>JAQIUQ010000619.1:270000-678222 GCA_030378365.1 Hybognathus amarus
GCAAGAGTGCCATGGCATGAAGGGGCGGAAGCAACCTGTCCCACAGGCCTTGTAAGCACTCACCGTTAGAACGGACGAGAACTTACAGGCCTTGGAC
Organism: Hybognathus amarus; assembly: GCA_030378365.1. NCBI lineage: Eukaryota > Metazoa > Chordata > Actinopteri > Cypriniformes > Leuciscidae > Hybognathus > Hybognathus amarus. The sequence continues at coordinate 270,098 of JAQIUQ010000619.1, forward strand.
AGGAGGCGTGGATTACCCCACCAGGAGGAGGAGGACGCCAGACACAACTGCATCATGACAGTCCGCTCCACTGAGGGGATATCCACATACCCCTTAGTTGCCCCGCTGTCGAGGGTGGCGAGGAGGGAGGAGCCACTAGGATGGTTTCGGGCACTATACGGTGCCTTCCACATCCTAGAGAGCTCCTCATGCACCTCTGGAAAGAAAGGCACCGGGGCGGCGCACTGAGAACCAGCACGGCCCGCCCCGAGAAACCAATCGCCCAACCGAGAAGGTTTGGCCCGGGAAGCATAGCGTTGTCCGAGCCTGATCCATTCTGGATCAGGCTCGGACAACGCTACACGCCCTGAAGGGGGTAACGCAGCCGAGTCTTCATCTCCAGAGGACTGAAGCTCCCCTCCGATGCTGCCATCGACATCTGATAGTCAGTTGGCGCCCCAAAGGAAATGACTGGTCGTTCCGGAGAAGGACCGAGCCGTTTACGAAGGGGCGCCGATAGCAACAGCACATGTGAGGAGTCCACGGAGATTGCCTCGGCGAGAAGCCCTCACGGTGATCCTCAGATCACCCTGGTCATGCGCCGAAGTAGGCCTATTCTGTGCAGAATAAGCACTAGATCGGGGCATAGGCACCTCCCTTGAGGTAAGCAAGTCTCGATCTTAGTGCTGCAATGGGAACATGAGCCATCCACAAAAGCTGTCTCAGCATGTTGAATGCCCAAACATGAGAGGCAACTACTGTGACCATCTGCTGGCACCAGGGAACGATGGCATCCAGAAACGCACAAGCGGAATGACATCTTGAAAAAAATGCAGGGTCACGTGTTGTGTTGCTCTTTTAGAAAAATAAAGCACTCTCCTAGTGCTAAGCGCCCAGCGGTAGCCACAGTGTAAATGAACGCATAGGAAAACGCCCACCGAACCGACACACACACAGAGACAATAGTGCTGTGAAAACAGCAGTTGTGAGCTGCAATGTTCGCGGCCACCGCTGATCGTGCCATCACACCAACACTGCAACAGAGAGAATCCTCTTAATCTTCAAAGGCTGAATTTGCAGACAGAAGTCTCGTAGAAGCTCGGCTTCGAAGTGAAAGACAGTGTGTGCTTGTGCCCGCTTCCTATTTATACCCGCGCTGTGGGGCGCGTGACATCACGCACGCCAACGTTCATTGGCTCGTCACATCGAACGTGAGCGACAGGGAATTGTGAGTAATGGCAAATAGAAACATTTTTTAAATGTAATAATATTTAAAAATATTACTGTTTTGCAATACTACTGTATTGCATTCAAAAAATGCAGCGTAAGAGACTACACATATTTTACATCAGTGTCATGTTATTGCATAATTACATTTTAGTACTAATACGAATTATAGTCTTCCCACTTTCTGAGCACATTTTACAAAAAATCATGTTGTTTACAGAAATCTCCAGTTTATGCCGATGGGATATTCTGTAAAGTTTGTCTGGATTAGCAACAGTAACTGAGTGGGGTGCTTAGCAAAGGGTCAACTGCTATGTCACTTGGCAACCATAAATGGGCTACAGGGCTTAGTGCGGGAGTACATTATATACAGCAGCCGATATCTGCGGTGCTGAAAGTAGTGTGTGTGATAAGCACTGCTCTCTCCTGAAGTGCTAACTTGTTCTCTGTTGGCAAAAGCCTCTACAGACTTTCTGTCTGATTGGGCAGCACAAATACCTAAGACGTGTCAGAATGTGATGTCTGGAATGAATGTGATGTGATGTTCTGATTGTACAGTTATGTTTTGGGCCGGACAACACGCACTCAGACACATTCTGTTCAGAGATAATCAAATGGACATCTTGAGTCTGAATTACATATGGTGTGTGAAGGCATGTACACAGGTTACGCTGTACAACACGGTACATATGGGTTTGTCAATGTGAGTGGTAAGGTAGGCAGAGGGAACACATAACTTCACCAAATCAGGCCTGAGAGATTAACACCAGATTTATCACCCACTGAAACTAGAGTCAGAAAACTCTCACACACATCACACAACTCTCTTATCATGTCTCTCTCTCTCTCTCTCAGGAGCAGAAATCAGGCCACAGCGTTTCAGAAAGAACAGAAAGACTTCCAATTGCCCCAATCGTTTACAGCATCAGGAGGAGTTAACTGCCCCTTGGGGGCCCTTAGATGCATGTCTGAAGTAAATTGCATTTAAAATAGGGCTGTACGAAATGTATATTGTAATATGAAAACAATTTCATAAGATGATTTTCTTTGTCCATTGTTGTTTGATTAACATTCATAATACAGACAGCTGCATGTTTATCAGGCTGCTTTCACTGAGACTAAATGCACAGATACAATATAAACTTTCACTTTATCATGGTTAAAGACTGTAATTAATTGCGAATCACATTCATTACAAGCCGTGGGGCCTGGTCCGTACAGATCTCGGACCAACTACGTTCCCTATTGTTATCGCACTTCCTATATCTTGCAGCCCTAATCTAAAATATAGTTTACCCATTGACTTTCATAGTATGGAGGAAAAACAGACTACCGGTATGTAAGTCAATGGGGGCCATCAACTCTTTGGTTACTGACATTCTTCAAAATACCATCTTTTGTGTTCAGCAGAAGAAAGAAATTCAGAGAAGTTTGGAACAACTTAAGGCTGAGTAAATTATGACAGAATTTTCCTTTTTCATTCTAAACTCTGCAGGAAAGTGTATTGGAAGATCTCCACAAAAGCATCTTTCTCCACTGATGAATTTAAAGATACATTATGCAAGAATTTTATAATAAAATATCCAAAAAAATCACTTGCACAGTGTGATATATTTCCTGCAGTTGTGTACTTACAATATCATGAAGAAACATGATTAGATCCATCAGCTTGACAGCAAGTCCTATCATTCTGCTCATCACTGCATCATCAACCTACGCCTTTGCTAAAAAATCTTGCCTATTGTGCTTTTAAAAGCTACATCATTTTGCAAGCAAAATGTAAAGTAAATTGTAAATATACCATAATATTAAAGTAGATGCTTTGCCAGTGAACATTTTTGGAGTGACCATTTTTGAATTGACCCTTTTCACATTTATGTGTTTCTCGTCATAGTTGGGTAAACTTGAGTAGCACTGAGAGAATACATTAAGTATATGTTTTGTGTTACCATTTGTGTTCCCATCTCAAATAGCAAAAGAAAAATCCCACAATAGTTTTTTCAAAACTTTCAAAAACAGGGAAAAAGGGAGAAATTGATAACGCCAGTAAGAAGAGAGAAATATATCAACAGTCACTTTCATAGCCACTGTATTATAAGTACCCTCATAGCAGTGTTAATTTAATGCAAAGGTAAAGTATGGTGTCATAAATGTATACAGAAACATTTTAATAAACCTGTATGCGAAACTTGAGCGCAAATTTTTAAATCATGTAATTCCATGAGGTCAAATGCTGCTGAGATGAATGAAGGTCTTTGTGAAATAAGGTGATGATGCACCTTTAAAGGTAAACATGTTCCTCTTTTACTGTCATCCCTTTCACCACCACACCCTTACATTCTCCATATAATACCAAATAATATATTTTTAACTGTGTGGGTAATTATTACAGTGCCTCTATTATTCACCAGCAAACCTGTAGACAGAGAGACATAGAGGAAAGACATAGGAAAAACAACAAGAGACAATGGATAATACAGCTGCAATTATGACGGTGAGGACATGACTGAGGTGGCTTATCTGTCCGCAGGATCATAGGGGTTCAGCTTCTAAGTGTTGAAACATTGCCACACACAGGGAGAAGGAAGGAGAGAGAAAACACTGAGGGCCAAATGTACCTACATTTTCGAACGCAGAGTAAATAGCACCATGGCAAAGTTGCAGAAAGTGCTTGATGTGAAACGCGGTGAATGCAGTGTGCGTGTTATGAACCAAACCTGCAGTACATCAGGTAATCCGCACCTGTCCTCACCCACTATACCGTAAATTGCAAAAGCGTTGGTACATCTGGCCCAGAGAGAGATGGAAAAGACTGCTGGGATACCAAAATGTTAAAATGATGAACCATCATCCAGAAATTGACAGAATATCTCTTTCACCAACCACAACACAAACCCCAAATTAAACAATCAACTGCAGTCCAACTACGTTCTTGTTTACATCAACACATTTGTTGTGGCACACCAATGTGGTTGGGTTAGCTTGCGGGAAAAAGAAGCGTTCTTTCCCTCCATGTATTTCTCTCTATATCGTTCTGGTTTGGCTCTCTCTCAAAGCCACTAGATCTGGCCAGGCTTCCATGGGTGGATTCCTTATGCACACACTCAATGTCACTACTCAGCAGTCCGATGCATTGAGCAGGGAGATGTCACCCCTGATCTTTATTTGTCTGGAACTAATCTATGTCTCATTCTGTGGTCAGTCTGTTGCCAGAGCAGAGTAGAGCTACTCTGGAGTGTTGCTTTAGTAACCACTTCAGTAAGCATGGGAAATATCATGTGACCATGTGATGTGTTCAGCCAACATTTCCAAGACAGAAGTGCCAATAAAACAAATTGCAATTGAATTAATAAGGCAGTACAATGCAATATAGCTCATATGGCATTATCAAATTTTCCTACGGCATTGTTTAGGACATGTCCAGTGAGGCTGGATACAGTTTGCTCTAAATGACATCATTTAAAAACCACAGAGTCTGAATGGTGGGGTTTTTTCGCAGGTCAAGAGCTTTAATGGTTCATTTTTATTGTCTAAAACCCCCTAGTTTTTATTCAGAACTGATTGCAGACTTTGCACTAACTTTCTCCCCTTTTAGATAGTCACTGTGCCATACTCTTTTGAAAAAGGCCTTGCCACTGGACTTCCTAAGCTTGTGAGGCTTTGCACCCGGAGACTGCTAACAAAACCTGAACAACAAATCTCTTGGAATATACTAGCACTAACAGAGCCCTATGGCTACTACTTTTAGTTAGACTGAATGTTAGCGTAACAAAACATCCTTCAATTTTCTTGGCCAAAGTGCCTTAGTTACCTAATGTAGAATAAGAGGTCTGCCTATGGAAGTAAAATAATGCCAAATGTTCAAACTGATTAAAAATACAACCTATAATATTCAACAGGCAGTTTCGGTCCATTTTATTTCGCTTTGCAAATTCGCTTCCACAAATTCAGTGGTTCAAATCCGACAGTAAATTAAACGTTGACATCAGGAACTGCAGGAAAAGCAGCAGATTACCGAGCACAATCTCCATCTGCTGTTAGTCAACCTCACCAGCAGGGGGTGCAAGCGCGTGTTGTTGACGAAGACCAGAGTAACAGTTAGAGCAAGCCATTCATTCGTAAAAACTCATTTACAACATTGTAAGTGTATCTGTGATTTATTATGTTTTATGTGAAATTCAGCATCTTCACGTTTATAGAACTTTTACTGTGTAGTCTACACATGCATCTCTACCATGAACGAAATTATAATGTTATTCCCCCGATGCAGATGTATAGGCCTACAGATCCAATGTTACATTTAAGTTTGACATATCTATTGGTTGTTTAGTTTCCTCAGCCTTATATTGCGGCAATTGCTGCATGCAGTAGGCTACTAGGATTTCCCTCATTACGTCAGGATTCCCCTGCTGGACATATAAAACACTTAACGTAGCTTAATGGACTAATACAGCGATATAAAAGACCAAACTCGCAGGTAAGCAGAAGGACTCAGAATATGAACTTAACACGTAAAATTTAAAGCTGATACTGTCATAAGTTGGCTTGACATTGGACATTCGCAAATTTGAGGACTGTCGAGTTTGTTCTTTTATTTTTTTATTAGTCCATTAGGCTACATTAAGTGTTTTGTCCTGATAGAAGGGGAACCCTTGAGTATGATGAGGTATTGAGGGAAACCAATTATAATCCCGTTCATGGTATAAAAAGTTGATACAATGTAAGGTGCTACAGGGAAAGAATCAATGATCCGCTTTTGTGCCTTTATCATCTTTTCCGCATATATACTGACCCAGATAATAATCACAAAAAACTTAATGCATGCTCAATTGTTGTAAATATGTTTTTATGAATGAATGGCTTGCTCGAACTGTTGCTCTGGTCTTCTTCAACAACACACACTCACACCCCCTGCTGGTGACTAATAGCAGACGGAGATTGTGTCTCGGTAATCTACAGCGTTCCCTGCAGTTCCTGGATGTCAATGTTGAATTTACTGTCGAATTTGTGAATTTGAAGTGAAGTGAATTTGGGAAGTGAAATAAATAACCGAAAACCACCTGTTGAATATTATAGGTTGTATTTTTAATCAGTTTTAATAGTTTGGAAGTGAAATATGGAAGGTGAATATGGATTATTTAAATTTACTAATGAACATGAGTTTGAAATTTTGATATTTCAAACTCATGTTAATTAGTAAAATGCTATTAAATATTCATTCCATGCTAAATTTCAGCCTATAAAAATGCAATCCTAAAAATACCATGCATTAAAATTAGAGCTGTCAGTTAACCGCGTTATTAACGGCGTTAACGCAAACCCATTTTAACGGCGTTAATTTTTTAAAATTAATAAATTTAATAAATTAATAAAAAAAATTTCATTTCAGCATCTCGCGCTCGCCATCCACTCAAAGCCGGCTCGCAAGCCGAAACGAGTGTGTGCGGCGTGCCTGTTGTTTTGTTTCCGGTCTTAGCTCAGATCCGCTTGCGCTTTGGTCGAAGAAGCAACGAAACGTCCTCCGCGCGGCGCAAGCTATGAATGGGTTTCAGAGCGCAGCGCGAGGACGTTTTGTGCCGCACACACTCGTTTCAGCTTGCGAGCCGGCCAAATAGTAACGTTATGTTTTGAGTGGATGACGAGCGCGAGACGCCGAAATGAATGCCAATGAGATTCTGAATGTAAAGTTTACTTTTAAAAAGTTGCCAAATTGTCCCATTGACAAGACCAAAGCGATCTGTATGTTTTGTCATTATGAACTGAGCTATCATCATCGCAGCACGTCCAGCCTGAAACACCACTTGATGATGGCCAAGCAAACACACACACACAAACACAGATGATGCGAATTCTCCACCCCTCGTCAATATCAGGACCTCGTCAGTATTTCTTTCACCCTTTTATTGATGGACAGTGTTGCATTGTGTGAGAGATTATTTAGGCTATATGAGTGAAATTGAACACTATTCCAATGTTCTTTTCAATAATAATAATTAAAAAAAAACATTTGCACTAAACAAGCCAATCCACTTTTCCATGTTGATAAGAGCATTAAAATGAGAAAAAATGTAACAAAAAGAAATCAAAAGACATTAAGAATAGATAAAAATGTGTCGATTAATTGCGAGTTAACTATGACATTAATGTGATTAATCGTTATTAAATATTTTAATCGTTTGACAGCACTAATTAAAATACAAGTAGGGTTAACGTAATGCATATTTTTTTTCAAGTAGTACAAATCAACAGGCTTTTTGTTTCAAAAACATTTGGCATTATTTTACTTCCATATCTGCCACTAGCAACCAGGATCCAGTGCTGCAAAAATCTGGTATTGTCTGAGCTCTAGTTAAATTTCTCAAAGAAAGACAACCTGAGAAGCTAGTGTGGAAACAGGCATCAAAATGATGTAAACACAACCAAAACCACAATAATATTGCACCTGACTATATGACTTCACCCAGTGAAATGAACACTGCAACTCCCAAAAGTTTTGTTACCAATGGTAGGTATTGTAAAAATGGTTTATTCACAGTCAGTAATTTTTTTTTATTTATTTCATGAGCAAAAGTGACCAATAACACGGGGGATTTCAAGATTAAGGGAGTAGTAGACTACTTATCATATGATCTCATATGTCATCATAAAAGCAACTTATTTAGCCCACTGGCATTTTGTACAATGGTACATATTTTTAAATTGATTATCTGTTGTAAATTGTATAAAACATTTTAATTAGAAAAAAAGTGAGCACCTTTAAATACAAAATAATATAATATTTCAATCAGACACAATCTCTGGCATACTCACACGTACAATTCTTATCAAGCCAGAGACACAAATCTTGAGGGGATTAATATTTGACAGCTCTATATCTGTCAGTGGGGGATGATATGTTTGAAGAGAGAGGAGAGAGTGTGTATGTGTGTGGTTATGACACAAGACTGCATGCCTCTGAGACAGAGAATAGCTACGTTTCTATTGTGACCAATGGAAACACATTAATGTTCTCAAATATCGCAAAAAATCTTCAATGCTAACAGGCAACAGGCTAACAGGTGGTTTTTAAGGCAATTTGATAAAGGAATATTTAGCAAAACTGTAGTGAAAACAGTTTTTCGCAATTACATGTCACCTGGCGTATGTAAAAGTTGATCATTCTTTGAAAAAGGCAATGTATGTTTTGACAGAAGATGAGAATAGCTCTTTATTAAACTCATAAAAGAGAAAAGTATTATGAGTCAGGAATGCTGGATTCTAAACAACAAAATGTCAAAATTGATCAAGACCTTGAGTAGGGCTGGGCATAAACAGAGAAAAATGTTTATTAACTGCAAGAGCGCTGATTCATCCAGTAAATGAAACAAGTGAAGCCTTTATGAATCAATCATTCAAACAGATTAAAAAAAAAAAATTCTGTTCCACACACATCTCAGATGTATGTTTGGAAAAGCTGAATTTGGAAAACAATTTGGAAAAGCAGAATTTTAACCCACTATAACTCCAGTCTTCAGTGTCATATGCTTCAGAAATCATTCTTATGTCATTATAATATCTTACTGAGCCCAAGCTTTTTATCGGTAAAAGGGAAAAATAGTAAAATAGTATATGTACATATATATATAGGCTAGTTGATGATCTTGCAATGTAGCTTTTGAGTGGTTACAACAGTCTAGGATGTGTCTAAAGATAAATGTAAGCCCAGAAAGTGAACTCCTGACCCTCTGATTAACCACACTGTTCACTGAACCATGAGCAACCTGACAAAGAGCATCTGGCACAATACAGTGCTGTACAGGTCCCAGAGACCTCCTGCACCCCCCAACCCATTCCCAGATAGCACACGCTTCTGAAAACTCCAGTTGTCATGGAAACCATTGTTTTGCCCTCCTTCTTCCTACCATGCATTCCTTCTCACAATGCGTTGAAAAGCAAATTGGCCTTTGACAAAGCGCTGGAGGACTGTTTAGGAATGAGAGCCGAGGAGATTGGAGTGGATGAAAGACACACAAGGGTAAGAAAACACACTCCAATCAAACGAATAAAAAAGGAAAAGAGCGGAAAAGAGTGAACAACAAGGGGGAGCCGACTTTGAGAGCTGGTCATTTCAGCAGTCTGGAAGCTCTGGTACCTGATATCACTTAGACAGATGTTATCTGCCTTTCCCGCAGATGGGCAGACACGGGATGAGTGAAGGAGTAGAGAACAGACAAACACATGGAAAAAGATCAGAACACCCAATGAGAGTTCAGAACTTTTTTCAGACATACTGACACGGACACTCCAGAACAGTCAAAAACAGCATGTGTTTGTTCCTTTAATGCCATTAACACAATATGAACAAGTTAGATATCGCTTCAAAAGCCAGCTTGGTGACATATGACACCCGTAGTAATCCTGAGATGCTCTGACTAACAATAAGGTAAGCTATGAGACTGTTCCAGATGTCCTGAACCAGGCGGATGGTGCTGTGGGTGGTCAAATCTGTTCCCCACTTATTCTCTGCAGTAGGTATTTGCAATTTATTTTTGAAGAAAACTCTCAAGGTCTAAAATGTTTATTACTAGAGTAGCGATTTATGAAGCATGGCTCATTTTCAAACCAAGCAGCTTTCTGTTGGTCAATGTGGTGAATTTGCATGACCAACTTCAATACAATACAAAATCTGTATGGGGAAATCTCATGTGAATTCCCATTAAATTGGTTGGATTTCGTCCATGAAAATATGCAGCAGTTGTGCTTAAACAGTAACTGCAGAGTTTGGAATTCACACATTATCAATGATAGTTGCCGATCCGAGGCAATGTAATACAATAATGACTGCGTCAAAGTTGAGCAGACTTTAATTTATGTAAATGGGCAGCGACACAATGTGGTGACTATCAAAAGAACTGAAGACAATGGAAGGAGCTCACTTAATCCAACAAGCGAACACTGAAACCAGCAGAGATTTAATAGATGCCATGTGTATTTAGTTTTAAAGTTGTTTCAGCAGCTCTATAAACATTTCAAAATCTAAAAATATGCAAAATATCACTAAATAGGGCCATACTCAAAAATAAAGGCTGAGCAAAAGATCATTTCAAATCATTATAGAAGATATAATTTTTTTTCCAGGACAATACTTGAAAAAAAGTATCAAACATAAGAAGTGGAAAACAAAGCAAGAGGAAAATAGTGAAAGAGAAAAAACAGATATCATCCTCACAGTTCTTCCAGATAGGGCAGGTTTCTGAAGACATTAGCAGGCAGCTCAGTGATGTTGTTCATGCTGATGTCCCTATGGAAACAAAAGAACAACATGTTCATAGTTAGTGGTTAAGCAGTACTATTTCTGTTAAATAACATAACATAACACAAGCATTTACCCATTCGGATGCATTTATTTTTTGTATATACATTTTATGGTTGGTTTCTTAGTAATTTTTTGATGGAAGAGAAGAGATCATGGATAGTTTGTGCTGTGATTTTGCTCACGTTACAACATAACTAAAACTGACTGTGTGCAGACAAGAGATTTCATGGTCATAACATGATTGTTTTAAAGGTGCTCCCTCTGCAATCCAAAAATAGCATTTACTAAAAATAAACTGTAAAAAAAGGCATAAATTAGTTAAGCATATTGTTATTGTACATATAAAATAAATAATAATTTGACAATATATAGAAAACAAAAGAAAGAGTAAAATTACACCTTTAACTCAAAAAGTGTGCCAGGAGGCAACATACATTTTTTCAATTTGATACATTTCTTTGAGTGGTTCCTCCCACAGATCATGTTCATGCTTTACAAGTTCAAACAGAGATCTGTATGTCTGTGACGACTGATAAGACCTGAATCCAGATCAGACAGTGAGATCAAGCATCATGCAACAATAATTGAAGAAAGCAAAGTGTATTTGATGTCATCAGTGCTGCACTGTGGTGTTTTACCTCTGATGTCATGCAAGTAAGACATCATTGGCTTATACGTTTTTGCGTGGGAGATGAGTTTGAAAAGCTACACATGTTTGCATTTCCAACCAAAAGTATTTTTTTTCCACATTTACATATTCATACACATAATCTTTATCTCCCATCAGCCTTCATAATCTCCCCTGCTTTGTGCAAATTTGTATAAATATTTTGACGATCCCAGCCTTATACTGTAGCTGTGGCTCCATACGGCAGATACAATGATTTCTGAGTTAGCCATGGATAATGCAGTGGGTTACACATCAAATGCAACTACATTGAGGATTCTCCTTAATAATATCCAACTGTCAAAAAAAAAAAGTCAATTACTATTACAAACTTGATCATCATGAAATCTAATTTTCATCCAATGAGGCGGTTCAAATTTCATGGTACACTGATGGCAAAATTATCTGAATTGAGTAAGATTTGTGAACAAAGTGCTGTTTGTATGTCTGTCAACAACTGGCATCAAGCCTTCTTTTTCAAACATTAAGTAGTAGACTCCATTATCATGTTGCTTCAGGCTATGTTTACAGCAGAAAATGGATTCATAAAGCATTTTTTTTTTAAAATGAGATGTTTAATTGTATGTTTCCAAACAATGAAAGTTAATGATGCCAAGGGACTGTCAAGCTTTAAAACAAAAGCTTAAAAAAATAGCTTGGCCTATTTTCATTGTGTTTTTTGTCATCTTGAAGTTTGATAGCCTCTGGTCACCATTCACTTTCATTGTAAGTAAAGAGCAATCCCTTTTCTGAAAAACTGCAAGAGAAAAATAAAACATTCGGGTTTGGAATGAGTAAATGATTGTGAAGTATTCCTTTAATGAAGCGAAATCCCCTACTTTTCCCTCATTCTCTTTTTTTCTTCTCTTATTTTCTATAAAACTATCTCTGTCCCTCCTTTCTCCTTAAGGCTCTGAAGCTCTGAGCATAGAGAGAGAGAGAGAGAGAGAGAGAGAGAGAGAGAGAGAGAGAGAGAGAGAGAGAGAGAGAGAGAGTGGAGGCTGTCAAGGAGACGGAGAGATAGCATGTAGCAGCATGACAAAAATGCAGGCAGTACACAAAGTGTTTTCCTCTCTCTCTTTCTCTTTCTCCATTTGGGCTGAAAGGTGAAATGTGTGGGCAGCTAGAAAAGCAAATGGTAGATCCACAGTGAGAAAGGTCAGAACACTGACCTTAAAACACCCACCGTTAGTGACGACGACACAATATAAATTCCCAGAGAGGAAATGAGAACCAGTGCATGTAGATCAAAAGTGTGTTTTTATGTGGCATTCTGCTTGTTATACATTTCAGTCCTCTTGTTTATTTATCCTGACGTATTCCAGCCAGAACTGAGTGTGTGTGTTTCTGTCTTTGTTCTGGAGGAGATGCAGGTTTTTTCATCTGGGCCCGAGATCTTGATTAGGAATCCATTATGTGCGGCTTCAAAAGCCGGGCCGGACACAGTAGACGTGGAGACAGGGTCTGACGGAGCCCAACAAACATGCTACAATAGCTAATGAGGCACATCCCCATCCCTGAAGGTAGAGAAAAACAAGGGGAAGAGAGTCTCCACCATCTTGGATTTCACTGCAAGGGCTGTCTTGAGTCTTGAAAGCTTATACGAGCATGAGGGCCTCTGGCCACACTATGTCTCAGATTACCCCCAATCTCACACATAGAAAGGGGCCTCCCTATCCCCCCTGCAGCTATGACCTTCCATCGCTTCGCTATCTTTTTTGATCCGCAGGTTACCTGCCCTATCCAATTACCCTTCAGGCTGCTTTCAATGGACCATGTAGGACCAGAACACTCCCCTTTCTCCTCTCATTCCTTATCACTCACTCTTTCGCTCTCTTTCTCTCTTGGTGGTGTCCCTGGGCCCCTATTTGTGCAGCGGTCCCGGTGGTCCTCTGGATACATTATGTATAACTGACAGTCCTGTTCCTCCTGTACTCACACAAACACACACACACAGACACACAAACTCCTCCACGCCCGCAGCCTTTCGTCTTACTGCTAACTCTCTCAGTCTTTTGGCTGAGGTGCCTGGGAGCAGGATGAGAGAGAGAGAAAGAAGACTGTGTATGTGTGTTTGGGTCTGTGAATGTGATCTCTATCCCTGAGTAGCAGGTTTCCTCATTAGGGGCCAGGGGCCGCATTGCAGTGACAAAGACAGGGACGGACACAGAGGCCTACTGGAGCCGTTACCGGAGGAAACTCTATCCTATGAGACTGATAACGTGTGCTCTTAAAGAGTGTGTGCATTTGTGACTGCATCAGACCAGTTCTACTGCATTTATGTTTAAATAAAGCATAATTATTAACCTTGTGCATTTGGACCTTAAAGGCGATGCGATTTGTTTATACGTCACCAAACTGAATTGTAAAACTATTAACAAGTCTGAAACTTTTCAAATTGCTAGTAAATGTAACAAACAATTACAAAGAAATGGCAAGTAACATGGTGTATTTTCTTTTAACATACAAACCACAACCTCAAAATGAAAACTTGTTGACATGGAAGGTTTTTCATCTGTGGAACACAAAGTAAGACTTTTGGAAAATATGTAGGTTTTTTTTCAAAGTCAAGTGTTATTTTGTGTTATATGTGAGTCAGCCATGTATTATTTTGATTCCCAGAATACTTCAGAATTATTTTGTGTTCTGCAAAAGACAGACAAATTTGGCAAGACATGACAGAATTTTCAGTTTTAGGTGAACTATTCCTTTAAGGAGCTATTTCTACTTGATCAGATGTGTTTATAATATTTCTGAGTGATATAGATGCACAATATTGGATTTTTGCTCATATGCAGATATTTTTCTAATTTTGGCATTTTTCATCATCCATTTGAAATAAAATATTATACATATTACCACAGGCGAAATTCCACAGCAAGTGCTTGGGAGCACTTCAACTCAGCGTCGTAATATCATCACTCGTGAAAAGTCCTCTCCCTCTCTAGAGTGATGATATTTGGTCGAGTTATTTTATTAGTCTAATAACAAGTTCACTTTAAGAATGACCAAACTGCTGACGTGATCTTATCGCTAGTACTCCTTGCACACGGGCCGATGCCGATGATCTTTTAAGTCTTTAAGATTTCAATGATATTCCAAATATATTATGCATACCTAGTAATATGGTCAGATTGGTTATTTTTTATTATAATCATTATTTCTTTGAAGAACACTCTATAGGGCAATTATAGTAGCCTAATATATTTCTGTTATAATTTCTTCAAGTTAAACCGAACTTTTATTTTGACGTGAATACCGTTGAGTTTCTGTGATCAAATGAAAAGGTGAAATGCTTGTGAAGTGAGCGTCAGCGTCAGCATGTGTAGTAGACGAAACTGCAGTGTTTATTCACATAGAGACACACAGAACATGCAGACTTAAATTTCAATAGCAGTCTTTTTGGCCATATAGACTAGTGATTTGATTCATTGTACAGTTTGATTTATTCATCCAAAAATGGACAAATTCAGTGACATTCCACTTTATACAGTCATTTCCATTTGTGACATTTGTAATTCCATGTTCAATTGATTTAGTTGTGTGAGATATTAATTGTTGTGTTATAAAGTTATAACTATTAGAAAGATGGGTATGCAGTTCTTCATAGCGCTGTACGTGGCCATTGAATAATGCAGCCATTTTTTTCATCTATGCGCTGGTATGGCGCAATTTGAAAAATACATAACGTACGTGAAATTAAAACTGGTATACCAGCCAAGCACTAACCCAAAACATACTTGAGCATGTTGAAAACGTTAAAAGTTTTAAACACCAGTGACAGAACGATAATGTAAAACCTGCTGGGTATTGTGAAGGTGAAATCCTGCAACATGCTCAAACAGTTAAAGATTTCAGCTTGCAAAGGCAGAAACAATTTGGCATTGTCATCAAATTACTAACTCTAGGAATACAAATAAGGACCACCCTAAGCGCTACAGATGGAGCGTGACTGAATGGAAAATACATACTACAAACATGGAAGGAAGAAGAAAAGCCTTGTGTTAGGAGAGCTCAGGAACATGTCAAGTCTCAACAGAGCACTGCAGATTTTCTGCCTGTCAGTAAGAGTAACAGAAAAAGAGCAGGAAAGAGACAGAAGCCTAGTTAAACTCATGCTATAGGACAGATAACATTGATTTATGAATGATAGCTTTCTTTTCTAAGAGGATAGCGTCATTCACTTTTTCTAAAACAACATTTATTCTTTTAGAGCTTAATGCAATATGCTCTCTAAATCACTCTTGAAGCAAAACAAGCCTGTTTGTCCTGGAATGAACACGCAGGGGCAAATTCACTAAACGTTTAAAATTTTGCATAACATCTTGGCACAAAAACATGTGCTGTGTATATTCACTTACTACATGCACTGCAGTCTAATTCAGTTTTTCCAAAGATTTGGCTACAAAGCATAAGATTAGAGTTATAGCCAGACATATACTATATATGTCGTTGTTGTTGTTTTTTTTATTCAATACTCTTCCGCTACAACAAAATGCAATGCTGTTTTGAGTATTCTATAGAGACCTAGATGACACTTATTGGTATAAGTAAATATATGTCAATGATAAGCCCTGTAAAAAAAAAAAAATATTAGAGCTGGATGATTCTGCATAAACTGCAATAAAAAGTTTCATAAAGAAATCACGATTCTCGCAACTACAACATTATCTGAAATGCCAAGTTAGTCTATTTTGATCGCTACTTTAGACATCAGTGTCTATAACTTTTATCCCAGTAATTCTATGATCATTTGAATATTTAACAGAAATACAATATTTGGTGGTTAAAAAGACCGTTTGTGAAGCTATTCCATGAACATGACAGCTTTCTCTGGATCAAAATGCGAACATAGATTTGAATGTTCCGGTATGATTGTGTATAGCTTTAATAAACACAGGCTAATGGTTTTCATTTAGGAATCGCATGTGTGTTTGAATCGAGATTGCGATCTATTAAATACCAGTAAAGAATATCAGTAAAAATGATCATCGGATTATCTCGATTAGCAATCTACCCTCAGAACTAACCTGAAAGATTCAGAATTGAGCTGGCCAAATTGCATTCATCATAGACTTTATGGTTGTCTTTACAGCGCTTACTAATTCTTCAGTGAATCAGATGGTGAAACAATGCAGAAAGTGTGTCCATGAACATTTGCAGGAATCCAATCATTAGCAACTGCCCTCTGCAGGCTCCTAAACTCCTCCGCTCAGACCCTGAGGGTTAACTTTTACATTTCCACTGCATCAGTGAAACATGGGAGCATCCGCGTGTCGGCAAACCACACCAGCACCGCAGCAGGCCTTTCGGTGGCCGCAGCTGCCCACAAAGCCCCACATCACAGCTGGGCCAGCCCGCTCACAGCCCTGCCAAGCTCTGAAGGAGCCCAGCCACAGCCTGCCCCATGATATGGCCCGTAGATGTGCTGTGTGTGTCTGTGTTGGGACATGGGTGGGTCTCATTCACCGGCTGGCTTTTAGACCAAAAAGGGTGAGGCGTTTCTGTGACAACTCCATTTTGATTGACAGCCCTTCAAATGATGTCTTTTAAAGAGCAAGCATTAAAAAGGCTGTGCGCCTTAAAAATGTGCTCATAAATGATGAGACTTTTTATCTAATTTTATATAAATGTTTGTGCATCTCACATGGACCTACATCCAATCTTACTCAGATATATTTAGGCAACTTGGTATAATATAATTAAGGGTGTTCCATCGTTATTGGCCGATAATATGATTTGATTGGTGGTCTCTGTAAAGACCAGTGTCATATTAAAGAAATCTGTCTCAATGTTAATCAAACAACAAAAGACAAAGAAAACAAATAGATTTAGTGGGATTAACCTATATTTAATTTAGACAGTGAAGACTGTGCAGTTTTGTTTTACACTTGATTACTTTTTGTTCATAAAATGTATTTTATAGGAATGCTATATTTATTAAGCTCTAAGCTGTTCATAATCACCTCTGAGAGAGGAAATAGAATATGTTGCACATGTTACTTGCCAATAAATAAAAAGTTGTCAATTCATGAAAGTTCCACATCTATTAAATTTATTATACTTCAAATACATTGTTGTTAAGAATAGTTGGCCGATTATTTATTTTGGTGATCGGTTTTGGCCAATACTGCTAATTGGTAATCGGTGATCAGTCCCAAAAATCTGATTGGAACACAGCTAAATAAAACAGTAATGTAATGTAATGTCAAGATTATTTTGTGCAATAATTAAATTCATTTTCCAACATTTTGAGTGCGCAACTTGTGGGATTGATTCAAAAATCCCACAATCCTGAGTTTCAGGGCCTGAGTAGGGCTCAGGGTTTGTTGTTTCAAGCAGGACCTCCACCCTGAATTTGAAGCACATTAGTCTCTTCTCACAAGCAGAAAGCCTGATGGTTTGTTTTTCCTGCATTACATACAGTAGAGGTTGAACACTAAACACTGAAAGCCTATCAGGGTTGGATGATGTCATGCCTGACAAATTCTTCTCATTCTCTACACGAGAGACAAGTTTGAGTCATATTTGAGCTCCAGCACACTGTTTGCCATTCAGAACACAATTGTACGGTTAGAACTACAAAATTATAAAAAGCAGAAAGATAAGTAAACGGATTGCCTTCTAGTTCTCAAGCTTAGTGTGAGACACCTTTCCAAAGGAAGGATAAGCCTGATGGCCCTCAAAGATAGGACATAAGCTTTAGATACAAATTCAAACACAGTACTTGGTTCCTAAAATGTTTGGGAAGACAGCACTTAAATGTTTTTCTTAAAATGTTTGGAAAAAGACTGAGTGTTGTCTGACGCAGAACATGGGATTTAAACTCTGAGTAATGAGTTTCAGTCTAAACCCTCTTTGAACGAAACTACCTGAGATCCAAAAAAAAAAAAAACCTACAGACTTACCCAATACTTAAAGAAGAGAAGACGACCACACACATGCACACATAACGTATACCCTATTAAAAAAAGGTATACAAAAATAAAGATATATTCACCAAGTCACACCAACACACTGGCAGCTCTATGTCCAGTCAAAGAAGGGCTTCAGTTCTGGAGTCACAGAGCAAGAAGCCAATTCCCTCATGTGAGCTCTAACACAAACATTCAGGCTTGAGAGCAAACATGTCAAACCCCCCTCAAAAAAAAAATTGAGACAGAGAAAGCAAAGGATTTACAGAAAGAGAAAGAGAGCAGGAATGCAAGAAAGGAAGTGTACTAAACTGTTAATTCCACAGGAACACCATGCCTGTAAGCTCACAGTGTGTTTGGGCTGTGCTGATAGCCTATCTGTAATGAGATATGGACACACCACCGGTCCACACAAACAACATATGCTGGAGTTAGACTGCACAAGTGTCAACAGCAAACCATACACATTCACCGCCCTTCCTTATTTTCTTAAATGTAAACTTTATTGTGTAAATTATGTGCATGAATACACTACAGTGCATTTTCCACATGGAATTAAAACATTTAAAGGGATAATTCACCCAAAATCCCATCAATCCAACCCCAGCTGATTTTCTTTATTTTAACACAATTTGTTGTTTAACAGGATATCCAGGCTGCTCTTTTCCATTCAATGAAGTTGCTTATGATATGAATGGCTCCAAAAGCACAATATAAGTATCATAAAACAAAGTATCATATGCAAACCAAATAAAGTTACAGAACAGAACCAATGTATTCACTTAAAAAGAAACTTCTCTCTCTGATAGAGTGCTCAAATCTCAATCACGCTTATATTCAGTTATTTAAATGTAAACGTCAATAAATTCGGTGATATTTAACATATCTCAGTGATTATACAAAATAAATCAGTGATGATAAATATTTAAATATTTAACAAGACCATAAATTCCATAATTTTCCAATCCTTTCATTAAAATACAATAATTCTTAATGATTTCAATTACATGAACTCATTGCATGTGCTATCAAAATGCTTTACAGTTACAGTTGGTATCAAACATGGTGGTGAGAAGGAAAGATTCCTATACTAAAGAAGAAGGATAAGATATCAGCATATGAAGATATCAGCATCAGTGGATACCTCAACAGCTTTAAATAAAAGTTGTTTAATACAATATCAGCAAGGTCAAAATTCTACTAATGTTTGGCAGTGAGTGCTGTCGAGATGTCCTTGACAGAATTACCTAAATGTATCTTGCCTCCCAAAAGGGTTTGATACTGAAAAGTCTCATGGCCAGCAAGTTAATGTACAAATTACAGCATTATTTTACATTATATTGCTGTAAACTGCAATGCATTCTGGGGTCGCGCAGTAATTCAAAATACAGAATATTGTTATAAGTTAGGTTACTCTAGAATATGAAAGTAACGTTTTATTCGCGGTTCATATTGGTAACCCTCGATCACGCATTCTCCATACGGGATGCGGTAGTATTTTACACATTCCTTCGGGATCTATGTGCTCCAATTTTAAGAATTACATGCTTTACTGACAACAGTCGGTATTCATATGAGCTTCATGTTGATCAGCACACTTCGTCGTGATTATTTAATGGTGTAAATCAAATCAAAATCAAGTCATCTTTTAAAATGGGTGCCAAAATGAAAACGTCTTTGCTAAAACCTTGCGTCAGACTCACGGACGATGCGTGTCATATAGCCTACATTCAGAATGGTGCTATACCAGTTTTGTCGCATGTTTAACATGCCAGTGTAAAGATCCCTTACATTACAGTAATATATATATATATATAATATATATATATATATATATATATATATATATATATATATAATATATATATATATATATATATATATATATATATATATATAATATATATATATATATATATATATATATATATATATATATATATATATATATATATATATAATATATATATATATATATATATATATATATATATATATATATATATATATATATATTAGCTATAGCCTACTCTCTGTGTTATTTGCTTATTGTTTGTATAATTCCTTTGTTAATTTTATTTAAAAGAGAGAGTTCCTGCACTCTGAATACTAAAATATAGTTTAAATGTAAAAAGCTGAAAAATAAAAATGCTATAGTAAAAAATAAACTATTGTCACAAACTATGGTTTTGGTTTTTAGGAGACACTTTGACAAGTGGACACTGGAAGGCCAAGTTGTGTGTGAGGAGAGCATTCAGCCCACCTTCCTGTCTGGCCTTGCTGTTCACTGCATACATAATCAGTCAGGAGGCCTGCACCTTGGAGTTCATTTAAAGGTAATGATTGAATTCTTAACAACCTCAGTACATTTTACACATGTAGAACTTGCTTTTTGATATAATATCTGTTGAGTTAATGAGTAAAATCAGGTGTTTTAATTAGTGGACATATAAATGTTCCTGGGAGTTGAGAAACACTGCTCTAACAGATTTTAAAAAACATGATTACAAGCATCAAAAACTTAAAACCAAACTTTTTACATATTGTCTGTTTCCTGACCCTTTGGGTGCTTTGTATGTATCAATCTGGAGAGAGGAACAAAAAAGAAAATTGCCACTTAAACCAGGGTTTCTCAACTCCAGTCCTCAAGACCCACTGCTCTGCATATTGTGTATGTCTCCCTTGTTTAACACACCTGATTCAGATCCTCAGCTCGTTAGGATAGACTCCTATCCTAATGAGCTGAGGATCTGAATCAGGTGTTGAGACATACACAATATGCAGAGCAGTGGGTCCCGAGGACTGGAGTTGAGAACCCCTGTCTTAAACAATAGGCCAAATGGAACATAAGAAAACTGCAGTGAACCCACGTTGCCACTCTTGCCAGCAAAGTGGTGGGTTATCAGTGGAATATCTGATATGCAAACACACACACACAAATATCTATTTTTCCCTTAATTGTAACCTTTTAATAGTCTCTATCTGTCTCTGTTTTTGTAATATATCTAATATATTGTCCTTTTCAATATTTCTAGCCACTCTTTGCGTCATGTGATGGAAAAGCATCTGGAGCTGAATTATTCTCCATTTTTGTTAATACGTTTGTTGGATGTTTGTCTGGTAATGAAGTGGTGAACATTCATCCATGTTGTCCGTAAACTATTTTATTATGATCATGTTGGTTAACTTGGGGTTTCAGATGTGTGTCATTTGCGTATTTCTTTTGTGTGAAGGGCCATGACGGCTAATTTGTTTCAAGTAATTAAAAAATATTTAATTTCATCTCCATTTAAAAAAAGTTTGTAAATTAAAATGAAATCAAAATAATACAAAATAAACTGTTTTATGACTTTTTTATGCACATTTTAAAGTTATGAATTAAATAAATGTTGACTTGCTTTTCAAGATTAGGATTAGGATGTTGAATAATTTGTTTGTTTTGTGAAGTAATAGGGGAATTAAGTTGTGCATTATACACCTCTTAATGTATTTACGAACAATTGTTTAAAGGTTATGCGGTTGATAATTAACATTTAAAATTCAGCTGCTAATCATTAATATTCAGAATCAGGAAAATATATTGTTATACTGCATTTTACATACTTCCTCTAGATAAAGCAAAAAGCAAATACGAAGATTCATGTAGCTTAAACTTACTTTTATTTACTGTAATCAGAATACAGTAAAATTCTGTAAATTAAATGACAGAAACGCTACTTTAAAAAACTGGATGTCAACCCTGCTGCTGTAAATTACTGTAAAATACAATAATTTTTTAACAGTACTCTTTGGTCCATGTGTTCCCTCTCTTTCTCTGAATAGGTGAGCTGAGCTGGACAGAAGCTTGATGGGAATGAAACCCAAATAAAACCAGTTTTCTGGGAAGCCATTTCACATTCCAGTGAGACCAGAGAAGCTTCCCACCTTCCAGTAAGAGTGTGTGTACAGACCTGTCTGTGGCTGCACCTATTTGCCTGTCTGTGTGTGTTGTGACACTAAGAGACAGAATGTGTGTGTGTGCTTGTGTGTGTAGCTCAGCACTTTCCCAGTTTATCTCACTCAGTATACCCCCTCTGATTATCATTTGGCCCATCTCTCTCCCTCTGTTTCTCTCTGCATCCTTCGCCTTCATTCTTTTCCACTGATCTCAGAGTCTCATCCTGTCATTTGTCTGGTGTCCATTAGAAAAAGATGATGTGATGGGAGACAGGCGTTTCTAACGCAGCAGATGGTCTTCTTCAAGGCTCCATCAGGAAGCTCACATTAAACAAACCCATTAACTGCCAAGGCAACCTGTCTGCGTCCCACCAACACCAATGACCATGAACAATCTCTAAATAATCACATGGCCATCTCTATGGGCATTCACAACCGTCCGTTTCTAGAGGAAAGGGATGAACTTGAGCGTGTGAATGGAGTGAGTCGGAGGGAGTGTCTGGCTGTCCTCACGATTCTCTCAGCTGGTTTAGACCAAACACAGTGAATCAAACTGGCTTTGACTAGTAATTCAACACTCTAATAGATTACAGGGGGGCCTCTTTACTACCTCAGTACCCCAGTCTGTCCTGCCTTCTCTCACAGTGCCATACACAAACTCTCTCAGACTCTCTTATAACTCTAAAGCCATTAAATGGAGTGTGAACAATTGCAAGTGAAAATTACTTAACTTGATAATATTAAATGAGCCATGCTTTCTCTATCAAACATTAGTTAAAATACATTCAAATAATTATGAATGTCATGAAAGTTTGATTCATATATTTGAATTTTCATAAACTACAATTCTATTGAATACTACATAGGTTTTTTGTATTTATAATGAATTAAGATTCAATAAGCGTGTTTGAAAGAATTGAGTAAAAAAAAGCAGCGCAACTGTTTAACTTACTGTAACATTGATCATTTGAAATAAAGTCCCCATGTAGTCAATAATTGTATCGCTGAAAATTAAGCTTTGATCACCAAAATTACATTTTTAAATAATTTATCCTGTGAAAATAATCTCTACAGGCCTAAAAATAGCTTGAATGTAACTCTACACCCTTGCTTCATTTAATATACTGTACAAGCAGCCATGAATATGCAAATTAGTATCCGCCTCCACTTAATCCCAAGAGCTTAGAATACCTGATCCACTTGGTCAACTTTACTGTAGTAAACGCAGCACAATGGAAAGTGGAAATACTGGTTTAATTCAGCCATTTATGTTTGAACCAGAAACTGATTCAGAAGTGGAAGGGCAACTTATACATAATGTATATTATTAATGTAATAATACTAAAATGTATATAATAATAATTAAAAAATCTATTTTTCTGCTTATAAGGTAATTACTAGGGTGACTGACAGGACAAAATATCAGTGTGAATTTCACTGATATTTTTTTTCAGTGTGAAATATCAGTGTGAATCTCTCTCTCTCCCTCTTCCTCTCAAAATATTGCAAACTCTTAAAAATAGCAACGCAAAATGAAGCACTGACTGGCTTAAATATGACATGCCAACCAGCCGAGGAGACAGCAGAGGTTTGAAATGAGGAAGAAAATTATGAACTGGTAATAACTGTTTATTTTACTGGCCTCTAGACATAATGTATCATCAACTCGGTTTAAATAAATTCAACAGGTTCTGCTTTTCTGTCTCTCTCACACTCATAAACACATACAAATTGTTGGCAGAGGCAGCGTGTGGACAGATGCGGGGGACCCAGTGGTGGGTCATTTCCAGGTCAGGAAGCGCTCGGCTGTGGGGGCGATGACGGACCCTGCGACTCGAGGTCACCAGGGGTCGAGCACATGGGCAGAGAGGAAATGCCAGCCAAGTGGCACTGTGTAGGACCACACACGTACAAATGTTCGGCCAGAAGGAGAGGTGCCATGTTAAACACGCCTTACTGGAAGAGCAGGACAGAGAAGACATCCGCACTTCTTCAGCTGCTGGACACTTCTCAAGGAGCCAAACCACCAGAGAATACAACACGCAAACCTTGGATTAGAGCTCATCTCCGGTCGGACTCCTACTGGGGACTACTTGTCAGTCCACTAATCCAGTCCTCACAGTTCCTTACAGCAGAACGGACATTTGGTGGATATTTTCTTCACATGGGACGAAGTCCACAGGACAAGGGCATGGCCAATAAGGTTTGATTTGAGGTCTGAAAGCTGCATGTATAAACACTTGCAATGCTTTAAGAACTTCTGGCAGCCTAACAGTCTCTCTTTGTACCACATCCACCATTTCTGAGTGAGAGAAAAGCTCTTACGTGTCTCTTTAACCATCATGAGCCATTGTTTATGCTCATCAAAAATAGAAAAGTTAAAAAAAACAGGGAGAGATATAAAACAAGGAACCTAAAAGGGTAGATACAGATTTTATTAGGAATGGGTATAATAAAGTTTAACCATTCTAGTGACAATTCCTCTTTGTCCGTTCATTTTATTTTTGAGTAAAAATAAAAGCGTTCCGAATCGTCAAATTATGAGATATTCAATGTTAAAATCACAAACAAAAAAAACTTTACAAACGAGGAACCAGTCAGTAACTAAACTAAATGAAGTCCCACAGAAAGTTATAAGCTTTATAACTTTGTTTCACTAAAAAGATCCAATTCATTAGAGTGATTTGTTCAGGAATCAGACTACATTTAGACCGTACCATAGTACAGAGACAGCTCTCGTTAGAGTCACAAATGATTTGCTCTTATCATCTGATTGTGGTTGTATCTCCCTATTAGTGTTACTTGATCTTAGTGCTGCAATTGACACAAATGACCACAACAATCTTTAAAGTAGACTAGAAAACTATGTTGGCATTAGTGGAATTACACTAGCATGGAATAAATCATACTGAACGTTATCAGTTTGTGTCATTATATTAAGAGATATCTTATCGATCACAAGTTCAGTATGGCGTACAGCAAGGCTTAGTACTAGGATCGCTGCTGTTCAATCTGTACATGCTGCCATTAGGAGATATCATTAGGAAACATGGAATTAGCTTTCACTGTTATGCTGATGATCCTCAGCTGTATCCTCAGCAAAATCTAACAAAACTTACCAACTCACAAAATTAACGGAATGCATAGCTGATTTAAATTGGATGACTAGTAATTTTGTACTACTAAATTCTGAAAAACAAAAAACAAAACAGAGATTCTGATTA
The DNA here is from genome assembly GCA_030378365.1 of Hybognathus amarus. Classification (NCBI taxonomy): domain Eukaryota; kingdom Metazoa; phylum Chordata; class Actinopteri; order Cypriniformes; family Leuciscidae; genus Hybognathus; species Hybognathus amarus. The sequence continues at coordinate 295,340 of JAQIUQ010000619.1, forward strand.
TTGGACAAAAAACGTCCACACATAATAACCTAGAATACTGTCTAACACTTGATGGCTGCTCTGTTAAGTCTTCGTCATGGGTTAGGAACCTGGGTGTGCTCATTGATGCCAGTCTTTCATTTAAAAGTCACGTGTCTAGTATCTGTAAAACCGCATTTTTCCATCTTAAAAATATTTCTAATTTACGTCATATGCTCTCATTGACAAATGTGGAACAATTAGTTCATGCGTTCATGACAAGACTAGATTATTGTAATGCTCTACTGGGTGGTTGCCCTGCATGCTTAATAAACAAACTACAGCTAGTACAAAACGCAGCAGCTCGAGTTCTTACCAGAATCAAGAAAAATGACCATATTAGTCTGGTTCTGTCAACACTGCATTGGCTGCCTATTAAACCCATGAATTTTTTTAAAATATTGTTGATTACATACAAAGCACTAAATAGTTTAGCTATGCAGTACTTGAGCGAGCTCTTAACGCATTATAGTCCTTCACGTCTATTGCGATTTCAAAATTCCGGCCAGTTAATAATACCTAGAATATCAAAATCGACTACCGGAGGTAGATCCTTTCCTATTTAGCATCAAAATTTGGAATAGTCTTCCTGGCATCTATGCTAATTTGAGTGTCTTTGTTTATCCCGAGGTTTTCCCGCAGCCTGCAGAATCCAGGCCGTATGCAAATCTGACGAGGAGCTTAGCCTGGACCCGACGAAAAAGCAGTGCTGAAGTGCCAACTATTTCGAATTTCGTTTCGCGTACCTGCCCCGAAGTGATAAAATAAAACAAAATTCTATTTCAAATTTATAGAAAAGATAAGTAGTTTGTTCAGGCATGGTTTGGCAGGAAATTACAAACCTGCACACATATATTCAAACGCACATAACTAATCAATTCTTAATGCGCATGTGAACGGCATCAGCGTTTATCACAGGTTTGTGTTTAAAGTCTGTTTAGAGACATTCATATACATTTTTTTACCTTACAGTTACTTTAAATCCGTCATCTAGTTCATAAACGTCAGAGGAGAACTGGCTTCCGACTGAGCCTGGTTTCTACCAAGGTTTTTTTTTTCTACCAAGGTTTTTTTGTTTTTCCACTAAGAAATGAACATTATTATAAATGTTTTGATTGATACAGTGAAGCTGCTTGATGCAATCTATATGGTGAAAGCGCTATATAAATATACTTGACTTGAGTAATTTATTCTATAATCTGACTACATTGTTCAAGCTGTAGATTCAAGAGCTTAAAGGGGCTATATGAAAGAAAGTTCACATACTAATTGCGAAACTAATTGTAACGAAACTTTAAAAAACTATACCTTTCCCCGACTTTTTGGTCGTCTATATGAAAGATTGTAAAGCCAGGTGGTTTTTGCCGGGAAAATCAAAAAGATGTTTACGTGAGCTCCTGAGAGCGTCTCTTCCATTCTATGACACATGAACTGAATGCTTATACAATGTTCAGGATATCGCCAAAAGAGCTATTCTGTACTGTAATGTCAATGTGAAAAGCGATGATTATTTATAACTATGGTCTCACATTGTCAGATATAGTCTTGTCTCAAATATACTTTCAAATCAAACTATCATAACACCATAACTTAAGTCACCCTTATTTATATAGTGCTTTATACAATAAAGATTGTTTCAAAGCAGAGTTGCAAAGCTTTACAACAGGAAAATTATGCGTCTTGGATGCATCTTCAGTTTCCTTGTAAAGATCATCGATTAGTCAAATAGTCCATTTCATCTATTGCATTTCTGAAAAAAAGGATGTCCTCTTCCAGCTTAGATCAATTCTCAAACAAAAGCGTCAGTACAGTCAGATCAATAATATTGTTGAATATTAAGTGAATATTGAATATTATTAATAACTTCATCTGCCAACATGATGCTGGTGAATTGCAGAGCTTGTGCAAATACATCCACATCGCTACATCCACATACCTATTTACATATTCATCTAAACATCGCTCTAACTTTATTTAACCCTAAGCCAAGAATGAAAAAAGGACTTCACTGAGTATATCGGGGCATTATGTTACGTGTGCAGGAGTGCGAGCACAAGCAGTTCACTTAACGGACACCGGTGTCACTAATAAGGGTTTCTGAATTCTCCATATAGCCACTTTATAAAATGACCAGTTCTGGATTTTAAATAAAACTTGGTTGCCAACCCTAGATTTTTCAGTATTAAGTTGAATGTTTGGGACTCAAACTGGATACGCAAAGTTGTTCTTGTAAAACGAATATGAAGTCACAGACATTCATGAGCCTTCACCTTTAACGGCTGAGAGAGTCTTTGCCAGAATGCTGAACACAGAGGGCCCTCTTCTCCTCCAGAGCTCTTCTCATGACCTGTAGTGTGTGTGTGTGTGTGTGTGTGTGTGTGTGCAGGTATGACGGAAGGCTGCCTGTGCTCATGTGCATATAAAACAACCTTTATCCTGAACCATCCCAATTCACCACATAAAATCAGTTAGAGCTGTAAATCATTTGTGCAGCACTGAGGCGCACAACCCATCTTCAGGTAAAACATTGCATCTCAAAGGTTCAGCTAACCCAGTTTTCACCCTAGTCATTTTATCTGACCGATTCAAGAGAAAAAAAGTGTGTACTTCTTTCCAGTGGCCAGCTCAAAAAATCGGAATCAAAAAAGAGCATTGACAACTTAATCCTCGAATTCACTCTCAAACACCATTAAAAGTGCATAACCCAACCAGGCATTTTCTGTCATGTACCCCCTGACTGCACAGAAACGGTATTGTCTTCAGACATGAATGTGAAAAAACAAGATCACTAATCGCACTATACATTCATTCAGGGAAAGGTGTGGAAAAATGGTGCTGCCGGTTCCATCTGACTGAGCTTGTAGACGTGCAACCCTTCCCACAGCCTTTAAGATGGAAAAGAACATGGCGTCTCTGTTTTGTTAATGGGACACAAAGGCACATTCCAGCTCCTCAATGCTGAAGGGCTTTACTGAGGCTGAGGCAAGAGTGGGCTAATGGCGTGTGGACAGACGGTTAAGGGGAGATATCCCCACTGCACTAAGCCAGCACACACACACACATACACAAGGGAAATTCTTTCAGCCAGTGACAGGACACCAAAAAAAAAGAGTCAAAGTAAATTGAAAAGTAGCATGGGTCAAAAATAAAGGAGTCTATGACCATGACTATGACTATGAATGACATACAATTGAATTGTAATTGTAACAAAAAAATATATTTTTAAACTTACTGGAAAAGAACAAGATTAGTAAGGAAAGAAGTGAAAAAATGCATGCATTTTTATGCCATGTGAGTAGTAAGGCTGTCTTCACGGGGATAAAGTGGATAACAAAAGTAAAACAATTATCAAACAACTATGTAAGACATTTGAAATTATTACAAGAAAAAAAATCTAAAATACTTTTTCAAATATATGAGTTAAGCATAACCCTTGCTACCCCGCCCCAACCCCCACTAAGAATGCACTTATTATCAATAAAACAAAACATACAATCTTTTACTGGAAGCTTGTTAAAACACTATCAAGGCCAAAGTACACTGTAATATGCTATGAACCACCTGCATTGGGAGTTAAATAAGTATATAGTTACATCTGTCCATACAGCTCAGTCAAGGTCAAAGTTTCCCTGGTGTAGAGCGATACTACAGTGCATATTTGTTTCTTAAGCCGGTGCTAAGTCTCTCACTCGCCTGCTACGATACTCCACCTAAACAGAGTATGATTAACCTGGAGTATTGTGCAATAACCTGTTGAAGTAAGCAAACTATATTAACCCCACTGATGGCTGCTATCTAGACTTGGGAATAATGATCAACCAGACTGTGCCCACTCTCTCTCACAGTTTTACACTTGTTTCCCTCCCTTTTTTTTCTCTGACCCTCCGAATCCTGAAATCCTCCAACATATTTTTCTGCGTCACTTTACCAGTTTTCAACTTCTACTCCCTCCCTCTATTGTCCTTTCTCTCACTAATTCTCCATTTCTGTTCGTCTCTGCAGGGAGAGACAGTGTGGCGACAGCTGAAGGCAACCCAGAGTACGGGCAGAGGGATCAGCACAACTATTATCAATTACATAAATAAATACCAGAAATGCAGTAAAGCGTGCAGCAAGCTGACGCAGCCGGATGCAGCATTTCACAACTTATGACTATTACCACACGGACTGACTGACAGATGTCCTATATATTATCTGCTCATCATCACTCGCGGATTGATCAGAAATGTGCATTTTATCAAAAATTGGGACCACTAAAACACAAACTGTTTAAATATAGACACCTCACAAACATAGTTTACGTTACGTAAGAGAAACAGAAAATACGGTCACACATTCATTTTATAGTCTTAAAAATCATTAAGTGGAAGTAGCAAGCAACAGATCTTTTCTTCCCTATTGTGACTCGCATCCAAGTGCAACAGATTGTTAAAAAATAAAAAAAAAACATATGACAAATACCAGGTTCTATCCATCAGTTGTTGATTAGTTGTTGCACTCAAACATGAAGGTGAGCTTGCACACGTGGAGGGATGGGTTAAGTAGACTAATATTCTGAAGAAGTCCGGTATACGTTAGTTTTTTTTTTTTATAATTATTAATTTGAGAATTTTTGAAAGTGAATGGATGAATGGTTGAATAGATAGGGAAAATTTTCATTTCATGCTGAATAAAAAAAAATTATTCTATAGATAGATAGATAGATAGATAGATAGATAGATAGATAGATAGATAGATAGATAGATAGATAGATAGATAGATAGATAGATAGATAGATAGATAGATAGATAGATAGATAGATAGATAGATAGATAGATAGATAGATAGATAGATAGAGTACAACAATATAATGTGGCTTGCTGGTGAATTGGTTCATATTGGTAAAAAAAAAAAAAAAAACATTTAACATGTTGTTGGTTATAATAATAACACTGCCATACAAAATGTTTCATATATAAAAAATATAAAAATAAAACCCAGGGAGGGAGTATTAGCATCCTGCTGATGCCTACACATGCAGTCCTTCTATTTGCATATAATTCACTGATATCTAAGATGACCACTGCCACAGCTAGTGTTAACTCCGTGGCTTTATTTCTGGCTTTATCGCTTCTCCAGACTGGACTTAGCTTGGCGTTGAGTTACATGCTGCAGCTTGGCAGAGATATTTCGAGAGCCCGGTCAAGCTGTTTTCAAAATGTATGGGCTCCAAGAAAGAGCTGCAGAATAAACACTCGCCTCCAGACGTGCTTCTAAACAATTTGGCAGAAAAGTAACACACTTAATTACAACAGAGTGAGAGCACAATAAATGCTGGTAAAGTCTAATGAGGTGAGGGACATGATTCGCACGTGCCACAGACACTGGTCTCTGGCTCAGCCCAGCAATAAACCAGCCTTTCAGTATTAACAGATGGAAAATACTTGAGGGGCAAAAAGTTCTCAAAGTCAACCGGTGACACATTAAACTATGCACGGTTGATGTGAATGCTTGTTGATACAGACTAAAGGAGAGAGCATCAAGAATTAAGGCCCATTCACACCTAGGTCAACAACTATAAAGTTTTAATAATCATTATAATGTTATGAGAATAAGGCCACATGATATTACTGGAATTACTTTCAGAACATTTTTTCCCAGCTGATGAAAAAAATCCATTAAATCAAAATCCAACTGACTTTAAGGGGCTTGAGCATTTAAAGTGACATAATAAAGACAGCACACTCTCTACATGTTCACGCTTATAATAAACAAGAATGTGCATTGGAATGGACACTAATATAGTTTTAGTTCTTATTGTGAACTGGCCTTTAGTCAGTAATGGTAAATGTTACTGTTTGACAGTATACCTATGCCTAAATTACTTGTGTCTTTTAATGTGGGAGGGCTCCTGGACTATCAGTGACTCAAAGTTCAATTCAAAAACGAAGAAGATGTAGGCCTAACCGTAAAATAAATCCAGAAAGATAAAATTAGTGTCCGTTGAGCACTACTAAAAAAAAATAATAACAAAAATGAAGATGTAACCGTAAAAAAATCCAGAAAGATATAATACTATTGTCCGTTGTGCACTACGAAAACTAAATAATTAGCAGTAGACTGCTGAGAAAGACATTTGTAGAAAGCCCTATTCAAAGAAAAGCACCTCAACTCACCTCAATACATAAATAACTGGTTCAAAATCTACCTTTTTTATGCTGCATGGGTTTAAAGGCAGGCCGGTAAGGTTTTAAAGGGTGGCTGCATTCAATAATAGATGAGCAGCCCTCTCTATATTAACCGCATGGGTCATATGGCATTTATTCTGTTACACTCACACAAAGTACCCAAAAGTGGCCCAAGATGACCATTTTTGAAAAATCTCAACTATTAATTTCTGAAGACATTTAGCTGTTTGCTCTGTAATGATACTTACTGCCAGTCATGTCCATCAAAACTACTTAATTTGAATTTTTCACCCTAAATCTTGAAGATTTTGTACACCTGCTTAGTGCTATTCCGTGAATAAAAGTGAGTAAGGTGTGTTTCTGAATCACAAGAGAGTTTATCATGATTTGATACTACATAATCAATGTTCTTACTAACTTAACTTGAAGTCTGAAGGTATGGTTCGTTTAGGTAAGTGCAAAAACTAGAAATGTGTCATTATTTTTGCGGGTTTGCTATGGTGTTCCACAGTAATTCGTTTAAAAAAAAATCACATGTAACGTAATGGACTTTTTGATTGTACGATTGTACGTTATAGTAGTAACTTACAGGTAATATGTGAAAGCGCTGAGGCCGGTGGGAACAGAGGTCAGTCCTCGTCCAGAACAGTCCGCTCCTCCGTCCTCGTCGCAGCGGCACAGCGGAAAGCATGTGGCCGGAGTGGACTGTCCCTCTCCCGCGGTGGCTGACTGCCCCCTATCCACAAGCCCAACACAAGCATTCGGACTGCCAGCATTGCCATTCTCTTCAATTCGACCCTAAAGACCCTCGAAGGAAGGCAAATGCGTTGTGTTTGTTTCGCCAGCACACGGAGGTAGTGATAGTTCCTTGAACATAAGAACAAGTACAATATCAAGCTCTCAGAAGTCTTTAGTTTGAATTCGCTGGTTTAATCGGATTTTGACATAATTTGGGCGATTTAACGACATTCAAATTAAGCTACAACATGTCTTATTGTTTGTGCCCAAAATAATCAGTTTGCTACCTGCTTTTCTTTCAGCCACGATCGGTGTAAATAAGTGCTCTTACCTAATGCCCGCAAACGATAAGCAGATCGGGCCAGTCAACGGTCATTCTGCGAGCCTCGAGCTTCACGCCTCCAAAAACACAAAACAAACACCTTTTGCTTAGATTCCCGGGTCTAAACAAACGGGGCTCCAGATTGGCGTGATTCGCTAAGCGTCAGCTTCCAGGAAAACACTCACAAAATCGTGACAAACACAGCGGTTACAACAGCATTTCCACTCTCTCCCTCTCTCTCTGATTTGTTTCCTGTTGAAAACACGGTCAGCTCTAAGTCGAGTCTTACGTCCCCCCTCTCCTCCTCTCTCTCTCTCTCTCTCTCTCTCTCTCTCTCTCTCTCTCTCTCTCTCTCTCTCTCTCTACACACACACACACACACACACACACACACACACACACACACACACACACACACACACACACACACACACACACACACACACACACACACACACACACACACACACACACACACACACACACACACTCTCTCTCTCTCTCTCTCTCTCTCTCTCTCTGCAGGACAGCCAGTGAGGTGCTGAATATGTTAATACAAACCTACATATTAATGATTTCTCTCAGTTGTAGCCTAAAGCCTAGCGTGAAGCCGAAAGTAGCCAAATTATGACTGAAATATTCAAAAGCCTTATTTACATAATCAAGAAATGGGTTTAATAAATAAATGTGATTACTTAAGAAGCTAATCAGAACCCCGGTTTTGCAAAATCGTAGCCTATATGAAAAAAATTGGCATACAGGCATAGGCCGTCACACACTGCACACGCTACAATTAGCCTGGCAGTTCCTCTGTGATCAATAAAACAACTCTTATCATTTTCTAGATAAAACCATAACAATTAAAAGCCTTTTATTCACTTTTAGAATTACAGAACAGCTGTGGGGAAAATAGCCTACTTGAGGTCATTCAAAAGAGATTAGAGATAAACACAAATTCATTAAAGAGAATCCACTGCGACACAGCTCAAGCAGGTACACAGTACAGCTGAAAACAACGTACATTTACATTCGCATTTAAAAGGGGTCCTATTAAGCTTAAGGATACAAAGGTTACAACAACACGTTTTTCCCGGATCTTATGAAGTCACAATGTTACTCATTTAAATAGCCTGCACCCAAGGATCTACACCAGAAAAGGGAACAAGGACTGGTTGAGCTGTGCTAAGATGAAGAGTGTTTGGCCCTCTTAAGGTGAACAAAATTAGAGTGGTATTTATTTTCTGCATGATCCTCTAGTTCGTTAACATTGTCAGGGTCTGAATCGGACTCAAGCTGGTTTGAAATTGACACCATCCTTAGGCCCCATTTACACGATGGAAAAACGCAGATATTTCTCTGCGTTTTGCCCTCTCATTTACACGAAAACGCCGTTTTTATCAATGAAAACGATTATTTCTAAAAACTCCGGACAAAGTGGAGATTGTAAGGGATCCAAGGGATCAAGGGCTTAGCACGTTCCAGTTCAGCTTATTGCAAAGGTTGCGCCAGTAGTGGGCACTCATGCAACGTGAAAAATGACGTAAATCTCATTGAACGAAAAAAAAAAGGTTAGCGAGTGAAGAGCAATTATTATTATTATTTTTTTTTTTTGAACAATCAAGAATGAAAACATATTCTAGTACACCCAAAATCAAAATCAAGACTTTAGTTGACTTAAAGAACCCCTTTAAGTGAGTTGCATTGCATTCAATTTGCACTTTGCTTGGGCCCTGTTGCACTGAAAGAAAATATGCACCATACTGAGAGCACTGCTTAACACTGGCCTCTATAGAGTGTTCCCAAAAAAACATTTATATAGACAGCCAAGAGATAGACAGCCAGAAACAGAAACGAGTTCAAAACCTGCTCCTGACTATTCAATTCTGCCCAGATTTGATAAATATTATTGAAATAAAGATGATTGGTGAGTTACACTTATCCAAAACTAATTACAAATGATAAAAATCACACACACACACCCACAAAGCAGTAACGTATTGTACAAAAACTAGAGCATACTATATGTGTACATGAAAAAAAGATAAAAAGACATTAAAAATAAATTATGTGCTTCGAAAGAGCTTTTAAACATCACATGGAATATATGTGGAATGTTTAATTTAGTGGAACGAGAAGTGTCTAAATTCTTTTGCAAGGTATTGTATATTTAAAGCATTTTTTGCAAATATTTACTGTGATATTTTCCATTTTGGACTCGCCAAAGTTTAGAATTAATTAATATTTGAAAGGGCCAAGAGAATACAATATATACTTTTGCCATTCTAGCTGCATATTAGCACAAACGGTCTGTGATAACATAGGAGAATCCCTCTCTTATTCTGCCAATACGCCTGTTTTCTCAGCTTTATAAGCCATTATAAAGTTTTCATAAATGTCTGCACAGCTACAGATTGCTGCACCACCCATGGGATTACATGCCACTGACTCATAAACTAAGAGGGTAAAAGGAGAAAGACAGAGAGAAAAAAATAGTTTAATGTTTTGGCCAGAGTACGTGTGCTTTGTAAGTTCTTCCATGTTACCTCCTCGATTCAAGCTCTACTCCACTGACGTCAGGTTTATCTGGAATCATTAAAGCTTGCTTTTATAGGCATATATTTGTCCAGACTGTAGCTCTTTATCTTATCTACCAAATGCTACGCCTCACACCATTATCATTCTATTGCATTTGACTATGTTATTTTGCAGTGTTTTATCACAATTTCTGTTATGCCCAGATGCCTACAGGGACAGATTTTTCCATGGAGTTGCATTTAACCTTGCATTGACCAAACATAAACAGAAAAAAAGAGAAAATGGTCTCAAGGGAACTGGTACTCCTTTTTAGGATAAGTATAAATCTTCCGAATACTGTTAACATTGTCAAACTTATGAAGGTGCCCTGGCAAATGAATGTTTTGTTTTTAGTATATTGTTTTGATGTTCATCTGATTTAGTCACTAATAGAGGTAGACCTATGCTTTGGGTATGTGAGTAAGGTCTGTTGAATTCATATACTCTGTGTGTCAGCAGCCACCATCAAGTTTGCATGTTTGGGAAACAGAACCGCATCGGAGCTCATCCAGCTCCTGTGTCAAAACCTGTCATCACTTTCTTTAATTGATTATGTGAGTATGGAAATATGACATAGCGGTTACACAAGATCAAATTTATAGAGGCAGGAATATTGTTATTCTGACACTGGGGTTCAATCTGATAGTCGATATGTGCAGCAGCAGCGGCCTCAGATCCCAAGGGCAGGATGAGCCCACGAGGCAAAAAGTTTTCATGCAAATGCAATTTGCATTAGCAATAGTGACAAGTGACCAGTGAAAAGGCACTTGTGCAACTTGTTGTGATAGATGGCCCAAAGAGGAAATGACATGGGTGAGAACACATTTGAATGGCACATATCAAGATCCCACGGCAAATAGACAGTGACTATCAAAACAGGGTTATCAGAAGTTGTGAAATGGGGAGAGGGAGATATAGACACAAAATACAATAAATTCAACTACTGCTATATCTAATAGATTAGACCTGATTTATGAAGATGAACACAGATAATGTGCTTTGTCAAATAATTGTATAAATGTATATAGACGCTTTCATCAGACGCGTTGCCATGGTGATGAGCTGGCCCAAAGTTAACTTCCGTTCTGTTAGTTTATACTGTTTATTGGATAATACGGCATTGACTGTATTAGATACTATATTAAAATAGCTAGGTTTATCCAGTATCTGGTACAGTGTTTCCCATGCATTTATTAGTGGCAGCCCAACTCATTATCAGCGCTGACCGCCACATATTGATTTCCGTGTTTTTTACAATTTAAGGAAAAGTTGTATTTGACTGCAGAGTTGCGTGTAGCGCATATTCGCAAGCTCTCTCTCTTCTCACACAAACACATTAACAGCGGAGCAGAATGTATCATAACGCTGCACAGATCCATCCAACATCCTGTCATGTGGAGACCCGCCTTAAAAAAAGGTTAGCAAGCATGTAAGAAGCTAATAAGGAGAGATATGTTCACCTAATAAAGCCTCGTCGCCGCGCTCCGCTCGCCACAGTTTTTTAACACTGCGGTAAATCAGACACGTCGGTAGAAAAACATCTTGTCTCCTATTTTTGTTCAACGGGTCTGGTAGTGTCACATTTCAGTTTGGCCAGGTAACATTTATTTTCTTTGACTGTCAAGAAATACCAGCTACTATGGTTATTTACTTGTTATGGATTGTCTGTGCAAGTTTGCCGGAAGTTAAGTTTGGGCCAGTTTTATGCACAATGCGCAGTACCGTGTGTTTATGTTGTCACTGCTGAAAGCGTCTATACAATGTATTTGTATAAATATATTTGGTCTTGGGAACAGATCTGCGACACTGCTGCTGCTGAAGAGCAAATAAGACTTGCTACTGCCAATACATTCACAAATACACTCACCGGCCACTTTATTAGGTACCCCATGCTAGTAACGGGTTGGACCCCCTTTTGCCTTCAGAACTGCCTCAATTCTTCGTGGCATAGATTCAACAAGGTGCTGGAAGCATTCCTCAGGGAGTTTGGTCCATATTGACATGATGGCATCACACAGTTGCCGCAGAATTGTCGGCTGCACATCCATGATAAAAATCTCCCGTTCCACCACATCCCAAAGATGCTCTATTGGATTGAGATCTGGTGACTGTGGAGGCCATTTGAGTACAGCGAACTCATTGTCATGTTCAAGAAACCAGTCTGAGATGATTCCAGCTTTACTGACATGGCGCATTATCCTGCTGAAAGTAGCCATCAGAAGTTGGGTACATTGTGGTCATAAAGGGATGGACATGGTCAGCAACAATACTCAGGTAGGCTGTGGCGTTGCAACGATGCTCAATTGGTACCAAGGGGCCCAAAGAGTGCCAAGAAAATATTCCCCACACCATGACACCACCACCACCAGCCTGAACCGTTGATACAAGGCAGGATGGATCCATGCTTTCATGTTGTAGATGCCAAATTCTGACCCTACCATCCGAATGTCGCAGCAGAAATCGAGACTCATCAGACCAGGCAACGTTTTTCCAATCTTCTATTGTCCAATTTCGATGAGCTTGTGCAAATTGTAGCCTCAGTTTCCTGGTCTTAGCTGAAAGGAGTGGCACCCGGTGTGGTCTTCTGCTGCTGTAGCCCATCTGCCTCAAAGTTCGACGTACTGTGCGTTCAGAGATGCTCTTCTGCCCACCTTGGTTGTAACGGGTGGTTATTTGAGTCACTGTTGCCCTTCTATCAGCTCTGAACCAGTCTGGCCATTCTCCTCTGACCTCTGGCATCAACAAGGCATTTCCGCCCACAGAACTGCCGCTCACTGGATGTTTTCTCTTTTCGGACCATTCTCTGTAAACCCTAGAGATGGTTGTGCGTGAAAATCCCAGTAGATTAGCAGTTTCTGAAATACTCAGACCAGCCCTTCTGCACCAACAATCATGCCACGTTCAAAGTCACTCAAATCACCTTTCTTCCCCATACTGATGTCTCGGTTCGAACTGCAGGAGATTGTCTTGACCATGTCTACATGCCTAAATGCACTGAGTTGCTGCCATGTGATTGCCTGCTTAGAAATTAAGTGTTAACTGAGCAGTTGGACAGGTGTACCTAATAAAGTGGCCGGTGAGTGTATGCTGCTGTGAGCATGTAAGGTATGCTGCTGCTGCTGCACATATAACATACATGAAATACCACCAAAGCATATCTATACAGGTGGAGCTGGGGAAGATGGAGGGTTTCTGAAAGAACGCTGCAGACTGCTAACAGCAAACAATGGCAAGTATTTGAATGTGGCTGATGATGCCAGAGCGGCCAGTCAGCTGCACTATGTAGATAACAATGTGACTAACAAATTGAGTTAAGGACCTATCAGCCTGCACCATCCACAGTTTCATGACAGAACTTTGTATTTGTGCTAGTCTTCACTTCCCTATTGTGAATATCACCCTGCGTCTTAATGTCCATACTATACATCCTAAACTATCCATCCATAAACTATGTTAGTGTGTCCCAAAGCATACGGTGTTAAAAAGAGCATGCCAGAAGTCCCCGGATGGTGTACTATTTCCAGTGGATTTACGAAGTATGGATCCGTGCACACTAGGCTAATATTGCCCACATCCCATATTGCGCTTTGGAGCAGGAACTACAAACATGAGTAAAAAGTGTTAAAAAAAATAAACACGTCCAATGGTGAGAGGTTTAGATAAAGGTTTGAGTGACTAATCAAAGTTTAACCTGATAAAAAAGTTATCTGTGTTATATTTAATATGCAATAACAATGTGGACATTAATAAAAGATCCATTTGGCCATTAACTTTTAAATGGATCATTATGCATTAATATGAGGAGAGTCTCCGCTTGAAAGACCCACGACTGCAGACTAACGCTGAGTTCAGACTGCACGATTTTAGTCACGATTTTGGCCTTGCCGACAGGTTTCGAGAAATCGCAGACAAATGCGCGAAATCACAGGCAAATCGGTGCTCGTTCACACAAGTGACAATCGTGCAGTGTGAATGAGCTAATACGCGATCTAGAGAATCGCGACGAGTCACCAGTGCCCTTGAGATATTTGGCAGCTTCAAAGTGCTTTAAAAGACACCAAACGATGAATAAGGGTCTTATCTAGTGAAACGATTGGACATTTAAAAAATAAATAAAAAAGTTTGTTTCATAAGCACAAATGCTCGACTTGCTCTGTTTTGTGATGCGCTTTCATGACTTTCCTGTTCGAACTTCCTTCATCAAAATGAACAAATCTTTTTGAGTCATTTTGATGAACATTCATTATAAGTAAAAGTTTTTTAAAAAGTGAACTATTTAATATTATGAAGGTACATGAATTTAAACAAGTAAAATCCCAAATTGTACAACATCTAGTAGACAAAGTCTGCTCCTGACTATTATTCAATTCTGAAAAAGAAGTTATTAATGAATATTATATTACATAATTATAACAGATATAACAATAAATACATGAATATTAGGCTACATAAATTATTAGGATGATTGATGCATGAGTAAACTCATGCATGAATATCAACATTTACATTTGAAAATTTAGCTGACACCTAATTAGGCTATTTTCAATGCAAATAGGCTTTACAAATGAGGAATCAAAGCAGTAGCCTACCACAATACTACATTTTAGAAGCAAATCAGAGTACAAAAATTTGAGCATAAGAATCTATGTGTAAAAATCAAGAGAGGAAATTGGGAGAAATGAAAATAGCTCTGAAGATACAATTTCATGACTTGTAGAAAACAAAATAGCCCAATCAAATCTTCATCAAAGTGTTGACAATTGTTTACAGTTAATATTGATAAAATATGGAATTGTCCTGACATGGTTTGCAACAGTTACTGTAGAATGTACCATATTCATAATACAGACTGGCTAAAAGTAACGCTTGGATTTCAGTGACCATACTGTCTCAAAAAGAAAACACGAGATCAGGTTATAAAGTGATCATTTACTGCCATCTGCTGGCTAAATTCGAAACCACATGTTGTGATTAAACAAGTTTCATAGAACATTCAAGTGCGACAGAAGTGGAAACACTGACACTCAGTGGTAACTGAAAGACAGGACTTTTCAAACTTTTTTAACGCAAATACTGCAAGGATTTTAATCCCCCTTGCGTGGGCACACTTACTAAACTAGAAAGGCAGTATCCTTAAAGTGATTATTACATTTACTAAAATGATACTGATTTGTTGATGAACAACATTGAACTGTAATTCATTACAAACAGCATTTATGCTGTAAGCCCACATAAAGTATTGTAGTTTGGACTGGTTTTATTTACTCTGAAATGGAAGGAGTGAAGTGATTATTAAATTTACTAAAAATGATACAGATTTGTTAATTAATAATTTTGAACTGTAATTGATTACAAACAGCATTTTTGCTGTAACCCCACATAAAGTATTGTGTATTCTTCTTCTTTTTTTATTTTTATTTATAGTGATACCATTACTACAACATATTTTAGGTAATTACATAACGGAATATAAACCTCATATGGTTGAAGAAGCACAGTTGGTAGAGCATTTAGCCTGAAGATCAAAAAGTTGGTTCACAGTTCGATCCTGGCTCTGACAAGTGATGAAAGTGTGAGTGTTAGTGTATGTGAGAACCGCTGAGCGGTAGTAAGGTGGCAGACTCAAGAAGATTCAATCTCTTCAGCATTTTATCTTTTCTTCTCCATAAGCAAGTAACAGACATATGGAATTTATGATCTAAATTGTTTGACTTTATGCCTAAACACACACAATCACAAAAAAAGAGATGTTCATCCAGATGTTCTTCATGTTGTTTTGTACTCTGCTTTCGCCAAGATAAGCACAAATTAAGACGTAGCTTTACAGTAAACTATGCTTCTCCGTCCCTTTATGCACCTGTTCTGTCTGGTGTAATTTTTGCAACTACAGTGTGGTCTCCCCAGTGGACCAGCACCACAACCATCTGGATTGAGTCAGGGGACATCTCTAGGGTCTTTAAGTGGCACCTTCCGTCCTCAGTGTTTCGTCGACTAGCCCACGACACCTCAAGAGGGCTCAACAGTGACTCTGGCATCCCAGAGTCACCCCCGCCGTCCCCACTCAACTCAGCCCAGCTTACTGACCTTTACATCCCTCCTGCTGCTGAGGTTGCTCCTCCCTCGTAGTTCACGTGACCTAACCACAATCTCTCCGCAACCCAACCATACGCGCCAAACCCATTTGACTAAGGCTGTCGAGCCCTACTTTCTTCGTTAAAGTAGGTTCAGAGGTGAGGGTTTCGTATGGCATACTACCTACCACAAAACACAATATCTGCCCTAACAGCACCCCTCATTCACGCAATACTGTACACAGGAACGTAATGACTGTAAATACTATGCCAACTATACAAAATAAACCAACAGACTCCTCAAGTTTTTCAAGAATAAAAAACTGTAGCGTGGCGGCCTGTACACAGCCAGCCATAATCTTTCCGTCTCAACCCACAGCCAGTTGCTGCTCCTCTCTGCTGCTTCAGATAAGTTCTTTACTGTGCGATGCAACTCTTGTATGGTTTTCATCTCAATGCTGAACTGTCATTTCTCAGAGACTGGGCCAGAATGAGCCAGTCATCTATATAATTCAGTATGCGGATGCCCTGAAGTCTCAGTGGAGCTAGTGCTGTATCCATACATTTGGTGAATGGAAACACACTATACATCACATGCTCCATAGATACATTAACTCTACATGATCATGTTGTTTAGAGATAGTAAGTTATGGCAATGATGGAAGAAACTAAACATGATATGGAAGAAGAGGATTTTGAAGGTCTGCTGCTTGAATCCGATGTTCGTGGCTATCTTTACGAGTCGCAGTATAGTCAAGAGAAGCTGAGGCTGATGGAGGAACAGGAGGCGGCTGCCTGTCGCGGTCGAGGAGCCCGGACTGGCTCGAGCTGAGGCGGACTGCTGTGCATGTGCTCTCACTGCATGCTACAAACACAGATAATATACGTCAGCTGCAAAGACTTTCAACGATGGTAATTTCTCCTGGACAAGCACACGGAAGTTTGTGTTGTGATGTGAACCATCCTAGTTTCGCCTGACTGAACATCCAGGTATCATGCAGCAACTCACCATATAAAAATAAATACAAACGAGGAGTAATTCACTAATGAGTTTGCCAATGTAACGTTAACGGGGTTTGTTGTTGTGGGAAGGATGAGGCGGGAACCAGCGAACATTTAAACATTTTAATAGTAAAATAAACAAATACAAAACGAAAGTATAAGCCAGCAGCCCCTCATTGACGACTGCTGTAACGTTACACACAACAGACACAAAACATATCATAAAATCAGGCCTGTTTCTCTCTCGATCTGCTGTCGTCGCTCCTCATTGTATGCTTTCGCTTCTCCATGACAGACGCAAGACCAGCGTGCGGTGTCCTTCCTTATCACTCACGCCACCGGCCTCTCACCGTCCTCTTACGTCCCTTGCCCTCGATCGTCCTGCTCGCCACAGCCAACTAACTCGAAATTTTATGTGAAATGAATTTCAAACTCTGGTGACAGCTAACGCTAGCCTTGTAGACGGAAGAGTGATTTCTCTGTTTGCGCTGTTCCGGATTAGTGGGTGCGGCTTGCGGAGCTGTGCAATGTGGTGCATTGTGGGAGCTGTTGTCTTACAAATGTGCCTCTTGGTTATTTTCGGTCTTTTCTCTGTCAAGAGGGGACCAAATTAAAAAATTATTTTACATTTCAACATACATGATCCACTTTCAATAAAGATTAATGTTGAAATGGGTGAAATGCTCCTTTAAATACGGTCCTCATGGTCCTCGGCCGGCAAAGAGAGTGTGTATGTTTGTGCCATTTTTGCTATCAAGAAACTTAGCAGATCTAGAGGAGTTCTGTTCTCAGGGGAATCCATTTGTTTCCCCCAAAGGGGCGTTACCCTTCGATGATGCAAAAGTAGCATTGGTCTATACAAATTATGATAATTACTAGACACAGGTGCTATTACTGAACACTAACGAGGAGCAGGAAACTGGGACACAGGACTGAACCAAAAACACTAGGGGGATGATGGCAGGGGAAATCACAAAACATACATGTAACAATATCAAGCCTTTTAATCTTTATCCTTTTTGTGTCTATAGGACATTAGCCCCCTCTCTCCTTAAATGTCAATTTTGAGGAATTTGATGGAGCATATATAAATTCACTTTTAATATTCAAAGGCTATTTTTGCTGGTGTAATATTTCATCCAAGTATATTGTATTTTATCGCAAACACATGATCTGTGTATTTAGCATGTTTGCACTTACACAGATGAGTGTGGGATTTGTATGCATGTCTGGTCTTGCAGAACCTCTCATTCTCATTTAATCTGTATCTCTCTATTTCTCTCTCTTTTTGCACAGTCTTTCTGTAAGCACTTGAGTAATCAGAAATAAACCCCTCAGCACATCAACATTCTTCACGTCAGATAAATCCAACTCCTCTGTTCCCCACATTTAATCCCCATCATCCTGCTTCACTCTTCTGTCCTCCAGTTTCTATAAATATGACTGGCAAACTGTATACTTTCTATACTGTAAGTGCTACAAATAAGATAATTATTAACTGAAAGACAGGCAGATGTTAATGATTCTCTAAAAGATATTTAGCTGTAGCTATCTCATCAGCAATCAATTTTGTGCATCCTGTCCTAGATGGCGCTCATTCGCTCTCTAAAACGCGACCACGCTTAAAACAGCATGTTCGACAGATGTATTAGACAGACAGTCAGACAGTGTCATATCCCGAAATCCTCACAGAACTTTCATTGTCCCCAGTCTAGTGATAGGGAATTTGAGGACATTTTAGAGCCAGAGCAGGGCAGAAATTAACAATCATGCGTGTTCCGACATAAAAACGGCTTTCAAATTGCTCAGTTAATAATTTCAAAAGGAGAAGAGTGGCCACAAAAGTAGCTGACCACAGAACACTTGTAACATTGCTCAGCAGACATTATGCAAATATACTTCATCAGGCATTGTAGTCGTGTTAGTTCCCTCTCTTTCTTCCGCTCTCCTCTATGACACAAAAGAATGAGGCCATTGAGGAAACTTCTGTTGGCTGAATGACAAAGAAATTTTGTGCGCATTTATGCGTCTCAGTCACCAATTATGTCATTCTTAAGACCATTACTAAATTTTATTACCCAAGATTCAGTTTCTAAGGGAACAAAACACTGATTGAAATATGTTTGGAGAACTTTATTGAAGTCTATTCAGCTTTGGATAAATAGCTATTATTGTCACATTTTTTACAAAAGATGATTTTTTTTTGTTTTTTAACTTGGTCATGGGACTGACACCAAGTTTGGTTCCTGTCAGTTATATGGCTCTGTTGTCTAGGAGATAAAGCAACCCTTCATCGCCTCTCTTCAAAGCATGACTGCTAAGGCTTTAGAAGTTGTAAACAGGACACTTGAAGTGGTTTTCTGTTAAAAGTTTGGTATAAGGCACTCACAAGTAAAGGGATAAATACAACATATTTTTGTTTTAATTAAAGCATCAGGGTCTTTAAAATCTTATAAACAAACTTATTTCTATCCATTGCGCTTATATTCATGTGAATTTGTGTGTTGTGTAATTTTGTCAAATTGTCTGATGAAAACCTTGGATATTTACTTGGCTGTTTCCAGAAGACTTAGAAGTAGGAGGTTAGCACTTCATCTTAATGGTATTTTTCATCTTAATGGCATGATTGTAAATATTATTGTGTACCACATGCTGTAGAAATGTTCTTCAGTTATTATATTTAATATATATTTAATATTTATATTTATTATATTTTATATTTGTTATATTTAATAAAACAACACCATCAAGTGTGCTTTATTAGAGTTTAATTATTGAATAGTCATTTCACATGAGATGTATATAATGTAATATTCAAGCTATGTATGCATGTTCTACTCCTGAACTGCATCTGCGTCTATGTTTTATTGTTTTTACTATAGTATTGATAATATTTAAAATAATATATTGAATTTTATAGGTGTCTCTCACATTGTCCCTCATTAACATAGTGTAGTATCGTTATTACGATAGTGTAGATTAGTGTACAATGTTTAATAATAATTTATTAAAGTGTCCATTTCAATAATTTCACATATTTAATATTGGGTGCATCCAAGTTATTTGACATAGGCCTATTTGAACTTTTTTTTAAGCACTTTCAAGTCAAGTGGCGTGTTATCTATAGGCATTTTGAACTATGCACGTGTATGCGTGTATGTCTATTCCGTTAAATGTCCGAGTGATTCTGCATGTGTGTACTCGCCGTTAAATGTCTGAGCGAAACGAAGCAAAATGTAGATCTACATCTGGGGAGCAGTTAGCAGCATGCATGTGAAGCACCGTGTTTGGTATGGAGGAAGAGGAGCACAGATAAATTAAGGGTATTAGAGTGGTGTGGTGACGGTGGGCTTTCAGGCACGACTGCATCTTTCAAGTGGAGGAGGGCATATCTGGGCATGTAAGTGGGCTGATGGAGACCTTTGTGAGTACATTCTGGACTGAGTCCCAAGGTTGCATCTTATAGGGTATTGGCAAGAATCCAAGTTGGCTGTTTGTGCAGGTGCATCATAAATGTCCTGGAGGCCCATCTCATGTCAGATGAGCCAGGTGTGCAATAAGGAGCGCTGCATATCCTCATGTGAATACTGTGTGGATTGCTCTGATCATCGCATTCACAAGGATGTGTCACTTCAGGGCAATGGAGGTTAGATTTTATACAGGTCTGCCTCTCTCCATCCTCTAATTCCAGCTTCTGGTCATGTTTCGAGACAAAACTTATACAAATACAGCTAAAAAAATACTGTTGTTGCAACCTGCATGCAAATTGGTTAGAGGTGGTGAAAACCATGTTGCCTAATCTGCTTAAAACTACATTAAAGCAAAAGGATTTGATGTATTTAAAAAATAAAAATAAAATATATTTTATATTTAATTAATAGCTTCATTTAAATGAATAACTTTTAATTAGTAACTTTGACAACTCCAAATATACAATTTGTAAATCTTTACAACTCTCATATTTCTCGATAAACTCCCAAACATTCTCTTTGCGGTCTTTTGCGAGCTGGAAAAAAACCCTGCAGTACAATACAAAGCAAACGGTTAATCAAATCAACTTGAATTCGATATTTTTTTGTCTGCATTGCCTGAGAGATGATCTAGTGCAATTTTGGTGAAAATTGGACAAACCGTCTATAGGATGAGTTCACAAAAGTACGTTTTTTGGACAATTCAAAATGGTGTACATATTTTTATGACGGAAAATGACATCATCAGGGTGCAATGGAAATCGTTCATGAGCTCAGGAATCAGAGGAAAAAATAATTTTGTTGATAACCTTTAAGGTCCAAAATTTATCAGTATAATTTTAGTGAAACTTTGGACAGGTGGTAGCGCTAGAGGCAATGAGTTAGAGACACCAAAATCGGTGTATTTAATGTTGGGACTGTCCTCTATCAGAATGTCAAACCAAAGCAACTTTTCCACAAACGGTTTTATGGGCTTCCATCAGACGCCAGTCGGAAGAAGAAGAAGGAAGAATCATAATAATAATAGGAATACAAACAGATACAATAGTTGCCTGCCACCTTAAAGACTTGGCCCCTGAATAAAAACCTCAATTTCATATTGTCACGGTGGGGTGTTGGACGCTCTGAAGCTTTGCTTTAAACTCAAACAGTCCTTGCAATGAACCACTGCTTCGGATCTTGTATCATTACGACACTAGTCATGTTAAAATGATGTCTGATACAAACACACTGGTTCACTCCTGTAGTGAACCACCTGGCTGCTTTGACAGCCCAATCTAGTGTTGACAGGTTTGAAACCTGGAGGCTGTATTTCTTATAAAAGTGAAGCCAAACCATTGCAACACCATGGGTTGTAGTAGTCAGGTGTTTGAATTGGCAGTTATTATAAAGTGGATTGAGTTTATTTTAGTGTTGTTATGGAGCCAGTGAGAGAAGAAGTCGTTCCAAAGTTTGAGAACACTTTAAATTTATTTCCCAAATAAGGTTAGTTATTTGACATTTCTGCATACAAATATTTTTACATATGTAGTGAAAGATATGGAATATGAGTTGACCTAAGACTTTCTTTCTTATGCAGAACATGAAATAATATATTTTGAGAAATGTTTCAGTGTTTCTTGACCATACAATAAAAGTCAATGGTCCTCAAAACTGTCTGGTTACCAACATTCTTTAAATATCTTCTTTAATGTACAACAGAAAACAGAAACTCGATTCAGTTTTAGAATAACATCAGGGTGAGTAAATGACAGATTTTTAATTTGTGAGTAAAATATTCCTTTGATTTTTTTTTCTACAGTATGAAGTGGTCATTTGTAAAATCATCATGTTTGGGTGTCTTGGACATTAAAATGTTTGAAAACCCCTGACATACATCCTGCTTCAGATCCCTCAATCCACACTATCTCAGGCCCCATCCACACTACTGCATTTTCGGTTAAAGATGAAAATTAAAACAAATGCGAATCTCCAGTCCACAACAGAGTTGTATCTGCGTATCTCTGTCCACATTAAAGCGACTGAAAGCGCCAGATCATATGACCATTCACCAACACTGGGCATGCACGTGCCAATGTAAGACAGTGCCTGACAAATCAGGAAGGATACAGTGGAGGATCACGCAGTCATGACTGATGACACCCAATTATAGAGCCGAACCGTCAGCCTCTGCGTCATCGTTTTTGAGCTCCGTCTACACTGCAAACGCCTCCGGAGATTCAAAACGCAAGCTGCAGCAATTTTCTAAACTTCTTCGATTTTAGGTCTTCGTTCCAGTTTTAGTCTGGACGGGAGGTGTAAACGTAGCAGAAGGTCTCAGTTTTAAACAAAAATGCCAGTAGTGTGGACGAGCCTCAGTAGGATTTCTTGACATGATGTCTGTTCTCTCATTCTTCATTTCTTTCTCTACTAGGCACACACAATATTCTGTGTCAGAAACCTTCATGTTTGACAGAGAAAACACAGGTTAACAAGAGCATGTGAAGCACCTAATTGGTAGTTCTGTCATGTAACTACCTGCATCAGTCAATGGCTACACAAAGACACCACTATGTTCATCATTTTAACAGGTTTCAAATAGAAGGTGTTTGCTGAGAGACTCAGCATATCACCAATTCAAGATAAGATGTCCTTCATGTCACATGTATGGCCTGTAATAGTCAAAACCCATTATGAACAGAAGAAGAAAGGGCAGTGTGACATCTACACTGCTTCTTTAGTTTCTGAATCTGATATTTCATCTCTATTAAATTACTTTTTACTTTATTAAAGTGCCATAAATTGCTTTGTGAATGAGTGTTGTGCAATTGCAATTTCTGCAGATGTCTCAGTGATTATTGTGACAAACCAGCGGAAGGGTGAGATTTTTAGGGCTTAGGCCAAATCCTGACTCATTAATAGCACAGAGACAGCCAACCACCTCACAGCCTAGACAGAAGCAGAATAAATCTGGACTGACCTCCCTCAGTCATATTACAGCTAATAGAACACAGGAGTAGGAGTTGTCCCATGAAAAAGTTTAAAATACATATGTCAAGTTCTTAAAAATAAACACTTTGTATTCAAGATGGTTTCATATGGAGGAAGAATCTATGGAGGAAGGAGCCAGATAGAAACCTAAAGCACAGCCAAGGCGAGGACCCATGGTGTAACTGATGGAGGGAGGAGCCATGGTGGAGTCAGGAAACTGACAGCGTATGAGACAGGAGAGTTGGGAGGCCAAGGCCGAGCCATGGTAATAAGCGACCAAGATGGAAACAGGGTGCTGGAGTACTGAGGAGTAGAGGTCTTCACAGTGCACCCGAGACCCGTCGACCCAGACCCGACCCGGGACCCGTACGGGTTCGGGTCTATATGTTTAAACGATCAGCCAGGTCCGGGCTCAGGTCAGAATCTATTACTTCGGGTCCCGGGTCTGTTTAACATTGTGTGTAATACCCGTGTGATCGGAGTGCAAAGTGCAATCTCAAGCGCGTGTCATGTTTCTATGGCAACCAGAGCAGAGCTTCCACCAGACCGCGCTTTACATTTTCTCCCTATTTTTATAATAGTATAAATGAGCCGTCTTGTTTAATCTTAAAGATTTAGACTCAATGAAGAGCAGAGAGCACAGATATGATCAAGCTGAACAAGCAACAAGTAATTGTTATTATAGTTCAAAAGGGCAAACAGTTAAAGTTATTATGCGAGTTAACTCGAGTCAGAATGTACATGTGCAAGGTTGCATTTGTCATCCATCACCGTGACATCAAGTGGACATTTAAAGCTGAAATAATGAGTGGATTAAGCTTGGAATAACGAGATAAATAACATGGATAGAACTTTCTTGTCAGTGGATTGTAATGCATCACAGTCAGTCAGGTAACGTTTCAAGGAAGTGAGACGACGGCTACAAAAATTAGGTAAGACAAAAAGTTTTATTTTTCACAACTCGTGTGAAATAATATGTGACGACAATCGGGTCCAGTCGGGTTTGTGTCTTTCTGCCAGGTTCGGGTCCAGTTTTCAAATAATAGACGGGTCCAGGTCGGGTCCGGGCAGTACATTTCTCAGATCTGCACAATAATAATAATCTGGGTCTGGGTCCAACTTTTGAAATGAAGCGACGAGTCCGGTCGGTTCGGTGTAGCACATTACGGGTCTCTTTCGGTTTCGGGCATGAATTTTTGGACCCGTGAGACCTCTACTGAGGAGTAGCCGGAGGGAATGAGAAGCCCAATGGAGCCGAAAGGGATGAGGCACAGCCAATGGCTTCGGAAGTCCGTAGGATAGGCAAAGCGACGAGTGACCAATACTGAACCTTAAGGACGATGGTCCCATGTGGAGCCATGAGGCGAGGAGCCAAGGAGGAGCCGACTGGTTGAAGGGTAGAGGTTGAGCCAGGGGGTCCATGTACCAAGCCTGAGCTGAAGACCACAAGGCCTGAGGCGGATCCAAGCGGCAGAGCCAGAGCTAGCAACGGAGGAGCCGAGGGATTGGATGGTTTAGGTAGACAAGGCGGAAGAGAGGCCGGGTGGGACCATCAATGATGACAGAGAGTTGGAACTGGGCTGGAACCAGCGGTAAGAGGAGATTTTGGGGGTCTCATATATTCCAGTCCATCAAATATTAATGTAGAAACGTGACACGGCTCACCTTTAGCAGCTTGAGTATGTGTAGGGATCTTATGCATGCCCTTAAACTCCACGAGGACCCCCTATGGGACGGACAGTGTTACCAGCTCACACACCTGCTCAGCCCCCCTTTTGGGATTCCGGGGTTCGGGCTCCTGGACAAAGATAGCCTCAGTATTTCAGCTGTCTTCGTGGCAGGCTCAGACTCTCAGTTCGTGGCAGGCTCAGATTCTCAGACTGAAGTGTGGCTGGGCTCTGGGTCCAGAGTGGTGTTGGAAGGCTGATGGTGTACAGGGTTTCTGCAGTTAGCCATAACCCTAACATTTATAATAATAAATATAAAATATATTTATTTTAATATTATAACTAAAATACACTTTACTGTATTTTTGAATAGACAGGACAAAACAAATTAGCATCATGACAATGATCCTATCACATTTGTAATGCAATCACGTTCTGGTTCACTGAGTTTCTCGGTTGATGATCTCGGGTTTCTCCACGATTTATACAATGCTTAAACAGTGCTTCCAAACTTAAGGCAGCAGTAACAGTAGAGGCACAATGCAAGTGTGTGTGTGTGTGTGTGTGTGTGTGTGTGCGGTTATCCAATGAAAGGAAAGCAACATCTTAATCTGAACCCAACACTTTATCACTTAGAGGTGTGAAGCTTTAAGAGTCAAAGACCAGGTTAGTCAGGGACCCTGGAATGTTATTTTCATGGCCACACCTGATTCTAGAATAGAGTCTGTATGTCATTCTCACCCACCATGCTGCACTCGTATAGGGCTATCTAGAGTTTGAGTATGACTCACCTTCCAAATGCTTTATTTCATTCTCTCTCTCTCCATCATGCTCACTCTGCTTCCATTCACAACACACTCTGTGGCAGTATAATGAAAATGCAGAAGGGAGAGAATACAAAGATCAGTTCTTTACATCATATTCTGCCACACGCATTCAAAGCTGGAATGAGAATTTGGGGTTTTGGGAAATGTGGCTTATATATCCGATTGAAAGGAAACATAAAAGCAAACCAAACATAAATCATCTACAGCTTTTGATGCAAAGCATCAGCAAAATGTATAAATATTATTGAAACTGCAACCTTTAATGGTCGCCGATGATACTGTAATTCTCAGTTCATTCTGTTTTCTCTGAGAAAAAGCAACAAGACAAAGGATCACAAATACTGCATTTTTGTATATTCTCTCTGCACTGCATTTGAATCTTGTGGTCACATCCAAGCAGATGCTGTCCTTGTATGCCACATTAATAGAAAATAGATGCCAATGTGGTATTACCAAGATGGCCGCTGACTGAAATGACTCGCCTAAAAGGGATTTTGGTGTAAATGCCATTTGAAATTCATAAATATTTGTTTTGAGCATTGGCCAAGGCTCAGCTCCTGTGACTGGCGTAAAATCAAAGAGGAAATGACTGTTAAGAAGCCATTTTGTCTTTGAAAATGTATAGAAAAACATAACTTTCTGCAGTGTGTCAAAATCTACTGGGAATGAGAGAAAGAGCATGACGTGTATTTGTTTCAAATGAGAGTGCGTGTAGGTGTGTGGGGACTTGCTGACACTATTTCTACTTTGAGACCCTGCCAAAGCACCAGCTAGGCTGACGTGCATCTGAAATCTTATTATCATTTAGTGTGCTAGTAAAGGGCTAGAGAGTTATGAGATATTATGAATTTGTTATGATTACGCACCTTTGTGTGGGATCCAAATGATGTTGGCTACATATTGACTGTGAATTGAATGTTTCAGAGTCATTTCAAAATGATGAACTCTTCATTGAGTGTGTCTCAGTGAACGTTATTTCACTATCTATTCCACATTATTTCTTTTCAGCGACAACCTCAGCTTGATTGAATTTCATATTCCCCTTATTTCTATTTAAATTGATCTTTTTGCAACTTCTATTTGTGAATGTTTTTTCTTTATAATCCTTGTTTTTAAAAAAGTCTTGAGCACATTTTGAGCACAACCTTAGTAGTTAATTATATCGGTGCTTGTGCATTATTTTAAAAGCACATTTAAAAAACAAGGCACACGTAGTTTAAGACACAGATAACATTTTATGGTGGATATATGACTGTTGTGCTGTGTTTGCCAAGAGAGAGAAAAGTTACCAGACTTGTAGCCTATTAAACTGACTGGGGCACATTTAGCAAAAACTTGTTTTACTTGCCAAGCCTTGTGGGACAATCTGATCACTGCTCAGAGAAACTAAAATATAGTATAGTAAAATTTAGAAACTAAAATAACTAAGTGTGAGAAAGTGAAATGACAAAAGTGAGGGTGAAAGAGAAATTGATAGCACTCTAAATATTATTGGCTAAGCGTGCTCTGCAGTTATACTATTTGTGGCTTTAAATGCTTAAAGCTCCAATATGTAAGGATTTTGTAATAAAATATCCAAAAATCACTTGCACAGTGTGATATATTTCCTGCAGTTGTGTACTTAAAATATCCTGAAAGTCTCCAAAGTTCTTTTATTTCAGAGAAATTACAATTTTAAATAAGTGGCCAATTTTAAAAAAAATTGTCGCCTGTAAATGACGCAATATCAGCGCTATCCTCGGCTACCCTCGGCTATCCTCGTTTCTGCTCGTATTGCCATAGCCATGACGTAACCATGGCGACAGACGCAGACTGCATAGTGAGTAACGTTTAGCGGCA
The DNA here is from genome assembly GCA_030378365.1 of Hybognathus amarus. Lineage (NCBI taxonomy): Eukaryota > Metazoa > Chordata > Actinopteri > Cypriniformes > Leuciscidae > Hybognathus > Hybognathus amarus. Next base: position 323,005 of record JAQIUQ010000619.1, read on the forward strand.
CCCAGTTCTTGTTTCGTTCAATCATAGACCATGGCAAGCAAGCAAACTTTGGGAAAAACAAGGAGAACTAGAATGAGGATCAATATCAGCGTGATGTTTTTGAGATGCCGAGAAGCTAGCATTCGAGACTGACTTCCACTCGACAGAGAGCTAGCGTCCATGACTAATTTGGACTTGACAGAACTTCACGAGTCACGACTTCACAGCTTTATTAGACAGGTGAGCAAAAGTACATAAAACAAATTAACGTTATAACGTTAGCTTGACATAATGAAATGTTAGAATATGGTCAGTATGTTATTCTTATGTTGATCTAGCTGCTAGTTTCGTATAGCAGACGAACTACAGTAGCACGTAGAATAACATTATAACTTTCAACACACATTTAAATGCCGTTTAGTGTGATAGTGTACCGTTATACCAAGTGGAACAGCACTGCGTTTCCCTCACAAGATTAATTTATCTAATAAACTGACCTGTGGGAGTAATCCAGCACTTGCGTGTAGTTCAATAGGATGAAATGTCCTTATTCCTTTATATCCGCAGGCTTCGCGTGTGATATATGTATCTTATTAGCAATTGCGACCTACTTCATAGCACTGTAATGTTAAAAAACATGAGTGTTTTCACTAATCCTTAAACATTATTAGATCCATCAGCTTGACAGCAAGTCCCATCATTCAGCTCGTTAATGCGTCATATACATTCGCCTTTGTTATTGTTGGAAACAGCGCCCTCTTGTTCCCACTAAAGTTACATATTGGAGCTTTAAGCTCTTTAAAGCTGCAGGGTGGATTCTGGCTGTCACTGTTTTTATTGTTCATCTGTAAAACAATTTTCTGAAAGTGATTCCAACAATAGCGTTCCTCTGTGTTATTATCGCTATAGCTGTGGTGTTGACAGCCCTATTTTAATAGAATTCGAGAGATTATTAAAATCTTATCATTAAAGTTATCATTCTTGGTGTGAACGGGACTTTTGGTTATAAATCTTTTACTCCTCTGCTTTCCCCTGTGTCCTGTTTCTCTCTACTCCACAACTCCCTCTCACTATGTCTAGCTGACTCTTTTTATGTCTCCATCACTTTCTACAGCCTCCCTCTGTGTCTGTGCAGGTTCAGTGACTCATCTATTGACAGATAGAAGCATCCTGAATGCTGGGGAGGGGATTGTTTTCAGACTCTCCCAGTTTCAAGTGTACAGATCCAGATCCAGAGACTAATTCACTGAAAAAAAAGAGTTTTGTCATGGGGTGACTAGAGGCAAGCAAAACCTTTTTTCTTCTGGGGAGTGTTTCCCTGCCGGAGCAGTTCCAGTGTGACACCCCTTTGGTTCCGGTTGTCTTATGGGCTATGATGAAATGGGGGGATTAGACGGGGAAAGGAGTTTCAGGTAGCCTGGCATACCAGACCTACATCAAGATGTTTGGTCTGGGAACTCATCATTGACAGGGCTCAATCTGAGGGGCGGGATAAACGGTTGTCTTTCGAATTCACTCAGCACTCAATTGGATAGCGCTACAACAACCAATCAGAGCAATGAAGAAGGGACGTAGTCAGCTGAGCAAATTGATATATTAAACTTTTACCGTATTCAGTTCATAGCTGTCAACATTGATCATTAAATATAAGGGAGATTTCCCTGGAATCCATTCCCAAAATAAGGATTTTTTTTTGTTTTTTACACGACCCACAAACTTTAAAAATAAAACACTAATCATTAAAAGTCTAAAGAGTTTATAACTAGCCTACATATGTGTGAGAGAAAGAGACTGTGTGTGTGTGTGTGAAGGTAGGGGGGGACTGTGTATAGTACACACTGAAATTGAAACAGGTGTACTGTACACAGTACATTGTATACATGTATTTGTGTGTGTTTTCTGATGGATGGTTTAGTCTATGATTAGGGTAGGATGAATGGGTTCATTAGCCATACTGAACTGGAATCCTGTTAACAGTTATGGATCGTATTTAGGAACATAGTTAATTCTCTCATATCTTTCCGGTTTCATTTTATGAAGTTAATATTTACCGAAAATTGCTGTAAATACAGCTGTTGCTTTCTATGTTATGGGAGCAGTCTATTTCCCTCCTAAATCATTAATTTGTACATGCACAGCGTAATTATTTATATGTTTATGTTGGTAGGAATTCTGAACAGACCACCACGGCAGACCTCTTTGCGCGTATCACGAAGGAAGGCTAATGACTGAATCGGAATTTATAAGCAAGATCACAGGAATCAATAGCCTTATACAGCCCAGTTGGTGCTAAAATAAATATGAGATGTCCAAAGTTCTCACCCTGCCTCTAGCAGCCTATTTCCCTCCTAAATCATTCATTTGTACATGCACAGCATTATTATTTACATTTAAAATAGGTATCATGAGATGTCCATCATCAGATGAATGACATGGAAAAGTTAAGTTAGAGCCGCTAAAGCCAGTGGTACTACCCATGCGAACATGTACACTACGCTTTTTCCCTCCAAAAATATAGCGTAAAACTTATCTAAGTTGTCACCCTGCCTCTCCAAATGCAAAACTGACATTAGTAAAAACTTATCTAAGTTGTCACCCTGCCTATAGCAGTCTATTTCCCTCCTAAATCATTCATTTGTACATGCACAGTGTAATTATTTGTATTTAAAATAGATATCATGAGACGTCCATCATCAGATAAATGACATGGAAAAGTTAAGTTAGAGCCGCTAAAGCCAGTGCTACGACCCATGCGAACATGAACACTAGGTTTTTCCCTCCAAAAACATAGCTTAAACGTGATCTGAAGTTGTCACCCTGCCTCTAGCAGCCTATTTCCCTCCTAAATCATTCATTTGTACATGCACAGCGTAGGCTAATTATTTATATTTTATGTTGGTTGGAATTCTGAATGGACCACCACAGAAGACCTCTTTGCGTGATCACGAAGAAAGGCTAGCTGAATCAGAATTTATAAGCAAGATCACGGGAATCAATAGCCATATACAGCCCAGTTGTGCTAAAATAAATATCATGAGACTTCCATCGTCAGATGAATGACATGGAAAAGTTAAGTTAAAGCCACAAAAGCCAGTGCTACTACTCATGCGAACATAAACACTGAGACTTTCCCCTCCAAAAATATAGCGTAAAACCTTATCTAAGTTGTCACGCTGACTCTCCAAATACAAAACTAACATTAACAAAATGCAATAACAGCTTAAAAAGTACTTGAGTGTGTGTTTTATTTTAGATTTACCGTTTAATAATGCAATCGCTTTAGTCTGGGTTTCCCCATACTGCCTTAACGCAGCGCCGAATTTTATTCACACTGAAAGGCAGTCTGGATACCATGGCCAGATTTTCGCCTCATTTAGGGAGCCAATCACAGAATGGGGAGGGAGCAGCAAGACAATGACGGCATCTATGCCACGCACTGCAGTTTGTTTATATTTATGGATTCAACATGGCAGCAGACCCGAAGCTACCTTTTGATGCAGCCTTAGATATTGTTTTAAGTAGTTTAGAATGCAAGTTTATTTAGAAAAAAGCCGCTTTTGGCGTTAAACTTCGCGAGACCCCAGTCGTTATTGTAGTCTCGCCATTAATCGCCCTAATGGAGGACCAGGTACAGGAGGCAGTCAACCTTGGAATATCTGCCGCTCAGCTGTGCCCGGAGAAAGACAATGCGATAAAGAATTGTCGATACCAACTTCTGTTCGGCAGTCCCAAGGCCTGGATGAGCACAAAGTGGCAAGACATGTTAGCCACGGAGTTAGTACCAACCTGCTAGGCATCGTTGTTGACGAAGTTCTTTTAACTTATAAATGGTGAGTGGTATTTATTAATATCATATTGTCATTATGCCTGTAGACTACCTACTGTGGTTGTCACAGTGCCACTAAGTTGTGTTGCTTTTCAATATCAATATACAGCTACCGCTGTAGTAGCATAACTTTCAGCTGTACCCAATTAAAGTTGTTGACACTTTAGTCATTAAAATTAAATTGTTATTTTTTTTAACTTGTGAAGTACAAGCGCAAACAATTTCCAATGCAAATAACAACTTCAACATCTATGTTAAACTGTACTTAATACTTGTGTTTTTCTAATTGAAATGATTGGTTATGAGCTACCCTCTGGAACTGCATTTCCCACAATCCCTTGTCTTTTCTCATCACTCATCATTACCTCTTCTTGGCCCTGGTTACGGAGAACCCGACGTGAACATGTAGCATTAGAGTGGTAACCTGATTCACAGGTAAGTATACGTTTTCTTCCAGTTTTCACCACCCCCACAGTCACCTCCTCCCTCCCTATCCCGGAGCAATTTCATCAGTGTGTGAATTTATTTGCATTCATTCAGTTGTGACAGATTTATGCATTTCAACCAGGCTCATAGCTCCCTCTCCTTGTCTACCCCTCTTCCATCTGTTTCTCATCCAGTCCCTGAAGGACACGTAGGTATGAATGGAAGGAAATTACATGCATATGAAATCACTAAATCATTCACACAAGATTCACATACTATATGTGTACAAATACAAGACGTGTGTGTGTTTGTGTGTTCATTAAAAGTCAGTAGCTGATCCCACTCTCACTTTGTCCTTTCTCTGTCTGTCTCTATAGCTTTATTTCTCTTTCTGTCTTCTTTTCCCACACCTGTGGCCTGTGCGTCATCCAACTAATTCCAGTTTCAAGGTCAGCACTGTGCAGCTCTGAGCTGATCCCATTGGCTCTGTGAGTCCACACTGTGACGCCACCACACATCCACAGATTCATTAAAACAGCACGTCCTTCTGTACTTTTTTTCACTCACACAGCCCTCTTTTCCTCTTCTATTCTTCACAAAGAATGACTTGACACCTAATTCTATATCCAGCTTCAGCTACATAAGTCTAATTTCAACATCTAACATTTAATCTTATCTACTTTCATCTCTTTTTGTTATTTACACTTGTTTCCTCTATGTTTATCCTTCCCCATGTTACATACATTTAGAGCAGGGTGTCAAACTCAGTTCCTGGAGGGCCACAACCCTGCAGAGTTTAGCTTCAACCCTAATTAGCACACCTGATCAGCTAATCAAGTCCTTTAGGCTCATTTGAAAACTGCAGTGTGTGTGTGTGTGTTGAAGCAGGGTTGGAACTAAACTCTGTAGGGCTGTGGCCCTCAAGGAACTGAGTTTGACATCCCTGATTTAGAGATTGTTTAGAGAAGTTTAAGGTAAATTTCCCATTTGTCATGTCTGGAAATAACCCTTATTAATTGTCAACCACATGGGAGGCCATTAACAAATTAACTGTACTCTGGCAACATGTTGCCTGCTGCATTATTACTGCAAAGAGATGGAATCCAAATATTTTAGTCAAAAACATTCTTTTCTTTTTTTGTCAGAATCAAACTTTTGCCTCAGATGACACAAAACCTTACATACACAGACACTGTTAACAGATAATTTTGCAGCTTAATGTCTATGACAACTTAAAAAGAAGAAAAAACATTTATTTAGAAAAATTAATCTTTGATGTTTTTCTATTTACTACAGTTCTTCACAATTGCAAAAGATGATTAGAGAGTCAGACTAGTAACCCAACGATTGAGGCTCAAGTCTCAGTACGAGCATAAAATGTAGGTGGGGGCCCTTTTCCACTCTCATTACCAACAACTAACCCCCAATTGCTCCCGGGCTCTGCAGCACTGCTCCAGCTGTTTGTATTCAATAGTCAATCGCACTTGGACGGGTGAAATGCATAGCACAAATACAGAGTATTGGACACCATACTTGGCAACAGCTACATAAAAAAAAACTTAAAATTATCCACAAAACCCCTAACTCTTGTGGCAAAATCAGCTTGAAACCATTTCATCTGTACCCCAAATCAAACAATCCTTTCAGATCATACAGCCAGTCAATGTATAAACACTTCAAAGCATTTATTAGGCAGTACATCACAAAATGGAGAACGCAGCATTCCAGACCAAGTAGTTACAGAAAAAATTATATATACAGTAAACAAATTTTGCAATTACGTAAGGGTGGTTTAAGTTGTAAGCAGGGGTCTCAACTCCAGTCCTCACTACCCACTGCTCTGCATATTGTGTATGTCTCCCTCGCTTAACACACCTGATTCAGATCCTCAGCTCGTTAGGATAGACGTTAGAGTCTATCCTAACGAGCTGAGGATCTGAATCAGGTGTGTTAAATAAGGGAGACATACACAATATGCAGAGCAGAGGGTCGCGAGGACTGGAGTTGAGAACCCCTGTTGTAAGGGATGGGTCAACTGTGTAATTACAAATGTAATTACATGCTGGTATTATTAAAACAAAGTGCAATGTAAAAACATGTATGTACACAATAAGTCCATTGTCCATAGAGTGGGACCTAGTATTGTATTGTATATTACTGAATGCCTTTACTTTCAGCACTTGCACATAGAAATACAGTAGTTCAAAATGCAAAAGCTCATAAGGTCAAATAAAACTCCAAATAAAAAGCATGTTACAGTACACTTAAAGTTGCAACTGCAAAATCACAGTCAATGAGTGATTAAAATGATTAATTCTGCCTCCTGTGCACTCTTAGCTGGCTTATTATTTATACAGTTGATTTGAATCGCATTACATCATTAGAAACAGTGTAAACTATTTTAAGCCATTGTGTGTAAACAATGACAACTGTGTTGTAGTTGTGTTGAACTTTTGCCAATTGACTTTACCTTATTGCAACAAATGATTACAAATGTGAATACAAATGTAGACTACTCGTTCCTACAAACAATTCTTAAAATATTCTTAAAGCATTAGCTCTCTTAACAAACTCAAATCTAGCATGTTATTAGTAGACGACCATCCATCAAAAAGAAGTCCCTTCTCAGGGAGAATTCCACGAATGTTTGCTGAGCTACATTTTTTATGGTTCCTAAAATGTTGCCAATACACTTCAAGCACCAATTCATATGTGCGAAGAACAGCGTTTCGTACGCTAAGCTTTCCTCTAAAGATAGTGCATAGCAAACTTTGTGCTTTTCCAACAAGTCGAAATTGTAGTGAAACATATCAAAAAACAGCTTTTGGCCAAGTGCAGCAGTCACACGCTCAAAAGCAGCGAAAATACATTATCCACTTCGGAACATCACTCACAGGACTTGCTGAATTAACTGATTCAACAGCAGGGCCAACAAGGTTAGGGCTGTGCAGCTCGGCCAGAGACCTTCGTTGACTCTTAACTTGAGCTGTCGCAGCTTCCAGCCCGTTCTCATCCCAAGACGTCATATAACTGACACCTTTGACACATACGTCAACATCTGACGTCTTCAGGGTACCCAAAGGTCAGACTGACGCTATCAATCCTAAACCTACCCCAGACGTAAACCTACCTGCATCATCTAACTGACACTAAAGGTAAAGCGTCAGTTGGATGATGCCCTGAGGATCGTCATCTAACTGACGTTAAAGGGTACCCTGAAAATGTTGGATGCATGAATTTACCCACCCACAGCGTGCAGTAGCAATGCATCTCTATCCCTAGGGGGTCATATATAGACGCTTTTGACAATGCGTATACATCCAACGCACATGGCACCCTTTAGCATAAATATAACACGCTTCGGTTATGGGTAGGTTTAGGTCTGGGTAGGGTTAGGGTTAGACCTCTAGGAGGCGCCTTCTGGCCCATATATATCTGCATCTCATATTGAAGAGTGCCATGGGGTGTCATGTGCGTTCGATTGGATGTATACGCATGAGTATACACACGCCTTGGGATGAGAACGGGCTGGCAGTAAACATTGCAACTGCTGTGTTACATCATCTTCCGTCTTAATCCGAACATTTTTTCCTGCAGTCCCCAAACAAACCACATGAGGGCACTACTACCACATGAAATTAACAACCGCTGCTGAATACAAGAGTTATTATCATTAAAAAAAACAATAAAATACTAACTCTGTAACACAAGCAAACACAATGAACAAACAGCATAACACTAACTAAAGCATTTTAAGCTCAGCCAAGCTGCTGTCACCAGTCTCTCTGCTCACTGTTGCAATTAATTATGGAAGCAGTGCTCTCCCTCCTTAGAAGGTCCATATTAACAGTGTCATTTATTCAGAATGTTATTATTCAGAACATAATTAGCTTATTTTTTGATGCTGCATGACAAATGAGGGTGTAAAAACAAATTACAGTTTCATACTGTCAAACAGGAACTGTCTCTCTTGTTTAGCCATATTTGTGTTTAGCCATCTCTCTCTCTCTCTCTCTCTCTCTCTCTCTCTCTCTCTCTCTCTCTCTCTCTCTCTCTCTCTCTCTCTCTCTCTCTCTCTCTCTCTCTCTCTCTCTCTCTCTCTCTCTCTCTCTCTCTCTCTCTCTCTCTCTCTCTCTCTCTCTCTCTTTCTCTCTCTCTCTCTCTCTCTCTCTCTCTCTCTCTCTCTCTCTCTCTCTCTCTCTCTCTCTCTCTCTCTCTCTCTCTCTCTCTCTCTCTCTCCCCCCCCCCGTGTGTGTGTGTGTGTGTAAAGGTTTAGCTCTACTTTTGAAAGCCAGATCTTTGAAAATATTCCCTACAAATACAGTGAAATATGTCAAATCGATCCTGTGAGAACATTTTAAGCTCTCACTATTTTAAAGCCTCATAATATTTTGCTTTAATTGGGCTGATATCTTTAGGTTTGGCTATTTGGACCTCAGACAGAAACTTTTGGACTGCAATCTCACAGCCTACCACTAGTTGGCACAGAAGACTAACATTTAAAGACTGTTAGTGCGCGTGTGTGGGTGTGAGTAAATGTGAGAGAATTAATTCAGATGTGCGTACGTATGTAGGAGTGTATGCGTGAATTTGAGAGTTTGTGTACTTGTCACTGCAATATTGTGGTTGTGTATGTTTGTCTTTATGCTGTGATGAAGTAAATGTTTTCAGATGTTTTCGACCATTATGAGAGTGCAAAGCTATCTGTAGGACTAACATCAGAGACACATAATCAATTGATATTAGACGAAACCCACACCCTCACCTCAACCAATCAACAAACTATTGTCTGAGAACCTTAACACATGTTAGCCTCATTACTGCATTAACAAGATAAGATTAAGCCACTTGGAGAGATATTGATTGGCTCAAATTAAAGGCAAAGATAGTCCCTGACCCTAAACAAGGCAACCTTTACATAAAGCAATTAGCACAGGACAAAACTATATGGCGCTACGAGAAAGCCCCATCAGATAAGATCAGAACCTTATCGACCTACTCTGAGATCACTTACACCGATTATTCACTGAGAACCGAAGACCGTCTGAAGATACTTTGATGAGTCTTTCAAGGCTGTCTGAGTTCCTTGTATAACACATCTGATATGCGAATAGTAGCGCATAGTTTGATTGCTAAACAGATGTTTCCTTATCATGTCACAGTTCAGTAAAATGTCAAGGTCTCATGCTGATGAGGTCAAGAGGTCGATTTAAATTTTTAAAGCATCACATGTAATCTAAGACGCATCATGCATCACTTCCTGTCCTGCATAACTTCCTAGCAACATATGATAACTATGGAAGCAATGTTAAAGGCATTTAAGTCTGATTCCATTCCAGGAGCACTTTGGAGGCTCTAATTGAAATCTCAGTTCTGTCAATACTGCGTGCTCCATAAGCAGTTTCTACAAGACTGCATTCTGATAGACAACGTTATGCAGGCAAGTGTTGTATTGAGCGAGCTAATAGCGAAGAAGCCAGAACCTCATTCAGAAGGAGAGTTTGTGAAAGAGTGCCTTGTTGCCGCTGTGGAGTTGCTAGCACCAGATAAAATAAAACTGTTCCAAAGTGCCGGTTTGTTTCGAAGAACTGTTGGAGAACGACATTCTGATATGGCACAAGACATTGAAACACCAGTGAAGGATGCAGCAAAAAACTTCCAGTTTTTCAATCTGGTTTGCGATGAAACAACAGACATAACAAATACTGCCCAACTAGCCATTTTTGTGCGTGGCATTACTGCAGAGTTTGATACGAGGGAGGAATTGCTGTCTTTGCAATCCATGCATGGTACTACCAAAGGTGAGGACTTGTTTGAGCAAGTTGTTTTAGCGATGAACAAATTTGAACTACCATTTGAAAAGTTGAGTGGCCTTGCCACAGATGGAGCTCCAGCCTTGCTTGGCACGCAAAAGGGATTAACTGCATTGGTCAAAAGAAATGAGTCGTCTCAATTTCGATCCAAGTGATTTAATTGTATGCCACTGTATCATGCATCAAGAGAGTTTCTGAAGCTTCACAGTGTAATGACAACTATCATTTCCATGACAAATTTCATCAAAACTAGAGGGCTAAACAGCCGCCAGTTACTCTTTTACTGTTACTGAGTGATCTTGAGTTGGAGTACGGAGATCTGGTAGACCACTGGTGAGGTGCGACGGCTGAGTCACGCAGATATGCTCGCAGGGATTTACAAACTGTGGGAAGAAGTAAAACAATTCATGGAGATTAAGGGAAAGCCTGTTGTGGAACTCAGTGATGGAATGTGTCTGTGTGATTTGGCCTTTATGGTGGACATAACCAAGTACCTGTCAGAGCTAAATGTCAAGCTCCAAGGTCCTGAACCAGCTTCTCAACTCTCAAACGTGAAATCCTTTGAAGCTAAATTAAAGTTATGGCAATCGCAACTGGAAAAGGGTAATGTTGTGCATGCACAACTACTCTGTAAGAGCAAAAACCTGCTACGACATCTGAATATGCAGGTGAGTGTGCAAAGCTATTTCAGGCATTTGGTGAGAGATTTCAAGACATGGAAAGTAGACAAAAGGAACTGAAGATATTTGCTATGCCATTTAATGTGGAACCATTTGATGCACCTGACAACCTTGCAAATAAAACACACTAAACCCCTTGGTTAGTATAATGGGTGTGAAAGCGTTTCTTGCCATTAAGTGCGTAGGCTATCATATGCACGAGAAAACTGCTTATCATAGGCTATGCAAGCAAAAACTATTTTTGGCTAATAAATAGTACAAGAAATAAAATTTGTGTTTTAGGCCTATACGCACTTTCACTGAGATCAAGCTGGATCGGTTGAAAGCACATTTGAAACAGGTAACACTTAGGCTATTCATAAACACAAACGCTTTTCTTATTAATTCATTGCATTCAAACACAATTTAATCTTAATCTCACAGTACTGACTGTCGGTATTTGATTTTGAATGAGCAGAAATCTGTAAGAAATGTAGCGACCCGTAGATAACTGATGAAAACATAGTTATTTTCTTTCCAAACAAAACGTGCTCTGCAAAAAGCAGCAATGATAACTTATAATGCTGATAACCTTTAATAAGCATGTCATAGGAAAAGTTTGCACACTATCCAAATCCAATAAACCACATTGCTATTCAAACTATTCTCCTGTTGTTTTTTATTTTATTTTTATTTAATAGGCCTATGCCCATATATTATGATGAGGAGACATTTTAAGATTTTAAAGCATACTTTAATACTTTATTCGGAATTTCCTTGAAAATATACACGTCAGGCTGAGAGAGAGAGAGAAGCGGCCGCCGCCAGCACCTGACTGAACCTTCTTGTGGGTTAATGAGTCTGAAGAACTGGGCTGTGTGGACTCGGTAAAGGCAGTGGCCTGTCTTCTTCCTCAACTCTCGCTTTTTACAAATAGCACATTAAAGAAAGTTGTTTAGCCATTATTGTGGCGAGTGAATACATTTGAATAATAAAAATAAACTAAAAAATGTATTTTTTATCAAACTTGCCTGGGCGGGCCAGTGAATAACGTGGGCGGGCCAGTGCCACCCTGGCCCAATACTGGCTACGCCCCTGGAGTGGGTAATGTAAAGGCACTGGTAATCCCATTTCAAAGCTTCATGTCTGTTTGCAGAAACTATCTTGAAGTCTTTAAACATAGCCAAAGAGTTTAGCCTTAGTTCCGGAATGTTTCTCAGGATGCTGTCTTGTCACAGCTGTCTTTCATAGTTTTCACCACCTCTGTTGCTGGAATGTATATAAACAGTGATGTGACATTGTAGAACACCATCTGCCTCATCTGTTTCCATTTTTGGTTCCCAGACTTTGTCAACAAAATCCTTGGAATTCTAGATGTGAGTTATTTGATTGTACTGTTGCAGCTGAAATGCACCATGTACAGTTTATTATAGAGACTATTGGCCAAAGCAGAGTTCCTCCTTGTGTATTTAAGGGAGTCCATAAAGGCATGCAGTGGCTTCCCGAGGGTAAAACTGAATAATGTACTGTTCAGACAATGGATTGTTTCCCCTGCTTCTGCTGCAGTATAGACAGTCCACATTTTTTTCTTCATCTTCTTTTTCTGGTAGCTGTTAGTGGAGTCTTTCAGTTATGTTTCTGTCAATAGGCCTGGAGATGTTTGGTTTCTTCTTGTCTTAAATGGTTGGAAGTGTATGTTTTGGTTATGAAAAACAAGTTTTTTTTATATTGACTTCACTTTATCCTCTGGTAATATCTAAATGTGTGATATATTTATCATCCATTAACAAGGTCTGGAGGCCTGTTCCATAAAATGCACTAAGAAGTATTTAGGATTGCAGTCCAAAACCTGACTTAAATTAACAAATTGTCAAAGCAAATTGTTAACACTAGATAATAATAAATGTTGTTTGAGCACACAATCAGCATGTTAGAATGATTTCTAAAGGATCATGTGACACTAAAGACTGGGGCACGTTCCAAGCATAGATATCCATAATTAAGGCTATATGTCTCGTCGCGCTTGCTGGCCAATGAAGATCAACATCCACACCTGGCAGCCATCTTGTCACAGGCAGCTAGCTCACTCATAACATTGTGTTTTAAAAAGTGCATGTACTTTTTAAATAACCATAACTTAATAATCCACAGAGAATTTCTGAAGTTTTACCTTTCACTAAACATATTTCAGACATATTGAAATAGGGCTCTATCTTGCACCCGGCGCAAATGACTTTATACACTGACGCATTTATCATTCCTATTTTGCACTCGCGCAAAGCGGCTTTTTTCCTCCACAGACGCATGTCGGTAAACTAGGAAATGACCTTGCGCTCCCTGGGCGGGTTGGCGCAAAAAGGAGGCGTGTGTCGGCGCAAACAATCCCTGGTGCTATTTTGCAGTTCCAGAAAACAATTGCGCCACTGACCAGAAAAAACCTGGTCTAAAGTCATGGGCCTTTTCGAGTACAAGCGATTACCCCAAGGTCTCTGCAACAGTCCTGGCAGCTTCATGCGTATGATGACCAACATATTCAGGGATGAAAAGTTTCTCAGTCTCCTGTGTTATCTAGACGATCTGATTGTCCTCGTCCCAGATGAGAAAACCAAAAATAATTTGGAAATGGTGTTTGGCAGGCTTCACACACACAATCTTAAGCTGCCTCCAAAGAAGTGTCACCTGATGAGGAAATCAGGGAAGTTTCTTGGGCATATGATTGATCAGACGGTTGCTACGAACCCAAGTAAAGTTGAAAGCAACTCTAAGATATACAGTTTAGATTTGATGGAGCTTGATGGAACAACTCCTTCTCAGAAGAAGATAAGATCATTCTTGGGAATAGTGAATTACTACCAGCACTTTGTTCCAAACTATTCTGCCGTAGCCAAACCACTTTTCAATCTTCTGAAGGGTCAAAAGATGACAGCAAGGAATCTGAGGAAGCTGGGTCATGCTCGTCAGAATAGGAAGCTGAAATCTAGTGACTGGACACAAGCGCAGGACCAGGCAGTCAAGCGACTGAAAACATCATTGGTCGAGAGCGTTGTTCTTGCCCATCCAGATTTTGATCACTCTTTCATACTGGCAACAGATGCCTTCTTAGACGGTATTGGAGCTGTGCTCTCTCAGGTCACAGAGGGGAGACAAAAACCATGCCTGTAGCCATCGCCAGTAAGTCCCTTTCTCGGTCGCAGGAAAATTATCCAGCACATCGGTTGGAGTTTTTGCCCTTAAAATGGTCAGTATGTGATAAATTCATTAATTGGCTCAAAGGACATGAATTCACTGTCTTGACAGTAGTGATGCATGTCTCGGGACTGGTCATTTTTACGTGGTCTCTGTCTTGTCACGGTCTTGACGGTCTTTGGTCTTGGTCTTGTATTGGTCTCGGACCTCTCGGTCTTGTCTAAGTCTCGCTGTGTCAGACCGACATAGTGGTCGTGGATTTAGCAATACAATACTACAATATCCACAACAGATTGAGGCGCACGTCCGAATGAAGACACGGTGTGCGCGAGCCACACGAGAAAACACTGATCGCAGGCAGAGGCTACGAGCACTTTGATCACTTGATTTAAAAAACACACATCATGTACAATTATTGATGTATTCATATTTAGTAAAACACTATCAGTGACATGATAGGTTTTAACTTCATTCAGGAGATTTTGAGTAACTGCACAACTGACAGATGACTTTGAGCGCAGAGCCAACGGGTGTGTGTGTGTGTGTGTAACCATAGCGACAAACAACTAACTTTCTGGTTCCTGCACTTAAGTTTATAATTTTGTTTTTTAAAATATTTATGTATTTAAAAGTTACAGAATGGATTCATTTAGAGACTTCGAAATTGGCAGAGATAGATAGGCAATGCAAAACAAAATCTTACAAATTATTGCTTTGCTTCAACAACACTAGTCTGTTTTTTGGTCTTGGTCTTGGTCTCGACTTGGTCTCGGTCTTGGTCTTGTCTACAGGTCTCGATACCCTCTGGTCTTGGTAGTGTCTTGGTCTCGGTTTAGGCGGTCTTGACTGCAAGTCTACTTGACGGACAATAATCCTTTGGCTCATATACTTACAAAATCCAAACTTGATTGCTGCGAACAACATTGGGTGGCTAAGTTGGCTGAGCTACAACTTCGACATAAAGTATGTGCCTGGTCGCTGATGCCCTGCCTGAGCAGGGTTCCCATTTGTCAAAACTGATGTCACACAGAGACTGCTCAAAAAGCCATATGGAGCACTACTGGCTGGTTCCAAAGGGATAGGGTTGGTGGCGATAGAGAGTTGACTGGATTTATGATGGGGGCGGGGAGACGCACACACGCAAGCTCTCTCCCTCTCTACCATGCTCCTCGCCTTCATTTTCTCCTCACAATAATGACGTAGATCAACAACTAGATCAATGAGTATAAAAGCACTATGATTACAATGACCTTCGATCACAAAAATCGGAAATTATCGCACATTATGGGATTTTTTCCATTATTGATCGTACATTCGATACCAAGGTCAAAAATTATCGTACAAATCCGATAATTATCGTACATCTGGCAACACTGAACAGGGCGAAGCTCTTAAAGGGGCCACACCTTATTTCCACTCGTTACAGCTTCCATCCTACTGAACAGGTTCCCGGTATACAGGGAAGGGGATCAGGCCGTGAGTGCAGAGACATCTCTGCGTGAATGCTATTTAGCGACAGTACAAGTACTCCACAGCTACTCTAGGAGTCACAGTTTGACAAATGGAAATCTTGCAAAGTGCTGCGTTAACAAAGGTTATTTGTTGATTAATGAAGAATTACTGATGTCTGCGATTAACTATTTTGTACATTTACATTGGTGTACTTATAAGTTTTATGTTTTTCACATTGTATATGTGAAATGTAAATTGTCTTTCTTCTTGTTGTTTCCAAAAAAAGATAAATTCAAGCTGAACCCCATTTGTGAGTGTCCTTCCACATCCGTTACATATAGTTGTGTATTTTCATTTCCTTCAGCCCAAGGCTTATTCATATTCAAGTAATGCAAAAGTAACATAACACATTCCTCTGAATAAAGGCAACTCTGCAATTATTAACTTTTTTACAGAACACATCTTGCACCCGGCGCAAATGACTTCATACACTGACGCATTTATCATTCCCATTTTGCACCCGTGCAAAGTGGGCTTTTCCCTACACAGACACACGTTGGTAAACTAGGAATTGAACTTGCGCTCCCTGAGCGGGTTGGCGCAACACGGAGGTGTGTTTCTGTGCAAACATTCCCTAGTGCTATTTTGGAGTTCCAGAAAACATTTCGCCACTGAACAGAAAAAAACCTGAGTCTAAAGTCAGTGGCACGTTGTTCTTAATGCTATTTTAAGCGTGCATGCTTGGTCATAATGTAGTGGGTGCACAACGCACATACACTTTGATTCTCTCATCAACACAGATGCAGCAGTTTTTGTTTTAGCAAATCATTCATTATAACAAGGAAAAAATATTAACACATGAGGGAAATCATTGTGGTGTCCATGAAGATGTAAAAAATTGTAGGCCTAAAATAAATCTAGCTTACACATTTACCCAAATTTTTCAGGTTAATTGTAGTAATGACAGATCAGACCTGTTTGCCCAATATATAGTGGCAAGACACATGTATAAGGACATCTGACAAATCAGTTTGTCCGTTAAGAACCAGGAAAAAAATCTCCCATCCCCATACATCACTTCTCTGTCTTTCACTGCCCCTTCAAGAATGTTGGTCTCCTCGGCTGTGAATGCTCCTGTCGTGTGCCTGCTATATCCACCATAATAATAGCAATCCGCCATGCAACATGCAAACCTGCTCTTAAAAGGTTAGTTGGACGATGCTCTGATTGTTTTTTTTTTCACATTACGCTCAAACCACATTTCAGAGCAACCCCTTTTAAACTTGTGTCTGGCACAAGAGTCATTTATCCCGCCGGTAAAATAGCAACAGCACCCAAGACGCGCCCACAAAGTTACTTGCGGTTCGGGCTTGATACTTGCGTTTCAGATCCTTAAAATAGGGCCCATAGTCTTTTATGCTTGCAGAGGCTGCATTTATTTATAAGATACTTTTATAAGTTATGTGTTCAATATTGTGTTACTCTACGTCACTACATACAGATAAATATATATAAATACGTAGTGTGCCTGTCTTAAACAGCATGTCCTATGTCTGTTTCGCTGCCCTCAAGGGAGGCAGCTTCTGTTGTGTGTGGTGTAGGTCCACTGTGTACTAAAAGAGGCTCTCATATAATCCTCATTTGTCCCTCTGTAACCAGCATCAGCCTAAGAGAGCTTTCATTAGCCTGCCTTCTCTCTGCCTCATCTGTCAATCTTATGTGTAATGGAGCTTGAAGGGGAGAGAATGGAGCACAGAAAGAGGGGGAGCGCATGTGGTGATTAATGTTCTTTAAGGCATCTACCATAGTTAAAGAGATCAGCCTTTGGCTCTTATCCTGAAACTAATAAAGTTCTCTCTATACACACGTTCCTGTGTAGACCAAATGGCTGAGGCAAAATAAAGGATGTAAATAAAGTTCTGTCAGTTCTGTCACTCATTTACATGCCTTGTATTAGATTTTTTTTTCACTGTTTGTATCACTCAGTTTGTCAGTTCTGTAGGGTGACCCCAGTGAAAAATAAAATACTAAATTGTATTCTAAAATACATTTAATTTATGCTAAGAATATCTACAAACACATTTACATATTTATGTACTGTAGCGTATGTCAGAATGACTTATTCAATTCTACACTCTCAACTTTTTTTAGTTGCTTAAAAACATAATAATGGCATAGGTGAACTTACACTATTTAGCACAAACAGGGCTACCATAATATGTGAGCAACATGTATGTACATGTTTGTATTTTTGAGAGAATATTGTTTATGCATGGTTATTTAAAAAACTAAAAATGAACGTTTCTGAAATAAGGCCACAAAAAACATACTGAAATATGTCCACAAGACTTATGGCTGAATGGATGTTGTCACCTAGAGGTTTTTTTTTTTTGTTGCTGTTGTTTTTTCAAAATGATCTGAAAATCATCCTGCCAAATCGTTCACATAACACAATGGATTCTTTTAAATCGTGAAAAACATTTTTTTGTTTGCTAAAGCAATATGTGAATGGGCATGAACGGCCCAACCCCATTGTGAATAATTAGTTGGTTCACACCTGAGAAGTCAAAGACCTGCATAATAATGAGCCTTTCATTCAGGTCATATATATATATATATATATATATATATATATATATATATATATATATATATATATATACATATATATATACATATATATAATATATATATACATATATATATATATATATATACATATATATATATACATATATATATATATATATACATATATATATATACATATATATATACATACATATATATATATATATATATATATATACATATATATATATACATATATATATATATACATATATATATATATATATACATATATATATATATACATATATATATACATATATATATATATATACATATATATACATATTCATTATTATGGGAAACACAAATAACAACTGGGAAACACACACACACATGGAGGACCGGGCTTAGCGAAGGGTCAATACAGTTTTAAAAACTGTAAAACGGTGTGAATGCACGGAAAGACTTAATGAGTTGGTCAGTCAGTAGAGAAGACTTTTACATTGAAAGGACTCAAACTTGTGATCACAGAGAAACGGGCACGGGAAAACCTCTTAACTGTTATAAGGACAAGATATTGCAGTGGACATTCAAACTAATTTTTTTTTTAATTATGAATATAGGATAGCCTGACATTGTCATACTCTCAAATTTCTTCTATAATAGACGCGATGGTGGAATCTACATATCTCAATTCTCCAGCGGCACCCACCTTTGTTAAGCGCTCTTTGGTTACGTGGGTGATTACATTACTGTTGATCATCGTATAAAGCCCACCCTGACAATTTGAGTGGTCTTAACAGCTCTGGTTAAAGCATAGTTGTCTCCACAACGGATCCGACCTCAAATGTTGTGGGCGGCGCTAAGTTCGACTGGCATCCAGGCTAAATATAGGACTGACCTAAATTGAAGGAAAATGCTATATCTAATGTTAATGCAAGTACACTCACTAACTCAATCTCTCACAATACTCTACTCTAGGTTTAATGAACAATATCACTGAGATTAAACATGTGTTTAAGTTGCTAAGAGTGGTTGCTAGGGGTGTTGTGATACATTGAACCTTTGGGTGTAGCGGTTGTATCCATGTTTTATCATGAATAAAACACAGCTATTGACCAATCAGAATCAATGTGTTACAGAGCAGGCTTCCTCTCCACCTCCTCTTCATCACCAGAGGGAGCCGTCGCCAGAGCATCAACTTCTTTCACCGAACTCCAATTCCCATAATGCCTCTTACCTGGGACTGATTGCACAAAACACCTGTACCTCATGCACACACACACTCATAGAAGCCACTTCCACACACACATTGCAAAGTCTTGATTTGCCATGGGCATCATTTGAGCGTTAGCCTATTTCCCCGTATTTGATTTCTGTGTTAGACCTTGACCTTGGATCTGCTGAACCCTTGCTGCCTGCCCTGACCTGGATTGTTTACCGGACTTTGATTCTTGCTGCCAGCCCTGACACCCGGTTTGTGTCACAGGTTGGGGGGTCAGAGCCAGACTGCACCCACCCCTAAAACCCAGGACCACCTTGAGGAGCGTGCCAGAGACCAGACAGACAAGTGGATAAACGGTTAACAGGTTTTATTGAATAAAATTAATCTAAAAGTCTTTATGAGGCTCCTGTGTCCCTCAAAAGGTGCGGAGCAGAGTCTTGTGGTCGAGGATGATCTTCGCTGGGCAGACGGGTGCGTATCCAGGTCAGCATACCTTCTCGGACTGTTGAGCGGTCAGGGCGCGGCCAGTACAGGAGCTGTTGGCCAGGATGGACTCTCCGCCAGACAGGTGAGTAGAGGTACGTATACCTCCTCAATGAGCGGAGCAGGACAGAGTCTCGTAAGGGAGGAGGACCTTCGCTGGGCAGACAGGTGAGGGATTCTTCTGCAAAACAGACAGTAAGTAATTCACATACGTGGCGGATTTTCCTGCAGCGGACAGGAAGGTATCCAATGTATATCCCTCCTTCAGGCGGGCTTCACACAAGGGAACATTATCGGAGGAATCTTCTATTAAATAGACAGAACAAGTTATACAAGTGCACGCTTCTCCTCAATACGGAGACGAGGGCTTACGGCTGGAGTGCGTTTCTGCAAAGCAGACAGTGATGTGGCCAGTGTGTGCCTCTCCTTCAGGCAGGCATCACACGTTAGCACAGGAATCCTTTATTAAGGAGACAGAGTCAGTTACACAAGCACTCACATTCTTCCAACATGCACATTCGACACCTGAAGTCCTTCTTCTGTGACACCGGATGAAGTACGAACTCGGAAATACACGGCAGTCCATCTATATTTCCCGCACACTACAACCTCACTTCAAGCCAATACTGTGATTCGGGCACTGCATACCCACTCTCACTCTCAGTGCAATAAGGCCAGCACTCACCCAATGATCGATCTTCCCACTGTCGTACAGAATCAGTTCCCACCAGGGCAGTACACTTCACAAATTCCCATTCAACTTGGTGCAGGTGCATACATTCACATAGATTCAATGTCACACTACTTATCTTCCTTCCAATGATAATAGCGTTCTCCAGTCTTTACTCACTCTCCATCATTCACTCACTTTCCATCTTTTGCCATCTTCAACTCGTGTTTACACATTTGCCGTTGCACCCTCAATACAGCCATGTCTCTACAACATTCTCCAGATACCCCAGCATATCAGCGACACTGCCGACGAAAGCGACGGCCCCGGGGGTGCACTGCCCCACAACTTCTCCCTGGGGAACACGCTCCCTTGACTGTCTCTTCACTTTCCTTTTATGTACTCCATTTGTCTGCATCAGTTGCAGATCCCCACGTAAATTCTCCACACCTGATGCTGATCTGTCATCAGCCGCCGCTGCCATGGCGACAGATACACAACAGGAACCGGCTCGGTGTTTCAGTAACGCTGTTCCGGGGGGAACACAATTTCAGTGAGACTTAGTTCCGCCTCCGCTCCGTCACCTTGTGACATTTGTCTACCTGGTTTCTCTCTGTCTCATCTGTCTTGCCCTGCCTGCTATTGATGACCTTGCATGTTTTGATTATTCTTAATGAAATCTGTAAATGGATCTCTCTGAGTCCACCTCATTACAACACAATGATATCTGTTCATTGTGTACTATCCGTTTTATAAAGATGCAATACAGAACTCTGGCATCTCTATTGCCATCTGTGTTTATTGGCATTGGTGGTTCTATGAAGAACCTTTAATATCCATGGAACCTTATCAATGGACAAAAGGTTCTTTAAATCGCTAAAAATGTCCCTCACACTAAGAAAAAAAAATCTTCTAAAAACTAAGGAAGATTTTTTGCATAACCCACAATTGTTCTTCTATTGCAACCCCCCCCCCCAACTCCCAACTCCACGCTGAGGGTACTCCAGATTCTTAGTTGCATACAGTATATGAACTTGTATTGAATACAGCTCTCATGCAATAGAGGGACTGGGGAAATGATGTATTATTTTCTGTTATACATATTTCTGTTATACATATATTTCTATTATTATATGAATAAAAACCTATAACACATTATATTAACAATAAAGTTTTGCTAATGTCTGAAGCACAGTTTTTTTTCTTCTCTCTGTCTGCTGAAGGTTGTCCAGTGATTTCCTAATGCATTATTCTTATACTGCTCAAATCCAGAGTATGATGCCTGATGCCCTGATTTAGACATCAAAGCCTTCAAAGGCCTTCAGTCTTTGAAACAGTGGCAGGCGGGTCTTGATGGAGACATAGAGTGTCTAAGGAAAGCAGCAGCACTGAAGAGAGAAGTAGAGGCCATCCAGATTGGAAAATAAAAAGCGGCAGCTGCTATGAATTTGGAGTGTACTTCAGTGACCCCTCAAGGATAGTGGCCTGCTCTCATCTTGTAATTACCTGCGCTTTTTGCTATGCTAGCGTGAATCTGGGCTGCCCTCATGAGGTGCGAGACTTTCATCTGAAGAGAGTACGGACTGAGTATGTGTAACATTCATTTCATTTGTTTCAGCTGCCATAGCATATGTTGGTGCAGATTCGATGTTCAGTCAAAGTCTCAGATGTGCTGCCAACTTCTGATCTTAGTTTGGTCATGTTGTGAACGATAATTCGGGAGATAAAATGAATAGCAGGGTAAATTTATTGACTGCTCAGCAAGCATAAATTTATGAGTTCTTTGGCGTAGGTAATTGTGTGGCACTGTAGGCCCTTTTACGTTTTCCCCTTGGTTTCTCACGATTCGGACATCCAGGAAATGCATGCTTAAGAACCATTTTGAACACTACATCGAGACCCATCTGCGTCATCTTCTCAGTTCTCGCACATGCGTCGTGCAGAGTTGCCAGCTCTCACGCTTTCAGCATCAATCTCACGCTCTCACACACATGCAACAAATGTCACGCCAAAATCCATTTCTCCCAACACAGTCTCATGAAGATGCGTATCTATACCACGAGTGTCATTTCTCGTGGCATTTATATCGCCAAAAGTGTTTTTTTCGTGTATATGGTACGCACTAAAAACCCTGGGTTAGGTTTAGGGGAGGGGGTGGGGAGTTCGTGCATAGTGCTATACGCCAAAAAGTGCGTATCATATGTACGCGAAAATTGCGTGCCATAAACACGCAAAAACTGTTTTTGGCGTATAAATGCCACGATAAATGATACTCGTGCCATAAATACGAACTTTCATGAGATCGGGCTCAATTCTCCTCTCAATCCGTTAATTTTCTGTTGATGACTACACCACAGCGTATATTAATGACAGGAGAGGAGTTTAAGGCCCACAGCTGTAACATCTGCCTACAGTATTATAAAGGCAGTATTCTTTGATCATTGATTTGCTGAAAATCTTGCACATGCGTGTGAAAAGTTCAAGAGAGTTCAGCGCATGGGTTCGGAGTCGACTGATGCACGTTTGAAAGTTTGGATGACAATCAAGGTAAGCAGATAATAAAATGGTGTGCCTTGTCACTAGTGATGTACCCATGACAAGAGTACACACTTCAACTATAGTTATGTGGGCTAGCTAATTGCTCAATAAAAATAGGCTCATGGTACACATTACGTTTTG
Source organism: Hybognathus amarus (assembly GCA_030378365.1). Lineage (NCBI taxonomy): Eukaryota > Metazoa > Chordata > Actinopteri > Cypriniformes > Leuciscidae > Hybognathus > Hybognathus amarus. The sequence continues at coordinate 345,977 of JAQIUQ010000619.1, forward strand.
GCAAATCAAGCAAGTTGCTTTTTAAAATTCACCAAATTATCAAAGGTTGTCACGATTATTTTCCTGTATTGTTATTTGTCAATATTGTTATTTGTCAATAATGTACACTGACTGCATTTTACTGTTTAATTATTTATTACATATGAATGGATCAAAGGAAATATTAAAGTTAATCGAGGTGATACATGCACATTTAATTAATGTGTTACCATGCGCATGCGTGAAGCAACGCCATCTCATGTGTTGTTCGTTTTGTAATTTCAGTTTCAGTGTGAGACAGTAAAGAACCTTGATTCCAACACGGGAGTTAGTGTTATTCCCCGAGTGTGTTACACACACCGTCAACGTTTTCACAGGTTTGCGTTTTCAAAGGTTGCAGGATAAACAACAATAATAATAATTTAAAACACTCATTGAAAAAAACAAAATATTGATGATAATAATAGTTTAATAATATAGCTGAATATTATAAAAAGGAAAAGTTAAAGGAAAAGTGGAAAGTTAAATGCGTTAAGTTACTGTTGCATTACTTTTTCTCACGTGTTTAGCTTGCTTGTTTTTTTAATAACAAAAAAACAACAACCCAAAAGTTATATTTTTGGCAAATGCAAAAAGCACTTTCACACCAAAGGTGAAATGAATATGCCTCAGGCTGAAGGAAATGCAAATTAGTGCCTGTACAGTAGAGGGTGCAGCAGCTCAAAACTTTCAACTGTGCTGCCATCCTGGATTGCAGAAGACTTGGATGCAGGACAAGTGAGTTCTTACTCTTACTTCAGCAATAAAAAAGAAAAGGAAACACAAATTTGATGTTTAACTAAAGTAATTTTTCTTATTGGTATGTTGGTATGTTTGAACTGGATCATTGGATCAAGGCTAAATACATAAAGTATTTTACTGTTATTTACCTTCGCAGGTTTGAATTAATTTTTTTTGTTTGGATTTTCTCAGTTTTTATTCATTTTTCTTAATACTGAAAAAAAAAACAAATCGTGAAAGTGAGATGAGAAAATGCCTGCTCACTACAATAACCATATTTAACCATAACCGTTAAATATCAATCATATTTAACCAGCACACAATATGCATCTGCACATTTCAATAAATGGGAAAACAAAATAGCTTACGTTACTTATTTGAAAGAAGTATCTCAGGTGTTTTGTAAATTTAAAAGCAAAGAGTCGCTTTACATGTTGCTTGTGTGATGTTTCCTGCACTGCATGCATATGGGTTTGAGAGTGTAGAGTGGTTGGATTATGCACTTAATTGCTTTTTTTTTAAGTGGTTTTATCATCTTGAGATATGGTACACAGGTGGTGTGTGTGCTCCTAGTGCGGCCGGTCCGTGACTACTAACTCTTTCCTACTTTCACACAGGTTTGGTTGCCTCTCTGTAAGACTGCTGGAGTGTGTCAAGTGATGATCAACCCTGTCTATGTTGATTAGATTTTATTACTGCCTTAAAAATATCCAAAAGTGACTATTTATTCAGAGTATAACTGTTTAGTATTAATACAAATTATTTCAACTTGAAGGTCACGTCTTCGTTCTTATTTGTTACTGTTTGTCCAATCTGTGGTTACTGTTATTTCCGGGGTACTTAGCCCCAGTGGCGTAGTCTGGACTATTGTGGCTCTTCGCCATAGGCGTCATTTGCGGGGGGAGTTGAGTGGGACATGTCCCCACCACTTTTTGTCAGGGTCGATTTTGTCCCCACCACTTTTGAAACATCTCGATGGCACAGATGTACCAATACAAATAAAAACGTCTCCAGTTAACAGAATTCGTTTCATTTGTTTGTTAAATAACAGGCGATCTAGCACTGAAATTGCGAAGTTGCGGAGATTCGTTCCGGTGAAATCACAAATCAAAATTCGCACAAACGTGTCCCTGTTTCTCATGGGTTTTTTCCCTCATCAAAACATATACAACCACAGATAAACATTAAACATTATATCAATTCAACCACTGATAAACATTATTGGTTTTGATAAAAAAAAAAAAAACTATATGAGTGCGGATTAGAACCTCAAACCTCCCGAGTCCCAACATGCTAGGCAAAAATTCTACCCCTGGACCATCACTGTACAAATGTGATTAATGGCGTATATACTCTATATGCTCACTAAACTTGACATTGTGCTCATTTTTATTTATGTACATCAGGAAGCTACAGGACATCGTCTTTCAAAACATGACCTACTCGAAAGAAGAAAAAGAAAGAATGCTTCATTGTACCCAGCACTTTTGAAAATGCCCTTCCGAATACGTCTCTGTCCCCAGCACATTTCAAACCAAACGGACGCCCATGCTCTTCGCCCATGGTTACATCTCGGCGTAGTCGGCAGGATCTAGAAGTCAGAGGTCCAAATGTATAGGACTTCACAAAGGAGGATCTGGCAAATAAACACAAAACAAAACCATAAACATCTAAAATACAGATAAATGGACTGCATTTATATAGCGCTATACATAGACCCAATGGCCACCAAAGCGCTTTACAATTTGCCTCACATTCACCCATTCACTCACACATTCATACACCGACGGCGATCCAAGTAGACCTCTAACACATATTCCATACAACATCATTTCACCTTTAGTTCATAGAATTATTAAGCAGTTCAATCATACATGAAAGCTTATCACCGAACCTAATGATCTAACGCACACATACCTCTGTCGTAATCCCAGAAAACACCATAAACAGGAAGAGTGTTGTGGCTTACACACGGCATCCAAGGCTCGGCATTAATCCCATTAATTTGCTCCTGCACTCGCCCTCTTTCCATAAAACACTTCCACCCTGCATTTAACAAAACCCATAAATAAAACATACCAACGTCTTTGTAAAATAACTAAGATGACACACTCATGACTCGCTATTGCGCTTCGGATCACAGCACCGGAAGGAGACGGGAAAGGTCAAAATGTCAGGAAGTAATCCCGTCTATTTGCTTTTGAGTTATTTATAGCGTGAAACAACTACATGTCCCACCCCATACAGAGTCCTTAATCACCCGGTCACAATTCGAAACTTGCCATACTTGTAATAAGTAATGATCTTTGCAACAGAAGTAAATGTAACAATCATAATGAACTTTAGCTGGAAAATAACTTTCTCTGTTACTGTAATTTCCTGTTATCACTGTAAAGCTGCTTTGAAACACTCTACATTATATGGTTAAAAGTGGAATATAAATGAAGGTGACTTGACTTGACCAAAGTGACCTTTTGGTGGTGCATAGAGAAAAATAACTATAACAACGTTTCCCTTATGAGACTGCAATAACTATTGCACATCATTTCAATGTGTTTAGTTCTCCACCTTCAAACAAGGTCAGTCTGCCCATAAACCAAGTTACTTATTTGGCCTATCTCTTCAGAAGCACGCCAGACAGCTTGTGGAGATCCCCACTATTCCTTCCAAACAGTGACAAAAAGCTCCTATTCCTGCTGAGAGCATTCTTCTGTCTGCAAACCAACTATTACGTCAGGTTGATGATTTAACCCAAAGCAGCTAAACTCACATTATCCACATTCCCTGCTTTAACTAAAATTACCCACACATTGGATGAGAGCTATTCTATTACTTAAAAAAACTGTTTTTGCATACCGCTGAGCTGCCAGATCATTGCCCAAACACAGTCATGGAAAAAGATGTCATCAATAGTGACTTCGGAGGCGATGCATATCAAGCATTCCTTAGTCAGTGATGGTTAGGAAGAGGAACAGTCGAGGACCAATTCAAGCCCACGCCTCCCACTTTCGCTGCAGCTCAACATCAATACCTCACACTAATGTTTACAGTGCGTCTTAGGGTTCGAACCACATACCTCATCTTGTTCTCACAATGCTCAACATAACAGAATGTAGAGAGCACACACATTCTCTCTTTTTCTCTCACCTACACACTGCATTTCTCTTCCTCACACGCAGATAAATGCGTAAAATAAATTCTCCCAGAGAAATTCATGCTTGAAATATTTATTCACACTAAGATTTTTGTAAAAATGTAACCATTTTTATGCCTGTTGTCACACTTCTGCCTCTATTTTATTTTTTTATTTTTAGGTATGTACCATAGACTTCATCTTACCTGGAAGTGCAGAGACAATGTCTCTCTTTGTAAATATAGGAATAACTTCACTGTTGAAAGAATGCGACAGCATTATAAGGCTGGATTACATCAATATGCTAGTGTTGTGACTAGTCACAGTTGCGGTACTCTTGGCACAGTACAGGTAGCAAGGTGTGTTTTTAAAAAAATAGATATTAAAGGTTGTATCAGCGATTTCAGGCTCAAATAAAAATGATCACATTCATCTAATCTTTCCAAATGATCCGCTAGCTGCCTGTCCCATAAGCAGGCTGTCAAAAAATGCATCTCTGTTGGCAAGAACAAATGGGTACAACCACCACTCAAAATCAAAATAAACAGTGTTCTAACCAATAACCGACAGGAGCGGGTGTTGTTTGTTTATGCCTCAGACTCAGCAGCTCGGGTTGAGTTAGGCAGGTTATTCCAACAGCATTCGAAAGTCATATATCACCCTAGTTATAACATAGTTTTTTCCTGGTGCGTGATGACACAGTATAGTATAATTGAACTGTTTCAGCTATTGAAAGTTGGGTAATGCGATGCAGTCTTTTTATGCTGATTTCACGCAGCCGTCATTGTGAAATCGGAAGCGAATCCTGGAAGTACAGATAGACAAAAATGCCTTGGACTACCAACCTAAAGCTGCTGCTGCGATTTACACTATTGGATTATAATATCCAACATAGGATATGTATATAGCTCGTTCATGCTTCTTTTTTTACATTTATATAAATTAATTTCACTGTATATAGTCTAAAGTATGAAAGAAATGTATGTACATTTTTAGAATAAAAAATTTCTACATTAAACTTAACAATACACCATCGCATTCACGGCTCTCCTATGATTAAAGGCGACACTTCCGAGTTTTCTTCCCTCCGGAGTCGGCAGCATGAAATCAGCGTATGTTGTTCTCTGTCCTTATCTTCTCTTGTTCTCCTCCTCGTGGCACACTGTCTTTTTCTGCAGTATTGCAATACTACGGAATAGCAGGAGGCATTTTCATCCTGAACCTTCTATCAGTCTATCTATATGGCCATTGACATTTTTCTTTTTTAAATTTCTCCTCTGTTCCCCCTATTTTGTCACCCATACTCATCGTCCTCTACCTCCCAGCCTATTCCTCCCATTCTTTCTATCTCTCTCTCAATGCAATTCTCACCTCCAGCAGCAGAGCGGCTGACTCACCCTCTGCCTCATTAAGCTCCTGCCAAATCTGAGAGATTAAACTGGAAGGGATGATGAGAGGGAGAACAGAAGGGATGGAGGGATGAATAGACTGAGGGAGCCCCTCCAATACCTTACACGTTTAGTGACAAACTGGAGGTCACACTGACAGCCATAAAACACTGTGGTATTTTCAGTGAGCCAATCTCGTTTTTTTTGAGAACGAGAAATGGCTGTGTTTGCGAAATCCTTCTCACTGTCATTCTGTGTTTTTGATAAGGTCATCTGATCAGGATAGACACATTTAGATTGATATCATCGACTATTTAGAAAACTTTAGTACTGGTGGAAATGGCTTTATAAAATAGCTTTCATCACAAACCATTTCATATGTTTTGCAAATAGCATAGCACACAGGTAAAAATAAAAAAGTGTGTCTCTCTCTCTCTCTCTCTCTCTCTCTCTCTCTATATATATATATATATAAAAATACAAAAAATATTGTTCTTGTCTGTCATGTATTCACCTGTCTTTTCAATGTTTAGCTGTCTCCCGTTATATTGATTAGTCTTCCCAGGTGTTTCTTATTAACCATACCCCTTTGTTATCTTGTTTAGCTTGGTTGTCTGTGTATTTAAGCCCGTGTTTTAGTTCAGTCATTGTGGGGTTTTTTTAATGTTAGATTTTTAGATGTTAAATTGCATGTTCTTTATTCTGTTCTGAAGTCTGAGTCTATGTTCTAGTTTATTTAATATAAAAATTGCTGCACTTGGATCCTGCTTCTTGCTTCCTGCTCTGCATCGTAACAGAATAACCCACCACAAATGGATCCAGCAACTGTGAGCAACCAGGCCCTAAGGAGATTCCTTGCTGCTGTACTTCAAGATTGGCCAGCCCATTGAAAGGTATGTGAAGAAATTCTGGGCTTGCTGCCATTTAGCGTCACTAGAAGGCGTCCAACTCATGGATCTGTTCTGGAGTGGTCTGGATGAGGATACCGCTCAAATCATGCCAGAGGTCTATGTCGGCTGGACACTGAGAAAGTTGTATCTACCTGGCCCTTTTACTGAGCGAGTCGTTGTTTGCTATGGAGGAGAAGCTCTGTGAACCCACAGTATCCCTTCAGTCTGTTCTTCACGTAACGCTAATCATCAAGCCAGCCACCAGATCGGTCTATAGCCGTCCGATACTGGTTTCCAGCTGTGGCCAATTCCTCGCAGATGTTAGCACATGTTGCCAAGAAGACCATCCTGTCCAGCTTGTCCCGGTCTCAGTCCCTGTTCCAGAGCCCGTCCAGCACAGAGCCTGCGCTGTACGTCAGCCCTGCTGAGTCTGCTCTCCATGTCTCGTCTGCACAACCAGAGACCGTTCACATCTCGTCTGCCCAACCAGAGACCACTCACGTCTCATCTGCCCAGCCAGAGTCCAAGATGGACGATTGGCTCACGGCCACAGCCAACCCCAATTCCTTTCTTCCGGGAACTGCATGAGGAGCTGTCGAAGTCATGGAAGGCTCCTTTGACCTCCTGTGAACGTTCGTCAGCTTCTCTCTGCCTTTCCTCCCCTCGATGGGGTGGCTGCCCGTGGGTATACTGGGATCGCCCCTGTGGAGCGCTCTTTTGCGATGCAACTGTGTCCTCAGAGAGCCTTCTCTCTGGACAATCCTAAGCACCCGTCCAATGCCTGTAGATTCTGGTCTACTCTTGTAGCAAGGTCTCATAGAGCTGCACCAAAAGCTCTGCATGCGACGAGCACCTTGCAGGTCTACCAGGTCCAGCTTCTCAGAGATATGCATGAGGGCAGGACTGACCCAGGGACATTTGACAAACTGTGTGCCACCACTTACCTCGCTCTCCTAATGACGAAAATGGCCTCACGCTCCCTGGGTCAGGTGATGGCCACTAATGTGGTCCAGGGAGCGTCACCTCTGGATGAACCTGGCCAATCTGCTTGATGCCCCCATATCCCAGGCTGGCCTCTTCGGTGGTGCGGTTGAGGACTTCGCCCAGCAGATTCTACAATCTCTTTGTGGAGCCTGTGTCCTCTCATATACTCGCTCACCCGGCCAGTCCTGGACTGGACTCAGGTGTCTTCGATTGCTCGCCATTCCACTCCACGGACTGGATAAGTGCAATTATTCCTCAGCTGAGCCTTCTATGAAGCCCTGAGTTCCTCCAGCATTGTTGATGCTGGCACCAGTGTCTATTGCCTGTGCATCGGCTAGGTACCTCCGTGTGCATGGTTCCTTCTAGTAACCCCCACATGTGGATTTTCCACTGTAAGCCTCTCTGACCATGTGTCTTTCCTCGGCAAGCCACCTTGCCACCCCTGGAGTTCAATTTCTCAGCCACCCTACGGGTTGGTTACTCCAGTGTTCCTCCATATGAAGTCCCCTAGGGCCATATGTGTATTCTTAAGTCCTCCCTACGGGTAGGCATACTGTGGCATATTTCCTCTGAGATATGCTCCCCAGTGTACCTTGGTATTCCTGTGCTAAGTAGGACTCCTCGTCCGTGCTAATTTCACGACAGGATATCAGATACGGTATGCAAGTTCCCAGACCCATGGCATTTCTTTGCCATTGGCTAATTTTTAATACTCAAAGATGTTTGGCTTTTCAAGCGAAACCCCATCTCTCATCATCCGACTTAACATCTCCGTTCCCTACTCAGGGAACGAGGGTTACATACGTGAACCGAGACGTTTCCAGAGTAGGGAACAGAGACATTATGTCGAATGACGACGAATGGGGTTTTCGCTTAGAAAGCCTATCAACTTTGAGTATTACAAAATGAGCCAAAGGCAAAGAAATGCAATGGGTCTGTGGAATTTGCATAGCGCAAATCCACCCACCTTGTGGGTATAAAAGGAAGGACACTGGCAACATGCAGATATGTTTTTTGTTGATGAGCCGAGACTGAACTCAGGCGATCTCCGCAACACAGCGGAAGTAGCAGGGAGACGTAACGTATATATGTTCCCTATTTGGGGAACGAGGGTTATTTGTAATCACACTTCGTGTATACAGACAGGAGCCATCTTAGAAAATAGTCTCGATAATTCGATCCCGAACGCTGTTCATACAGTTCAGAAGTTCGCTGAACTTCATATAGTTCAGGGGCCTCATTTATAAAGCTTTGCGTCAGAAATGGCATACGGATGAAACATAGGACGTGCGTACACAAAGAATATTCGCATTTATAAAACCGTGTGCACGCACATCTTACGCATTTTTCCCTTAATAAATCACAATCAATTCTAAATGTAGCGCAGCTACAGTCGAGGCAAAAAAGCGTCTAGTCATAAATTCAATTAGAGAGGTGTTGGGCGAAATCAAGACTGTCCTAACTGAAATAAACTGCACAATGAGGGAATTCTTGAATAAATAATATATTTTTTCCACACCTTTTGTTGTGAAGATGATGCATTCACTCCGAATCCTTCCATTTAATCGCAACATCTTCTAAGAGCACAATATCAGCCATTGTGCGTCATTAGTACGCATTGTGATGGGGCATTTTATTTCCATCCATTTAATTCTGCATCTGACAAGCTACAGATGTCGGTTATAATCTACTTGGAAATGGGAAGTAGTTCAGCGCAAATGTCATTTATTGCAGCTTTCCGAATGGTTGAGACATAAATCATACGTTATTTTATCAAAAATAAAACAAACTAAAGGCATATGCATGAATAGGCCTACCATGATTCCGTAGCTGATGAAGACATTTTTACTAAGAAAACGACTTTCCCCCAGTGGACAAATAATACATCTATCTATTTATCAATCTATCTATGTCTCCCTAATTATCTATTTAACTGACTGTCTGATTGCTATAGCCTATCTGCTCCGTTAGACGGACATATTGGCGAGAATATCAGTTTTGTACATTATTTTGTTATGTTTACCATGTCATTTATGAGGATGAATTGTTTAACATGCCAATATTATTGCAGAACATATTTCACTTTCTTTTTGGAAATATGTGTTCATTTGCATTTCTGTTGCAGATCGAATCAAACGGGTGTTTGTGTAAGCTGTTAATTGTAAGACTTGCTTTGTGAAGTCTTCGTGTTATTTATGAGAGGCAGTATGGCCATTTATTTTACACAACCGTCTACAGTTTCACACACTTTCACGTGACGGTGTCGCCATTTCTCATTTCACCCGTTTTTGTGCGTATGCCTGGGTCAGAGCTTGCGTGAAGGACCACACATTTTACTGCCAAGTTTGCTTTTTATAAATACCAACTATTGCGTAGAGAGCGATGTACGCCTTCTTTTGTGCACACACAATGTTTATAAATGAGGCCCCAAATCACTCAGCACGTCGTTCGTGGTTTGATAAGTATCTTCTTATTAAACGGTTTGTACACTTACAAAGATCTCAATGCTTCGTTTTGCATGTATGGACCCTCATTATGTTACTGTGTGAGTGTGGGGCTATTTTGAGCCTTATTGGTGGTATAAACTAGCGATTTCTTTTTTACTTTGTAAATGCCCCCAGTACTAGCATTATATGCTAAACAGTTTTTAGAGATAAAACTCTTTAAATTCAATTATCATAAAAATAAATCTCAGAGAACAGTTGACTAGGTCCCAATGTTTTATTAGACCAAAGGTTTATTTTGCACTCGGAGTTCTCCTTTAATACTATATTAGGCAATAATTTCACAACCTTTATTATACACTGATTAATAATGCATCATCTCACCTGTAGGCTAAGTCACCAAAAACCCTTTTTTATACAAATATAAAAATAATTGTGTAGCTACTGTAAATACATGAAGGGAGGTATTGGCACAATTTCACCTGTAGTAAGTCAGTCTTGCCAATAGTAAATTTCTACAAGCTTTAGAATTTGAAAATGTCTGTTTTTAAATGTTAAAAGTACTTTTAAATAATAAATTGTAGGCTACGTTAACTGCAGTTGGTGGAATTGCCAGACATTCCCACGCGCTGTGGAAGCATGTCAAAGTATTCTCAGGAATAAATATGCAGCTATAGCGCATGTAGGTGATTTGAATTAAGGGGGGGTTGACTGCTTTTTTCTTTGCATGATTGTGTTTATGGGGTGCAATATAACATGTATTCGTGGTTTTTCTTTTTTAAAAGTCTTATTTTTCATAAACTTCACCTTTATGGTCAGCTGCGCTCTCCTCTGTCCCCTGAACCAGCGGTTTACTTCCTGATTCCATGAAAACACTCCCTCAGAAACGTTCGGTGGGCTCAGATTGGTTAGTTTGGGCCGGTGTGTTGTGATTGGCTAAACTGTCGCTCACGTTGTCCGGAAGGTTAACGTCCATTACCTTTACGGGCACGTCATGAGCTCCGGTCCAGATGTAAATATGTGTCGAACTGCAGTATCAGTTTCAGGCATGATCAGACGGAGAAAGCCGAGATGAAGAGAGTCAAACAGAACCTCACCACTCACGGCTCTTACTAAACGTTTCTGAATGATAATTTGCTACATTTTTTAACTTTATACACGTTTGTTTTACACAATAGCATCTGACTGGCAACAATAGCAACTGACTGGCTACTAATGTTATACGCAAACAATTCTTTGGGAAAAAATGTTCAAGTCTTTGTTTCTTTCATATTTTATGATTTTACCCTTCTACTTCAGGCATTTTGGGATTAAAAGAACAGGCAGAACACAGCCCTAATGAAATTTGGGTCACTTTTCAGCAAAGCAATAAAAAGAACAGAATGCTGTGGTGAGATGTGAGTTAAACAACAAACATAATGTAATTCAAGCTGTCATATGACAATAGTTGAAACATTGATTTTAAGCACAATTTGTTCAGAGGATCACAGAACAAGTTGAAAGCACGTTTAAACTATTAGAAGAACCGATTCTCCCTCAATAAAGCTTCCAACACAGGCAATGTACTTGCATATTTACCTTTTGAAACATTTTAGATTCATATAGAAAATAATAGATTTACCTTTTTACAGAAATTAAAATAATTTCTTGGTTTGAAGAATTTTAAAAGCAGTTTGTCCCCGTGTCCAGTAGTTATCCTCTGATAATTATAATTATACATTTTCTTGTTCACAATTTCCTCCTCTTTTTGAAGGCATGTGCAGTAAAATAATTAGCACGGCATAGTCCAGAGCTGAGCACGTGCTCATAGTCTCTCCGGGTCCTTAATAAGGCTGGCCGATGAGTCATCAGCAGGGCCTGAAGGGGGGAAAGATGAGTAGAGGGATGCTGTTGCATATGGCATGCAAGGATCAGGTACAGATTTACTGCAGCTGCGTGGTTTGCTCAGACACTTCAGCACAGCTTAATTATGACAAGAGACACAATAGAGTGCAGACAGTTGCTCATAAGTGAATGCTGCAAATGAAAATTCTTGTACAATGGCTGGAAGCTTTGCAGCCACATTGCAGACTTTCAAATCATTTTAATGTTGCTGTCAGAACATGCCAGGGAATCTCAAAATTATACAAAAACGCTGTCTTTATTGAACACTGATATGTCATAACTCTAACTGGGTTCCTCTTGACAGTATGTAGGGATACTGTCAAAAGGAACCCGTTTAGAATTATGAATGAGTTGATGTTGAGTAAATGATGGCAATTTTCAGTTTTTTTTTTCTTCTTTTTTTTTTGGTTATACATTTCCTTTAAAGTCACAATAAAATGGAGTGGTTTAGAATCTCTGTCATCTGCTGAGCATAAAAAAAACACACACCACTCTCTACCATCCGCAATCAGACGGTATGGTTGAATGATTTAATCGGACCCTGATCAATTGGCTAAGACTCTTTTGACTTATGGAGGTGAATGGGACGATTATCTGAAGCATGTGACTTTTGCTTATAACACGCTTATAACACGTCTCAAAACGCAGCGTCTCGTTCTCTCTCAGGGAACCAGGGTTACATATACGTAAACTGAGACGTTTACAGATCTATTGAAATTGCAAAACAGAACCATCTCTTAAACATCATCTGCAAATTAAAAACCTTTGAATTTTATCTGTAACTATAATCACACAACAAATTAACAATGAAATGGCTGGGAATCAGAACACTGCTGATACCTCTTTTTTCACAAACCCTGGATGATTATTTTTGGCATGTTTATTTGGCCATCTTATCTTGTATAGTCAAACAATTACTAACAACTCTGCAGCAACTCTGACATATGAAATGCAAAATTAATTTCCCTCACAAGCAAATTGGTGCCACAACCTTACTCCCATTTAGAGCTGTAATATCGACTAGTTTCCTGCAGGATCTTGTGTGAATCAGGCCTTTCTGCTCACTGATCTTAGTCTTAGTCTACTGATCCACGGTCAAGGATCACAGGCAGAGCAGCTCATTTGCTCACTCACTTCCCTCCTCGCTCGGCACTCCCATGTTGTTGGTGTTTGTCTAATGAATGAATGAGTGGAGTGTAAAGTGAAGTGTTAAAAAATCCAAGGCAAGTGTCAGATCAAAGTGCCAATTAGGCCTGCCACATATCCTGAGAGCATAAATTAGCACTTCTCTATAAAGATCAGACTTAGCGCCACCAACAGCTCCATGTGTATGCTGCACTCCCTGTCTGCCTTACAATGCAGAACACATGCTGATTCAAACCTATTACTCAATGACAGAATTCAAAGGTTGATTATAAATGCACTGCTTGTTTTGAACAGATGTGGCTTGAGTATCTCTGACATTCAGCAACATATTTAGAGTACTCCTCTCAAGCCTTCCAGAGTGACTGGAGAGAAGCTTTTTCTCTGTCAAGTCAGCAGGTGTCAGTCAAACCAGAGTGTTAAAAAGAAGAAGGGAAGAGATGAGGGAAAGAGACACGTGCAGCCTCGCGTCTCTGAAGCCCGCCATCTCATCCAAGAAAAAGCTCAGAGGGGCATGAACCTGAGATGATGACGCACAGAAGTTGTACTTGTAATCCTGCTCATGCAGAAAAATCGGGTGGAAAAAAAACAACAACAAAGGAAGAGTCATCCTGCTTCTTAATGCAAACACAACTTTCTGCCACTCTCTTTCTCTCTGCCTTTTAAAACAGACACTGGATAAAGTGTTCAGCCTGGAGAGTGGCTTGAAAGAGCAGGCCATTAGACAGCATTTTTACTCTGGCTGAGCACTTGATATTATCAGTCCCTCTGACAGAATAGGAGACTTAGACATCAGGTCTGACACATCATATAAGGATAGTCTTGAAATGTTTCAGTCTTTGTTGTAGTTCACAATCATATACAACTTAGAATGTGCTTGGAAGTTGGAAAACAAATGCTACAAGGCAAAATTTCTCTCTAGAGGTAGACATTTGAAAGTGTTTTCATGTTTGATTTCAATGCATTACCATGCCCAAATTAAATAAAAAACAATTAATAAAAAAATCTTTATAAATATTCAATAATGTGATCAATACTTGTTGAGGGTGTCAACCAACCAACAATTTCTGTGAAATTGAAGTGAAATTTAAAGTTATATATATATATATATATATATATATATATATATATATATATATATATATATATATATATATATATATATATATATATATATATATATATATTCGTCCCCTTTCATCATTAATTTTCCCAACATCCTATTATTTTTTTTCTGCTACTACGTGACAATCTATTCACGGAGCCCCGGACGTGACATGCAGGAAAAATCATGTCATACACACACACACACACACATAGTTGATTTTTGACCGTTTTATGTTTTAGATAATATTAACTATTTTCCCTAATAAAGACAAACAATCATTTATTTTTTAAAATATATACCCCTGGCCTGCAACCAATCAAAACATACACCTTAAGCCGGATTGCCAACTCTCTGACACTCACGCTTTTGGCATGCAATCTCACGCTCTCAATCCATACATTTTTTTGTTGATTACTAGACTAGACCACAGCATATTAATGACAGCAGAGGAGTAAGGCCAACAGCTGTAACATCTGTCTACAACGTTCTCACTGCAGTATTCTCTGATCGTTGATTCGCTAAAAAACCTTGCACCTGATACGTCAGTTGCGTGTGAAAAGTTCAGAGAGAGTTCAGATCATAAGTTCAGAATCGGAGCACTCTGATGCGCGTTTTAAAGTTTGGATGGCAGTCAAGGTAAGCAGATAATAAAATTGCGTGCCTTGTCACTACAGATGTAGTCTTGCCTAATCATGTGTGCTGAGAGTACAGACTTCAACTATAGTTTCAAACATTGTCTGACATGCATTATGTGGGCTAGCTAATTGCTCAAAAAAATAGGCTCATGGTACAAATTACGTTTTGTTAGATGAGCTTGCTGAAATATTTTAAAAGAAAGACGGAGGATGGACATGGAGAGGAGAAGAATGAAGAATAATTGAATGACAATGAAAATGAACAGCTTCTGAACCCTGCTTTAGATATGAACCTTCAGCAGAGCAGGTGAAGCAGGCCAAAACTGCCACTGTGGCATACAACAAGCCTAATTTGTGAAACTTGTGTGATGTGGTTTCCTGGGAGGTGGAGTAACTATTACGTGTCCCTTTTGTTTTGAGATTTCTTATAGTTTTGATTTTGTTGTTTTACTTGTTTGTTATTTAATCACCTGTATGTTTTTTTATAGTGCAATCAATACATTAATTTGATGTTAATTAAGTTAATTTATTTGTTACATAAATCAGGGGTTATACAAAGAGTGACATTTTTAAAATTAGGGTTACCAAAAAATTTTCTCTCACTCCAGCCAAAGTCCCAAAATTGGCAACCAAAACCCTTAACCTGCCTTAAAGGAAAACTCCACTGTTTTTTGAAATAGTGCTTATTCACATCCTTTCCTACATTTAGATATGTATGCAAATGCATTTTTTTGTCTCAGTGCATGCATTGTTTTAGTTTTACAGGGTCGGCGCTAGCTTAGCTTAGCACAATAAATGGAATCATTTGTTGCCAGCTAGCATGTCCTGAGTAAAAGTGTTTAAAAAAATAAACAAACCCACGTAATTACTTCGTGTGGCCTGCGTATTCACAACAAGTACAAATTTCGATGCAGATTAACACTAGGCGATTTCCTAGGCAGATATTGACTTGGGACTATATTAGGGGGAAGCACAGACGAAGCACTCCTGCTTAGGCGAAGCACTGCTACTTGGTCGCAGAGACGTCACGCAACACATGAAATCCCACGACTTCCGTAAACATACCGGCTTGAATAGTAGCCGCCTGACTATTTTTCTTACAGTACATGACTGGCGATGAACATGGCTGATTTTGTGAGAGACGAAGAGGGAGACTTCTCACACAGTAAAGAACCAGAGCCATAACGTTACCTATTTGAACCAGAGTTTACAGAAGAGGAGCTGCGTGCTTTAGAAATAGACCGACAGGAGGATGTTGCGATCGCTGAACAGCCTGAGGACGTGAGCCGACACGAACTGGTGGTGTGAATGTGGGGTAATATGCCAACCTATGCCAACTGAAATAGAGTGTCTGTGCTGTGGCGAGTGGGACCGATGGCCAGGCTCAACGCATCAGATCAAGATGAGCGTGCCCGCAGTTGTGTCACAGCTACCGAGGATTTCACGGCGCTGATCCAGCCTGCAGTAACGTTACTCGATTTTTTTTACGGTGTGATAAAGTGAACTGGAAAAAACACCCCACGCCGAATGGACCAAATGGATATAGGTAACGATAACAGGTTGTTCATGCTAAACAGGTGTAATTCAACATGACGTTCGTAGTCTAGATACAGCTTCTCAGCATCGATCTTACAACAGAATAAAGACACAGATAAACATAAGGAAGAGAGTAATAAAAGACAACTTACATGTGCACTTTGTTCTGTCTGTGCTTTGAAAATAGATGCGACGGCCGTATCTTTCAGACTTAGTAACGTTCCCGTCTTTCTGGGCACATATTCCATTTTTTCAAAGTAGTCCTCTGGTGCAAAGTGCTCTTCGCAAACACAAAACTGTTTTATTTTGTAGAGAGGCGTTGATGTACAGATCTCCAGAGAAGCTAGCCATTTATTTATCAGTTCCACATTCGATGGAATTCTGTGAAACATTACATTCGTGTACAGTTCTTTGCTTGTTCTCACAACCTTTTGCTACGCAGGTAATTACGATGTTTGCTGTAACTTCTCAAAATAAATAGTCCTAAAGCGGAGACACTCGGTGCAGGTCATGCCGGTGCTTCTTCTGTTTTTGACGCATTGAACGCTGGTATGTTTACGGAAGTCATGGGATTTCATGTGTTGCGTGACGTCTCTGCGCCCAAGTAGCAGTAAGCAGGAGTGCTTCGCCTGTGCTTCCCCCTAATATAGTCCCAAGTCAATATCTGCCTCGGAAATCGCCTAGTGTTAATCTGCATCGAAATTTGTACTCGTTGTGAATACGCAGGCCACAAAAAAAGTAATTACGTGGGTTTGTTTATTTTTTTAATCACTTTTGCTCAGGACATGCTAGCTGGCAACAAATGATTCCATTCATTGTGCTAAGCTAAGCTAGCACCGAACCTGTAAAACTAAAACAATGCATGCACTGAGACAAAAATGCATTTGCATACATATCTAAATGTAGGAAAGGATGTGAATAAGCACTATTTAAAAAAAAACAGTGGAGTTTTCCTTTAAGGGTTTTGGGAGGGGTATATTTTAAATGTACCTAATGAATGAATTTCAAGCTTACCAATGAAATTAATTTTGAGCTGTCTGGTTTAGGTGTAAAAATATCCCCTGAAAAATCCTTGATAGAATTTCTTGCCATGGCAACACATGCAACACACAGTAACTATGGAATATCTCTGCAATGAGAGGAGTCTCAAGTACTGACTTCTTAAATATACAAAATAAATGGACCATCCTCTTGTTTGATAAAGAAACTTTGAGAAGTGACAATAACTACACATGGAGTAGCTTCTGAAGCATTTAAACTCTTTAACTTTATTCATTTCTGGCTTAGCATTTCACTTTTTGGAGTTTACCAAAACCTTTACCAACCAGATGATCAATTTGCACTTTCTCCTCTTTTCGATACCAAGCCTTTTCTCAGCTCCATGGTCATCTCTTTATACAATGTCATTCTGAGAAAGAGTCACCCAGGCTCCTTGCAGCTCTTGGCACTCTCCTGCATTTGATTTGCTGAGCAGCAGGGCTTTGAGGCCTAACATAAAAAAGCTAAACAAAATCTGCCACTGATGCTTTATTTACTTCCTGCACAGTTTGTCTCGGGTTGTTTGTTGTGATGTGAAGAAATGACTCAGGATGGGTCCATACTGTGCATTTTCTGATTCTTTGCCATCTGCACATTCATCTACACGTGAGCTGTGAGTAGCACAAGGATGGAGGTTTTGGAAGCAAGAAGAAATAATGATAGAAGAGTATAGCTCAATTTTTTCGTTTTTCTCATTTTCACATCTATGGACAATTTAGCATCTCCAGTTCGCCTACACTGTATGTTTTTTGGATTGTGGGGGAAACCGGAGCACCCAGAGGAAACCCATGCAGAAATAGGAAGAGCATGCAAACTCCACACAGAAAGGCATCCTGGCTGTATGACTATTTTAGCAGGATCAAGGTCAGAAACATTTACAGCACATCAACTATAAACATCCCACAGTTCTGTTCACCATCTAAACTGATCTTCAACAGCAGGATTCTCATCAGGGCAAAACAAGATGCTGCCTCTATGTAGGAGAAGCTTGAAGGTGTGTTGGGTAGGAGAAAAGAGAGAGAGAACATAAGAAACTGGATACGGAATACTAAAGATGAACAAAACATTTTATGTAATGGAATAATGATTGTGAAAGTGTTAAAGTAAGAGAAAGTTGTACAAGATTAACTAAAAAAGTACGAGAAATTTAGGAAGTTTTGTGTGTGACGTTTATTACAAAGTATTTCCGGATTTTGTTGGATTAGTGGTGATAGAGGTATATCACACATCTACATTATTAAGGGGGCGTATGATTAATTCTTCCATGACTGTGCAGCTGTTACTCTGTTAGTCATGTTTGGAATTGGAACTCATAAATAGCAAGCATTACGTATACAGTAAGCTTTCAATTGTAACATTGAAAGGATTTTTATGGATTACACAGCTCCTCATTTTACTTTCCTCAGGAAATTATGCAAGCACATTTAGAAACTGACTTTTGACTTATATTAGTTTTGCTGTCAGCACCCAGCCCACAGTTAATTAATAATTCACACAGTAATTAAGATTCAGATTAGAATTAATGTCTCAAATAAGGGAACCAAATCAGGGCACAGAACTCATAGAGATAATTCAGTTGAGCGCTGGAGCTTTGTAATGGATGTCAGTAGTCTATTTAAATATAGACTCACATAGGTGAAGTTATCTAGCAATGAAAACATCTTTAACATCAAGAGACAATTTAATAATTATTAAAAAAAAGACTTCTGGAAACATTTTGTTGCCAGGAATATAATTGTAAGGGATAGTTCACCATCATATACATCAAGCCACTCTAAACCTGTATGACTTTCTTGAAGATACCTTAAAAAACAACATTATAACTTTCAATGTTTGGACTGAAAAAAATCTAAATAATATTTTACATCCCGATTTTTCTTTTTTTTTTCTTTTTTTCCAAAAGCCCTGCAGTGCAGTGAAAGCTCCATTCACTGTTAGTTGATTATCAATCGCAGTGGATGTATGGGTGAATGAATGGATAATGTACATGCCTGATCAAATTTAGTCTTGTGACACTAAACATCTTTTGACAGCTCAATCCACTCAGCTTTTGCTAACAGCATGTCTGGTAACACTTACAGTAAAAGCATTAATTCATTTTGGCACGCTTGCAGACCTTGATGGCATTTTTCACAACAGTTTGCATGTGATGCCTAGCGTAAACAGTGGCGATTTCATACTGAGATGATTCAGTAGTTTATAGTATGTTTTAGAAAATTACCCAGCAGTGTATGTCTGGTGTCTGACAGGGAATAAGTGGGGCACATCAGGTGGAGGTTATCACAGCATGCTCACACAATCTCATCCACACACTGCAATCAGTCTGCTGATGGGTCATAAAGGGCACTGGGCCTCTGTCCTCTTGCAGCATGTGAAAACAGCTATTGGATTAGTTCTGAAACAGATTTGTCTGTGTTTGCAAAGAGGATTGTCAGATTGATGATAAAATATATTGAGGTTTCCTCAAGTGATTTCATTCGTTCCCTTTGATGTTGTATTCCTGTAAGGGGAAACCTTTCATTTTGCCTGTAAACCACAGATTACATTTTTAATTTGTTATTAATTTATAATTCCATACATGTGATGTATATTTTATTATTTTGACCTTAAGTAACTTTGCAACAATGTCAACTAACTTTCATTATAGTATTAGTAGACTGTCTGCTTAATATCTGCTACAGTAACTCTTTATTGGGATTGTCCCCCAAAAGACATATTACTTTACTATAAGTAACTTTGCAACTACATCTTTGTCGACTTAATCAAACTCTAACCCTGATACTCTACTTATACTCCAATGATAGTTAGTAGACAGTAGTGCAACACTAGTTACAGTCAACAGAATGTGTTATAGGGACCATCAAAATAAAGTGACACCCAAAGATTTTTATTATTCATTATAACTTAAAGGTCACTTGAGTGGAATAAGTTAATCTGAATTCAAGTGAATGACTGCTATGTCATCCCTCAGTTTAAAATAATAGGCCTTAAAGGGGACAAATCATGCTATATCCACTTATTTAGCCCTTAAATGCAGTTTGTTGAGTGTTTATAAGTACAGAAAAGTTGAAATTATTCTCTTCAGGTGCTTTGTTTATATCTTTATATTGTGTTTTGGTCATATTGCAACCTGTATAGATTTTTCTGTTCTCTATGACGTATTTTGAGCAAGTACGCGGAACTGCCAAATAAGGACATTGACTACCAGCCCAACACTTCAGAGCAATCTGCCATTTTTATTTCTTGCTCTGATTTTGTAGTACAAGCTCAATGATGTCTTTGTTTTTGTTTTGAAAGTAACGTTGCCGTCTGCAGTATTATTGTTCTTGAGTTTCATCAATGGTCATTTAGCTGCTGTGTTTTCTGATGCTTTTCTAAATATATCATATTATCAATACAGATTTTTAGTGGTAAGATTAGACCGTAGTCATTTATCTTTAGTGTGCTTGTTTTAACAAGTGAAATAATCGACTTTCACTTATAGCACAAAACAGACATCCATACGAAGACGTTGTTCTGCAGGTTCGTCGTCGTCTTTTTCAACTCGCTCATCTCTGGCTCCGAATATGTAAGGCCTGATGGACAAGTCTTCCGTTGTTAACATTTTGCTAACATGTGAATAAAAATATTCTTTGACGCTATATTTTCATAAATATCTAATCAAACTACAAAAATGTCCGAATGGGATGGAGTCGAACCGAGCGAACTCAGCGACCTGGAGAGCGGGCGGGGATGACACATCTCCTTTTTATTTAAAGAGGCCGCACCAAAACGAGTTGCTCACAGACGGGCCTGTGGAGCTATGATAATGAGGAATTCAGACCCATGCATTGCAGTTTCACTTTATATAGACCACAAATGTACGATTTATATGTAAAAAGGAATGATTTAAAAGCATGATTTAATTATTATATCGGTAACAGTTTGACTGTGATTCTGTCATTTAATTTGTAAATTTTTCAACAGCTAACCTGTCAAAAAATACAGACGAAAGTCAAAAGACAAAAGTCAAGTCAAACCTTATTTGTAGTGTAATGCACACAACCATAGTGTACAAAATCCCACAGAGATTAAGGTCCTTACTAGAAAGGAAGCGTTTTACTTTTGCCACAGATTGTTGGAAAAAAAGTTGGAAAAATCTACTCTTAACTACTGCATTTACATGCTTGTCAAATTGGAATAGAGGATTAGAATAGAAAAGATTTATTGCATGACTGTGTGGGTTGTTACTTAAGGAGCCTAACTGTCTTTTAATGGAGTTGTTAGTAGCAACAGGACCTAGAAGAAGCACTTCAGTTTGATTTTCATTCAGTAGGAAATTACATAGAACATTTTATTTAATATTTTATTAAAATAATATTAAAATGTATGTACACCATTGTTCAAAAGTTTGGGATCAGTAATATGTTTTTTTCTTTGGAAGAAATTCATACTTTCATTCAGCACATGACACATGAAATTGATCAAAGGTGACAGTAAAGACTTTTAAAGTTACAAATATTTATATTTCAAATAAGCTGTTCTTTTAAACGTTCTATTCAAAGAATCAGTTGCTCCGTTGCGATTAAAGTCCCTGTAAAGGCAATTCTACAAAAAAGTTCTAAACACATTATAAATGTTACATATGTATTGCTAAAACATATTACAAAGACTGTGAACTGTGAAGTACTGAAATGTGGAGTTAGACCGTTAAACAGTTTTTCACCATTGCAATTTTACAGATTGTTTGGGTGGGGCTAAAACAGGGATTGATGACGCACTGGAGCCCATGAGCTCCAGGACACACCCCTATTTGATGACGCACAGAGTCTGATCTCTCCCCTTACACACAATAACACTCCCCGAGCAAATTCACATTTACCGTTCAATCGCGAGTGACTGTCAGTACAATTAGTTACTACATCTGAGCCTACAGTTTTCTAGCTAGCTATGCCTTCAACACAGAAATGCATAGGCTACTACCTGGATGTGATCATGTACAAAACAGATCGGTATCTTTATTTAATTTCCCTAAAAACTATCACATCAAGAAGAGGTTTTTAGAGAGCCAACCTTGATGAAGAGCTGAGGATCACCGCCAACACCCGCCTCTGTAGTGATCATTTTACACGGGATTGTTTTATAAACTTTCCTCAGAGACAACTGGGATTCACTGATAATCAGCTGTTACTGGTGAACAGGGCCCAAATGATCTCAGCGCGACTCCTCTCCCGCCTCAGCGTTTATTCTATAAGCAGTATCAGCTAATATCACCGTCAACAGCTTTCCCGCGAGTGGGCGTGGTTTCCACGCAGCCAGCGGACAGCGAATGAGAACAGAGGTAACTGCTCATTTGAAAAACAGTCGGTTTTTATGGGCGTGTCGCACTGAAAACTTGGAAATAAACGCCCACTGCTGTGAGTGGAGAACAGTTTTGCATATTATAATGAGTTTAACTCACCCGTCGGTGCACATGGGAGAAGTTTGATTTTCTAATGTTGTCAAATGGCAACCGGATTCGCCCATACATGTTCGACCAAGAGTCCGTGTGTTGCACAATATTCCTGTCAGATCCAATATAGACGGCACAGCACCGCTCTTTCGTGAGCTTAGAATTATAAGAGTTCTATCTCCCTTTAGGGTAGTTCTGAGATATATTGAGCATCTAAAGTTTTTACGTCCCCACCTGGCAAAACTGTTATGTAGTATAATCTTCTATTATAGCTTTATCTATTAATCTTTTTTTTACAAAAATAACACCACACAGGCATTAATAAACACCTAATGGATCAGATTATGTCATAAACTCAATTTCGACCAAAAGTGGAGATAGAACCTTATAATTCTAAGCTCACGCTTTACTCTTAATCGGTCTGCAAATCCAGTCTTGTTTACAAAACAATCCTCAGTGAAATGAAACGAACAGAACGATGTTTTACCCTCATCAGCTGGAACGTCATTAAAAATAAAGTTTATCCATGCAGTCCTATTGGAATCCAGAGGAAGCTTATGCAGCGACCGTCTTCCACAACCAGGCACTGCACAATATTCTGTATTGCTTGGTTATCAAATTTCAAAAATCAAAGAAGCACAAAGAAGCTCCCGTTCCACCACATCCCGAAGATGCTCTATTGGATTGCAGATATGATGACTTAGGGGGCCATTTTAGTCCAGTGAACTTGTTCAAGTCATGTTCAAGAAATCAATTTTAAATGATTTGAGGTGTGCGACATGGTGCATTAGCCAGTGCAGTAGCCATCAGAGGATGGGTACATGGTGGACATAAAGGGATGGGCATTAAAACGATGGCATTTAAACAATGCCCAATTGGCACTAAGGGGCCTAAGCAGGGGTTCTCAACTCCAGTCCTCGCGACCCACTGCTATGCACATTGTGCATGTCTCCCTTATTTAACACACCTGATTCAGCCTCAGTCGTTAGGATAGACTCTCTGTCTGATTCTTAACGAGCTGAGGATCTGAATCAGGTGTGTTAAACAAGGGAGACATGCACAATATGGAGCCCGTTCTCATCCTTTTGTCACATAAAGCGCTTTTATGACAAAATCGGCGCTGATACTACGCACATGGTACCCTTTATCGTTTATATAATACGCAAACTCAAGGCGTCATAAATCCTTTAGCGTAATATGAGACTACCCTACCCTACCCCACACCTAAACCTAACCATCACAGCGCGTGTTATATAACATGATAAAGGGTACCATGCGCGTAGTATAACGCAGTTTTGTCATATAACGTTCTTATATGACGCTAAAGGATGAGAACGCGTTGCAATATGCAGAGCAGTGGGTCGCGAGGACTGGAGTTGAGAACCCCTGGCCTAAAGTGTGCCGTGAAAACATACCCCACACCATTACACCACCACCAGCAGTCTGCACAGTGGTAACAAGGCATGATGGATCATGTTCTCATTCTGTTTATGCCAAATTCCTGACTCTACCATCTGAATGTCTCAAAATCGAGACTCATCAGACCAGGCAACATTTTTCCAGTCTTCAACTGTCCAATTTTGGTGAGCTCTTGCAAATTGTAGCCTCTTTTTCCTATTTGTAGTGGAGATAAGTGTTACCCGGTGGGGTCTGCTGCTGTTGTAGCCCATCCGCCTCAAGGTTGTGCGTGTTGTGGCTTCACAAATGCTTTGCTGTATAATCCTCTATTGCAACGAGTGGTTATTTCAGTCAAAGTTGCTCTTCTATCAGCTTGAATCAGTCGGCCCATTGTCCTCTATCATCGAGCATCAACAAAGCATTTTTGCCCACAGGACTGCCACATACTGGATGTTTTTCTCTTTTCACACCATTCTTTATAAACCCTAGAAATGGTTGTGCGTGAAAATCCCAGTAACTGAGCAGATTGTGAAATTCTCAGACCCACCCGTCAGGCACCAACAACCATGTCACACTCAAAATTGCATAAATAATCTTTCTTTCCCATTCTGACATTCAGTTTGGAGTTCAGGAGATTGTCTTGGCCGCACCACATCCCTAAATGCATTGAAGGAATTGCCATGTGATTGGTTGATTAGATAATCGCATTAATGAGAAATTGAACAGGTGTTCCTAATAATCCTTTAGGTGAGTGTGGAACAAAGTAAATGAGGCTACGTCCACATTAATCCGGATAGATTTGAAAACGGGGTTTTCGTTTAAAAACGCTCTCGTCCACACTAGCGTTTTCAGGCGTTTTCTGACGTTTCAGTGTGGATGAGAAACTTCTAAATTCACTTTACTGCGCATGCGTGAAACTTCACAAAAGCTCACTGAGATGATACAGATGGGAAAAAAAATAGTAATATTATCGCACAATAACAGAATAATTTTATTTAGCAAAATATCTCACCATCACGGATGCGTCCAGGTCACATTCAGTCACCATATGTTTGGTCTAAAATGCTCTCCTGTTTTGCCGCTGGACAGCAAATGTGAGTAGGCTACATTATCTGTCATCTTTGCAGTACTGTGTTATAAAGAATAGCACATATTAAGTACATAGAAAGTAACATATTTTAGCAATAGTGTAAAAATAAATAACACATAACAGGCACAATACCGATAAACATAATATGGATCACATGACTAAACTTACGTCATCGTTTTGAAATACCTCTGGTTTCACTGTCCACACAACAACGCGAAACGGCGTTTTCAAATTTATCCACTTTGGAGAGCGTTTTCCAAATGATACATTTTTGTTGACTTAAAACGGCGTCTCAGTGTGGACGGAAGGCCAAAACGGAGAGAAAAATATATTAGTGTGGACATGGCCTGATAGTGATGGGGTAAGGGCGTTGGAAGGAATGGTGAAATCCAGAATTGTTTTTGGTTTCCGATTTTATTAAGAAATAAATAATCTAATGAAGTTTGAATCCATAGAGAAGCTTGTTCAGCTGTGGACAGAGTTGTGTTTTGCACTAAGTTTGTAAATAATTGTTAATTAACTTGATTTTGATAATTAACAATGTTAATGGTTAATTCTATTGTTCTAAAATATACTTTGAAAAGTCAAAAGTGTCTATCTCTCTCTCTCTCTCTCTCTATCACACACACACACACATACACACAGAGCAGTGCATGATCAAGGATCTCATATTGATTTATATGAGGAAAAACAACTTTAGCTCTGTAGATGTTGGAATTTGCATTCAAACCTGACATTTCATACCCACTGGTTAAACATACAAACAACAGTTTTCTCTGTGATAATTTAATATGGTGAATATTTTGTTATTTGTTGTAACCCTGCATTTAATGAGACAGCGAGGGGGAAACAGAGTAAGGGAGAGAAATTATCAATTTATTTAAACTTTACCTTTGGACTATGATGGTCCCCTGAGCCTTTAAATCAGAGTGTGACTCATCTTCATTTATAAAATGCTCCACATCAGCATTAAGAAATGGGCTTTGTGGAATAAAAGTAAGTCTCCAACTAATTACGTTCAAATCTTAGCTTTGTGACACAGCAGCACTGTAATCATTACAATGATGATCTTTCCCGAGGGAACGAACTGGTCTGCATCTGTGGGAGGGTGAGTGGGCTGGGTCTTAATACATTGACTAATACAATGAAAATTGTTCCATTGAACCTCATCTTGTTCTTTTGGCCAGGGTATCTATCAGGCTAGACATTGAACAAACATTTGAAAGGATTTAATGCTAGGTGGGGATAGCTTGTGAAAACCATGATTTGCCTAGACATTGTTTTCTATGCTTTACAAGAACAATCTCAGTAAGAATTATATGTATGTAGACTGTAGTGTTTGTGGATGAAGAGATTCTGTGTGAAATAAACTTTTACTAATTGTAAATTGTTGAATAGGGGCTTATCACGCTGATATGTAGTACTTCCAGATTCTGTGATCTTTGTGCACTGCCACTTACGTTGAATCACCGATCTCGCTGGCAGAACTGATGAAGGACTGACACTAAGTTTATTTATACGGCATCCCTGGTAAATGTCTGATTCACTAAAGTGCCGGCTGCAAACAAACGTGCTACCTTGTTTTATTTTAAAGTTTTAATACACTTCTTCCTTATACTCAATTCATTCGGGAATCCATGAAAACTTAAGTAAGGTTGGCGTTGTTTGTTAGATTTACGAAGTGGAACAGAGCAGTGACATAAATAGCATTCATCTCAGGCATTGTTGAACTGCGTCGGAAGTGGACATGCACAAGTTGACAATCTCCGCCCATGAAACCCGGAAGCGTGATAATCCCCGATTGTTTATATGTGTCACACGGTGACTAAAAGCGGAACCTTATAGATGGAAGTTGTGTATGGGGAGCGCTTCCAGTGAGACATTGGGCCGGTTCCGGGAAAACACATAAGTAGGGAGAAATGAAGGAGAGCTGACGAGCGTGACTGTTGTCAGCTGTGCAGCAGGGAAAGATGCCAAAGGGCGATTGGACCATGAGGAACATAAAAACGGCTGATATTGAGAGGAAAGTGCCATGGGGGAGCGGAGAGTGAACTGAGAAGACGCAGTGGATATAAAAACAGTGTTTTTTTTTTGCTTTCTTTTGTGATAGTTTGATCGGCAGTGGATCTAGCTGTTTTCTGGAGAATTGTGGCTTCATACGCAGGTGAGAAGGTTGTTGTGTATGGGTCTCTGGGACAGCCATCAAGTGGTATCTGCACAGAGGAAGAAAGAAAACAAAAACAGAGAGCTTTTTTTTCCAAACACTAGGGTTGTTGCAGTATTTGATTAAAACACTTGGGTTGTATCCTTTTCTGTGTCTGCTATTGTTGCTCCTTCTTTCTTTATTTCTCTTCCTGTGACACCTAAAGAACAGTGAGGTAAGGATGGACTGTGGGAGGGAAGGCCTATGAGGGAGTCTTCACCGCCGGGTTGGCCCCCGACGCCTGTTGCAATCGGTTATTCCCTGGGCTCCTCACTGTTCCGTGGCCTGTCCTATTCCTGTGGGTGGGGGACAACTTTACAGTGTGATCCATGAGTCCAGGTTTTCCTTGCCTGACACAATACTGCAGCTGCTGTAATCAACATCACTTGATGTGGTCCAAGCGACTGATGGTGCGTTCTATTGTCCATCCGTCTCGGAGATCCGAATCGGATGACAGACGTTGCCTAGCAACACACCCCTTTCCTCGGATTTCTCCTCTCGGACGTCGGACAGCCGTGAGGACACCGAGCAAGATTCGCGTTTCAGAAATTCAAGATGGCTGCGCCCTGTTTCAACCGAAGTATGAATTGTTTTCATTGTTTTTGAACCGCTTTGGGTATTTTAAATGACGATTATAATCACTCGCATTACTG
This sequence comes from Hybognathus amarus, assembly GCA_030378365.1. NCBI lineage: Eukaryota > Metazoa > Chordata > Actinopteri > Cypriniformes > Leuciscidae > Hybognathus > Hybognathus amarus. The sequence continues at coordinate 373,694 of JAQIUQ010000619.1, forward strand.
TGTCCCCTGTTAGGTATGAGAATCAGTTGTTGTGAGTGCAATGTACTGTATCGTTGCTAGCATTGCTAACAGAAGATTAACATGAAATAAAGTGAACATTTTCAAGTTCAAATGGCTGACGTTTGGTAAGGTGTAGTCATAATATTTTTGGTGCCTGACTCGGCCAGTGCTACCATTACAACAGCTTTCCAGGTGGCGTCCGTTTTTTTTTCTCCGAACTCGGGACAGCGCAAACATAGAACGCTTGAAGTGTGGATGTGACGACATATCCGAGGTCCAGAGTTCGAATTCGTTGGCTATAATAGAATGCACCATTAGGCTCTAATGGCTTGTTTCTGAATTGACTTATTCATGACCCATTGACTTGGGATGATTGCGTGTCCACCTTCTGGTGGAGTCTGCCAATATGACTGAATAATTAGAGATGCACTGATTACAGTTTTCTAGGCCGATACCTGATTTCCGATTGTGTGATACTGATGCACAACGTTAATCATGTGGCACCCGAGTGCATTTGACTGGCACAAAATCGGCATATGTGAGACTTGTGCCGGCCGGTCGCCGATCATGTGAAAATAGCCCAATTCCGGATCACCAGCCAATCAGGCTCGGTGCATCTACACTTACCGGCCACTTTATTAGGTACCCCATGCTAGTAACGGGTTGGACCCCCTTTTGCCTTCAGAACTGCCTCAATTCTTCGTGGCATAGATTCAACAAGGTGCTGGAAGCATTCCTCAGGGAGTTTGGTCCATATTGACATGATGGCATCACACAGTTGCCGCAGATTTGTCGGCTGCACATCCATGATGCGAATCTCCCGTTCCACCACATCCCAAAGATGCTCTATTGGATTGAGATCTGGTGACTGTGGAGGCCATTTGAGTACAGCGAACTCATTGTCACGTTCAAGAAACCAGTCTGAGATGATTCCAGCTTTATGACATGGCACATTATCCTGCTGAAAGTAGCCATCAGAAGTTGGGTACATTGTGGTCATAAAGGGATGGACATGGTCAGCAACAATACTCAGGTAGGCTGTGGCGTTGCAACGATGCTCAATTGGTACCAAGGGGCCCAAAGAGTGCCAAGAAAATATTCCCCACACCATGACACCACCACCACCACCAGCCTGAACCGTTGATACAAGGCAGGATGGATCCATGCTTTCATGTTGTAGACGCCAAATTCTGACCCTACCATCCGAATGTCGCAGCAGAAATCGAGACTCATCAGACCAGGCAACGTTTTTCCAATCTTCTATTGTCCAATTTCGAATGAGCTTGTGCAAATTGTAGCCTCAGTTTCCTGTTCTTAGCTGAAAGGAGTGGCACCCGGTGTGGTCTTCTGCTGCTGTAGCCCATCTGCCTCAAAGTTCGACGTACTGTGCGTTCAGAGATGCTCTTCTGCCCACCTTGGTTGTAACGGGTGGTTATTTGAGTCACTGTTGCCCTTCTATCAGCTCGAACCAGTCTGGCCATTCTCCTCTGACCTCTGGCATCAACAAGGCATTTCCGCCCACAGAACTGCCGCTCACTGGATGTTTTTTCTTTTCGGACCATTCTCTGTAAACCCTAGAGATGGTTGTGCGTGAAAATCCCAGTAGATTAGCAGTTTCTGAAATACTCAGACCAGCCCTTCTGGCACCAACAATCATGCCACGTTCAAAGTCACTCAAATCACCTTCTTCCCCATACTGATGCTCAGTTTGAACTGCAGGAGATTGTCTTGACCATGTCTACATGCCTAAATGCACTGAGTTGCCGCCATGTGATTGGCTGCTTAGAAATGAAGTGTTAACGAGCAGTTGGACAGGTGTACCTAATAAAGTGGCCGGTGAGTGTATATGAATAATTGAATAATTCAACTCTTTCTTTGGAACTCTATACTGCCTTTGTGAGGTTTTCACAGTAAGTGATCAGTGCATCTGAGGCAATGTGTACATCAGCATTTCTAAGATCAAAGATTCTAAATCATTTCACACCTGGCATCTGCAGTACTGCTGGCAGCGCTTTGACCTATGGCGTTCCTTTCTGATGCATTTTTGCTTAGCCTGGTTTTGATTGTTCTGTTTGACCTTTCAAATTGTCCTGATGCTTGTGGTCTGTATGGACAGTGAAGGTTCCACTCATGTAGTGGCTGCTGGTACATCATTATTTTTATATGTAATTACACACCTCTTGGCTGTTTCAGTGGCTACATTTCTGAATTTCTTCTGATTCATCATTGCAGGACCACTGTGACCCAAATTGTTTATTTGTTGAGCCAAATATGTCAGCAGTAATTCGGGAGTGACATACTTTGCCCCTTTGGTCCAGCAACCAGATGAATCCACTGTGGCTCCTTTGTCTAAACATGTCCATGCTTCATATGAGGAACGTTTTTGTACAGATCAATTATTGATTCAGGAGGCAGAATTGTCTTCTATGCTGCACTACCTTAACACAGGGGTTCTTGTTTAACACACCTGATTCAGATCCTCAGCTCGTTAGGATAGACGGTCAGAGTCTATCCTAACGAGCTGAGGATCTGAATCAGGTGTGTTAAATAAGGGAGACATACACAATATGCAGAGCAGTGGGTCGCGAGGACTGGAATTGAGAACCCCTGCCTTAACATACTTGAGTTACTAGAGTTGCTTAGAAACAAGCCTGTTTAGCTGCTATATCAGCAAGAGCAGCTTCCGTAGTATTAGTTTGTTTTAGGTTTATGACTGCTAATTTATTTGGAAGTTTCATTGAAAACATTAGATCTTTCACCAATTCAGCATGTTTAATGGGGGATCCAGCAGAAGTTAGAAACTGTCTGGTTTGTTAAATGACACCAAAATCATTAATTACCCCAAAAGCATATCTGGAATTTGTGTAGATATTAGCAACTGATTCTGAAGCTAGCATGCATGCTCTTGTTAAGGCTACTAGTTCTACAGCTTGAGATGAAAAATTATCTGGAAGATGACCTGAAGCAACCACTTGAGTGGTGGACGTTACTGCATAACCTGATCGTCTGTTACCTTCATCTTGTACTGCTCTGAGACATGGGCCCATACCTTGAGCGACTGTCAAGTTTACCAGAATAGTAATTAACTGGGCGTAACCTGCTGCCTTCGTGATCTTGCATTAGACATGCAGTCATGAAGCTTAAATGTTCGTGGACATAAAGCACAAATAGTCTATCAGTTTGAGCAATTCCTAATGCTGGTGCTTGACATACAGTAGTGCTCTCTTCAAATTATTGAACGCTTTGAGGTGAAATTCTTCCATACAAACAGTATCTGAATCTTTACCATGGCTTTTCAACAAGTAGTTGTCACGGAACGTGCAAGGCAAAAAGGTGTGAGGCAAAAAAGGTGACTCAAGTGCAGGAGAAATCATATTTATTTACAAACTAAACAAACACAAAACAAAACCCACACAGAGAACCCAATGAACAAAGATAAAACAATAACAGAACCTGCACGGGGAACTGGAGACGTAACACAACGAATTGGACAAAGATTGCAAACAAGAGGAGAATTAAAAAAGAGGAACTAATCAGGAGGGAATAGGTGGGTGAACTCAAACAATGATCTACAGTCAAGTCAAGTCACCTTTATTTATATAGCACTTTTACAATACAGATTGTATCAAAGCAGCTTCACAGTTGTGGCACAATTGTGCCTTCCTTTCTGCATCCGTTCAACTCTAGAACCACAATTCCCATAATCCTTGTGATTGCACCCAGCTATTCCCTATTATGTTGTTAGTGTATGTGCATAAATTACGTGGTTTTGTTAGTTCATGTCACAGAGTCATTGTATTCTGTCACACGTCAACTCTGTTTCTAGTTTGTTCTCGTTATTGTCCTTGCTTGTTTTGTTATTTGTGTTCTAGTTGATTAAATGGTTTTCGACACGGTAATGGAGGACTACGATTCTGATTATTTGGATTCCGACTCTTGCACATGACAACTTTATCTGCAGCCAGTACTAACTCTGATAGAAAGTCTCAAAGTTATCAAATTCTTTGATAAAATCTCTATGGTGCCCTGGTGGCGTGCAGAATTCTCAACAGGAATTTATCATTTACACTATATATTTTACATTAAGCACCAATACTTAAAAAGAAGTATATTTAAAACTAGATTTCTTTGTGGTTTTAAAGACATTACTAAAGTACAGCAACACCTCCCCCTTTGCCTTTTAGACGAGGTTCATGTTTATAACTGTAATCTAGTAGGGTGGACTCATTTTAAGGAATGTAATCGTATGGTTTTAGGCAGGTTTCTGTCAAACACAGCACATCTAGATCATAATCTGAAATCATATCATTAAAGGGTTAGTTCACCCATTTAAGACATGAAGTTGTATGCAATCCTTACCAGCACTATAGTGCATACACACTGACCCACTCTGTTGTCACCCCCCTGGTCAGAGTTCTGACCGCTGGAAGTTTTTCGATGAAGTACTCCCGGCTAGTTTCCGGGGCCACAAAACGCTTTTACGTGAAAAATGATTTGCGTTTCAAAGCTTGATTAATTTGACACACAAAAAACACGCCGGTCAAAATTCATACCTCAGTTTTAATGCGGCACTATTTTCTATCCATTTCTATCAATCCGCGCTGCCGCACCGTCAACAGTGCGCACGTTACGATCAGCTGTTCCATCGTGTTGACAACTCCGTTGACAACGATCAGCTGTTCCATCGTGTTGACAACACAATCAATTGACAACTAGGTAAAAAGTATTAAATTAACAATGGTGCGAACTTGTAAATTCCCAGGCTGTGACCACAAGGATGTGCCGGGATCACCGTTCAGATTCCATCGTTTTCCTGTTTCTAATATGAGACAGATTTGCCTGGTTGCCATGGCTACTCTGCGGGAGCTAAAATATCCAGAATAAAGAATTTTCGTGTGTGTAGTGCTCACTTCAGCGAAGATGATTACATCCCCAACCAAGAGGAAAAGGGGAAAAAAAAAGATTTAAAGAGTTTTGCTGTACCAGTACCACGGGTAAGCTCTATTTACTAACTTTATGATCCCATGTATAAACTGTAGCGTAAACAAGCTGATGAGACATTTGGTGTCAAGTCAGTAACAAAATTATTAATTTATTAATAATTGTATTACTGTCCACTCAGTATAGCCTAATAATAATAAAGCAGTCAGATAGACTATTATATAGCCAACTGGTCAAGACAACATTCACTTAAATTCTTAAACAAAAAACTACAAAGCAACATGAGCGATCACACTTACTCAGCCGAATCTGACCGTCAAGTCCAGCTGGTTTGGGTCGCTTTTTCCAATTGAGTTTAGGTACGTAGAAGAACGTCTCCAGAACACCTGCATTTAGCATTGCAGGGAAAATGTCATTGGATGTAGCTAGTGCAGACAGTTGGCCTCCTTGTCAATCGATAGGTTTTGCATCTGTGGCATGACGAGTTCCCATTCGTGGCAGCAATAGCTTTCATCAACCTTTGTTGGCATAACTTGACAATTTGAACAAGTGCACCACCATTTGTCGTTTATCCTGGCTCTTGCTACAGCTGTGGGCATAGCATCAACTTGGACAACTTCATTTCTGTCCTCTCACTCTCTCTCTTCCCATTCTATCTCCTTCTGCTAAAGTTTGGCATCGGTATACTCCGGTTCATAGAGGTATCCCTTTGTCGCTGTGCTAAAATTACTTTCATCATCTGATCCGTCTGACATTTGTGCTAAAATTGGTTTCATCATCATAAGTTTCGCAGTCAGACATGTTGTCAGTGAGTCACGCGCTGATCAACAGCTGATCGTAACGTGCACACTGTCGACGTTGCGGCAGCGCGGATTGATAGAAATGGATATAAAATAGTGCCGCATAAAAATTGAGGTATGAATTTTGACCGGCGTGTTTTTTGTTGTGGTAAATTAATCAAGCTTTGAAACGCAAATCATTTTTTCACGAAAAACGCACAGTTTTGTGGCCCCGGAAACTAGCCGGGAGTACTTCATCGAAAAACTTCCAGCGGTCAGAACTCTGACCAGGGGTGACGACAATGTGGGTCAGTGTGTATGCACTATAGTGCTGGTAAGGATTGCATACAACTTCATGTCTTAAATGGGCGAACTAACCCTTTAACTATGAGCAATTTTGAAGTAAGGGATTGAATATTTAACAAACCAAGCTTTATCATTTGCTCATCTGTATTATATCTGTTTTTTGGTTTTTGTTTTTTTGAACATCAATAACATTTTTAATCTGAGGTTTTTGGGATATCCTAATTCGGGGACAGACACAGTCTCTATATGATATCTAGGTGAAAGAGCCCCTATGTGATGGGAATTATCTGACCTTGGTGACACGAGACCGCTAGCAGCAGTGTTCAAATTTACAGTAGAGCTAAGGGAGCTCGGGCTCCCTGAAAGCCTACTTTGAGACATTTAGGGGGGAACTCTAAAACACTGTCCATTTTTTGTGTCGCATATAGATTTTGATTTTCTGTACATTAAGGTTCCTGAAATAAATGATGATATTAAAAATGTGTCAGTGTTTATTCGCTCATTACATTACTATTTCCGAACATCTGTCTCTACTAATAAATGCAATGGTTCAGCGAAGTCTGTAGCAGGAGAGCGCGACGGAACGAGCGAATGAATAAGTGGGTCAAGTTTAAATGACAAACACCTGTCTGTGATTTCAGTAATTGGCATGAGGAGACCGCATTGAGCAGGCCGTGCTAACATTAGCGTGAGAGAGACTGGGAGCTTGTGCATGTATCCTGAGAGAAAGTGACTTCTGAAAGCTGTATCCAGCAGAAAGAGTGGGTCTACAAACTGTATCCAGTGAAGCTGTGTTCAGCGGGAGCGCGATATATGACAGTGCCTGCCATTCGTACTTGCGAGTTCACATGCCTCTTTAATATTAATTTTGTTGATCTCCTACTGGCAGAGTCGAACATCATTAGTAACTCGACATAAATAATGATCTTAGAGAATTTACGATTAGCATTTAGCCAGCACTTTTAAATTTGCTTGGATGTCAGGCACTCTGGCTCCCGGCAAAAATGTCACTCTGGTGGCTGGTTTCTCTTTTTTCACGTTCCATGAATCACCAATTAACAGAGTGAGGCAAATCGATTTGCAAATGGGAATCAGAACGGAAGAGTGGTTCTTTGATCCGCGCAACTAGGGCCATGTTCCACACTAATACGTTTTCGTTTGAAACGCATATTATCTTTTCTTCGCTTTGGCCTTCCGTCCACATGAGACGGCGTTTCAGTCAACAAAACGTACTATGTCTGGAAAACGCTCTCCAAAGTGGATAAATTTGAAAATGCCGTTTTCGCGTTGTAGTGTGGACAGTGAAACCGAAGGTATTTCAAAACGATGACGTAAGTTTGTCATATGATCCATGTAGTACCAATAGATATTCATGTTTATCGGTATTGTGCCTGTTATGTGTTATTCATTTTTACACTATTGCTAAAATATGTACTTACCTAATATGTGCTATTCTTCATAGCACAGTACTGCAAAGATGACAGATAATGTAGCCTACTCACATTTGCTGTCCTGCGGCAAAACAGGAGAGCAGTTGCGTTTTAGACTCAAACATGGTGACTGAATGCGACCTGGACGCATCCATGACGGTGAGATATTTTGCTAAATAAAATTATCCTGTTATTTTGTGATAACATTATTACTTTTTTTCCCATCTGTATCATCTCAGTGAGCTTTTGTGAAGTTTCACGCATGCGTAGTAAAGTGAATTTAGAAGTTTCTCATCCACACTGAAACGTCGGAAAACACCTGAAAACGCTAGTGTGGACGGAGAGCATTTTTAAACGAAAACCCTGTTTTCAAATCTATCCGGATTAATGTGACGTAGCCTTCGAGCAGCGATTCCTAACTGTCACCCATCTGCCCTGCTGCACAGGGCTCTTACTTCAGCCGGAACCGAATCATGTAAAGAGTTCACTATGCTCAGGCGCATCCAAAATACCATCTATCTAAGGTCACGGCACCATATGTTGTGAACATTTTTTTCTGAAGTTTAGGAAATCAGAAGTGAAAACCAGGAGACTTGGTTGTATCTTCAGCAGGATTCTATTGAGAAACATCGAGCTGTTGGTAGCTGCAGTCCCTGTCAAGTCTGACTGCGGGAACTTACATTGCAATTTTATGCAGATTTTATGGGGGAGGGGTTTACATGGAGGGGAGACACTCTGAAATGAGGTATACAAGAACCTGCTTAGCATGACTTCAGAATGATGAACACGAACAGGAAGGGCAGGCCTTCTGATACTGAGACAGGAATTTACAAACAACAGGTGATGTTATCAATTTAACTTGCAATAGAAAAATCAGGACATACAAGAACAGGCAGGTTTGTGAGATTTACCTTAGTAACAAAATTCACACTAATAATCCCCAGTTTATATACTATAGTATTGGACATTTAATTTTTTTTATAAATTTGTAACACTACACTCCCTTGTTTGTCATTTGCTGAAAGTCTGAGGTGAAAATTAAGTTTTAATGTTGTTTATATGTCTATGCAGTGTTTTGTTTAATATGTGTCAAGACAAACCATGTGCAAATCCATAAGTCAACACCATTTCTGAGTATTTTCTCCTTAAACTGCAGGGAAAAAAGTGAGCCCCAGACCACCCTCTCAAAAATGCGTCTATTTCTCTTGGTAACACTTTAGTAATATGGTTCACTTTAGGATTATGTGCAGTATCCACAGGAATCAGCTGCTGGATTGAGTGCTCAAGTTTTTCTTCGTGTCTGTGCAGGCAATACTTGGATGGGATATATACTTATGTTTCGTTTAGACGTCAGTACAAAACGCGTTTGAAAATTTGCTGATAACTTTTGGATTACAAATAAAAAATTGTGAATATTTTGTGTTTGTGGTGCTGTTATCACCTTGTTTCCTGACTCACACTATTCTCATTCTAATTTCACAAGCTTTAATTTTCACAAGTCCATATGGGTCTCAGGTGTCGTGCCGAGCCCTCTGGTTGTCTGGATGATGGACCATCGACTTTTTTTGTTCTTTGTGATGGACTACTTGACGAACTGTATCAATTCCTCTTCTGGTAAATGTAGCTCTTCTTTCTTCACAACACATTAGTTGTGTCCTCTGGCTAACACAACACTCCTTACACTCCTTTTCTGGCTTTTGAGAAATTTCCCAAGTTTGGGAAATTCCCTAGTCTGTTCCAGAACAGATGGAAGAAGATGGTGTCACTGTTTGGCTAGCCATCTGTCACTCTCCTTACTATGGACTTTGTGAGATGTTTTCTGTGATAAAGACGTGGCAAAACAACCTTCGTTTATGATCAGTAATTGTTGCTAGATATTTGGACTTCACTTACCAACATGTACGAACGATATACGGAGTGGTTGTCATTCATACTCCTCATCGATGCGGATGAATGTTTCGGAGCTCCTGTGATGGCGGCCTGATTCTGTTCCACAAAAAAACGCAGCAGAAGACATGGTAAACGATCTCAGCTATTTCTGATTGTTGCTGGCATGGCTTGCATGGGATGTACATTATCACCGCCTATTAATTCGATATATGGTCCCTGGCTCCCTCGAATGTGTCTATGGTGTGGCCGCTTCCAGGATTCGTGCGGGTGGAGTGTATATTCAATTTCTGTGCACGCTTAACAGGGGAATTCAAACAGAGAGTGATCCACCGCCACTTACGGTGGCATTGCTGAGACGTGCAGTCTTTGGTAAACAACACTTTCATTTTTCATGATTTTTTTACCTCACAGAAACAGGATTTTCTGATTATGACGGAAACTTGAACAAAAGCTGGCTCCTTTTTCCGAACTCGTTCCTCGAAACTGCTAATTTCTTAACTTTACGTGACCCTCTAGACGTGGGGAGGATTAGCCGCTGTTATTAAAAATCATCACAGTTTCACAGTCGATTTGTTGCCAACCTGATGTTTGCTAGAGTTTTGAGGTTCAAATGTCATTAATGGACAAGGTAAATCCATTACTATGTGCAGTTGTTTACTGACCCCCCCAGTTGAGTAGTGTTTTTTGAGTGAATTCGCAGAATTTTACTGCTTGGTTATTTTAACATTCACATTTACTGTCCTGGTCAGCCCACTGTCTAAAGATTTTTGTAATATCATGGACTCTTTGAGCTTTCTTCACTAGATGCAAAGTCCTACCCATGTTCAAGGTCAAGTTTTGGATTTGTACTGGACAAAGCAGTGCCAAGGCTGGGTCTGCCTTCTCTGGCAGCGCTTACAGGTTTACCACTTGGTCCCGGAAGGAGTGGTGGGAACCTTGGGCATATATCCAGCTGCAGGTCTCGGGATCATGTGACACTCATCATCACACTCACTGATGAGATGGCTTAGGCCGAAGCGCGTCTGTGTGGACATGGTAAATAAATATTCATGAGATTCAACTCGAGAAGTGCTGTTTTTTCTACTTTATTTTGTTTTATAGCTCGCACCCAAAAACATTTTGGAGTCACGGCGCGCCTGGTTTGAGCGCTCATGTGCCCGAATTCCAGGCACGCTCGGTCAACGGAGAACACGTGCAGGCCCACTACCCTCTTGATGGAGGCCAATGCAATCAGAAGCTCTGTCTTCATTGAATCAGGAACTTAAGCTGAGACTGTGATTCAAAGGCTCAAATGGAACACGCTTCAGGGCAGTTGGGACCAGCTGGGAGGTCCCCAAGAGGGCACAAGAGGAGGGCGAGGAGGATTGGGTCCTCGCCAACGTCATGGTGTCCTGATTGTGCTGCCAGGCCTTCTGTGCTCTGCACCCTTTTCATACCCCAGATCAGGAAAGTCTCAATCTGTTATGTCCAGTTAGGGCATTGGATGCCTACGTTCACAGAGCTGCCCTGTGGCGTAGTCAGAGCAATTGTTCGTCTGCTTTGAGTTTAACACAAGAAAGATTGCCCAGGACATCGAGACAAGTAATGAGTAAATGGATGGTCGAGGCTATATCTCTATGTGTGTATTGCTTGAAAGGCGGCCGGATGTTGCCCCTCACCTGATGATGTCTGCGCCCATTCTACAAGGAGTATGGCTGCCTCTAAGACTTTAATTTTCGGGTGTGAGTTCGGGTTGATTCATCGGTTAATTTCCCTTCAGGATGTTTGTAATGTGGCAGATTTTATGACCTAGACATCTCCACTTCGGGGCGAGGTTGCTCGCTTCTTAGCGTCGCTTGGACTTCACACAGAATGGGCAGTTCTCAGCATGGCGTAATGGGTATTTGGTTCCCACCGCTTTCTGGCGCAGCTCAAGGTTCCCTTGAAATTGGGGAATGGGCGGTGCAGGTGCCTCGGTGGGAGCACGAAGATGTTGGGATTCTGTTAGGTGGGACACCTGCGCCACTAACGCCTGAACAGCACAAGCAGTATCATTGAGGTTCTCTATCTGTGGTAGTGTACCACTGTCTGTATGCTGCTGCTCACGGGAAGCATCCAATGAACCTGAAGAGTCGTCCGGCTGCTCTTCATGCTTTGGTCAGATCGTTCTGTCATGATAGAACAGAAAGGAAGCAATTGCAAGTAAAACTCTTTATTTGTAAATTTGACAATGATGAAGTCAAACACCAGAACAGAACAGGTGAGTGGCGCAGGGACCCAGATGGCCAAATAAACAATGGTGCAGGAAGTGCAGTGGAGCGGTGAAGTGAGTCCAGCGTCGATAATAATCCAGAGTAAATTCACCGAACCACGAACAGGATCAGGGAAGGCACAAGACTGGAGACGCTACTGGAAAACACCCCGGGGAAACCACAAACAACAATCTGACAAGGAAGATGAAGTGTGGTGTATTACACCTGATGAGATAAGCTGCAGCTGGTAGAATAATGAAAGTGGATTGCTGATGAGCACTGATGAGGTGGACACGACCACCTAATCAGCACACACACACATAAAACAACAGCAATACGAGTCAGAGACAAAAGACTGGATTTACCAACTGTGACATGGTGCTTTAATACAAAGTTATTTATCATAGCCAGTTGAATGTTCAATGCGAAAAACATTTTAATTTGAAGCTGTTATGCAGACCAACATGAGCATTCACATTTTTGTGTCCGAGAGGCATATAATCTTTATTATATCGCACTGTGAAGAAAGTATATTTAATGTTGCAATTTCCCCCATTCATGTGTAAGAATTGGCTATGTTCCACTGATTAGCCAGCTTGTAGCCATAGAAACTTCAGAATGTCCTCTGCTACATCTCTGCTGCCCAGAGAGAACTGCTTATTAACAAGAGTTAATCCCTCTAACCTTTATCTGCAATGCTACTCTCCAGATTCAGTCAGCAGCACACTACCAGTTAATAATGGTCTCTGAGAAGTTCAGGTCTCATGCTCATTGGAAGTAATCAGATACCATTTTAAGCCTGTGATATTGGTTTGGGCTTTTAGCACTTTTGTCATCGACATTGTGATTAACACCAAAAGCGGTATTTCTCCGGTTGAATGATGAAACAGAATTCCTTGTGAATATGACTCAGCATGCTCCATGACTTGGAAAATTGATGTCACATTGTTTCCAGTGGTTACTACTTTGGTTTTCCCAGAAGTGATGCTTTTATTCAAGCCTAAATCTGTTAGAGTCACATTACTCTTAAATCTTTGAGGTTCTACTCGAGTCACATTTATACATGCAGTATATGGCTGCATCTGAAGAAGTGGAAAAAACGGGGGGATTCATTGCAAGGTGTGGGAGGCCATCAGAGCACGTGCAGTGCAATGCTGGAGTAGCCCTCAAGATCGGGGTACATACGGGTCTGTGCGGACCAATTGACTTTTATTTAATAATAAAAAAACGAGCTTCCCTAGGTCATCTCAGTGGAATCTAGTTTTGTGACACTTCCTATACATTGTCTATCTATACACGGCACAAAAAAACTGGGCTTGATTCGGTTGTTCTGAAGGTTTGTAAAAAAAATTTGTTGCACTTTCTGGTCTTCGGAAAGTGTTTCCCATTGTACATAAAATGAAATGAATGTGGAAATGTGAAAAAAAAAAAACAAAAAAAAACTAAATATATATTTTTTCATATGTGCAAAATTTTTTTGAAAATTTAAAACATTTTTACACAGAAACGAAGGCCTGCAGTACTCAGAGCATAAATGCGTGAAATATGTGTAATATGGATTCTAAAAGTTGCTTATATTGTTGCAAAAAAACAGCATTAATGAATAAAATGAGAAAGTAAACAAAAAAATTATATATTATTTGTACTGTTAGATTAAAAATGTATATTTTTTGTACTCAATCAATTGTTAGGGTTGTATAGATAGACCCAAAGCCCAGAAGTGTAAACAGGAATCAAAGACCATTAAGGAAAACTTCCTGTTCTAAGATACCTTTATCTAATCTTTTCTTGAAGGCAGCATAGATGTATCCCTCTCTGCCTTTGAATATGCCAAAGTTTCATACTGTGATGTTTGGTCTTAAAAATAAAAATGTCACCTTGGAGAGTATGTGGTTTGGTGGTCAGTTTGTGTGTAATTAATGTTTTTGGCCAACTTTTCCACTTTTTATATAATCCCTAGCGATAAATTACTATTGTAGCAATTAAATATTCACTTATCACCAAAGGTCTCTATTTTGTTACGCTGACACATCTTTTAAGCCCCGTTTAAAATGTGGCTAGTAATAGTGCTGTGTGGCTAGTAATTTTGGAAAACCACTAGCCACATTGGCTAGTGAGCAAAAAAGTTAATGTGAAGCACTGATTGTGTCTACTGACTGGGTTCATATCAGATTACTTCGTTAAATGATTTCTTTTTATTTGAGTTTGTTACATTGTGACACCAATTTCTTTTGAACATTCTTAATGGTATATTTATTTCTAAATGTTATAATTACTCCCTTCAAATATATAAGGATAAGGAAAAAAATGCAAAATCTTTTTGCACAACACATTTTCATTTGTACTTGCAACACTTTTACAAGTACATTACTGTCAGCATTTAGCCAAACACAGTGCAGGAAATTTCCCTCTCTGACCCACTGAACAGGTTTGATTTGGGGCTTGTCAGTTGAGATATATCATAATCATTATAATGAGAACAAGCCTCGACTCCTCGATTCTGCACCATTCTGTCTTCGATCATCTTCACTACACTTCCCAGCATCCTCTTGTCTCCACACCTGAACTCACTCCCTCAATCATCCACCTGTTCATCATTTTCATCGTCTGTGTCACCTGTCTTCACCTTGTTATGTTTGATATAACATTATGTTTGATCCGGCAAGATGCGGGCGAGGGCACCAGCCGGATCCTCGCCGCCATGGCCGCCTGTGCATCTTGCATCGGTCTTTCTTTCTTTACACCACACCCGTGACATCGACATGATTCCAAAGCTCAGGCATGGTGTGTTGACATCATAGCGCAGCTCCTAAATGACAGAAATAGACATGTCATTAAGTGTCTTCTCACATTAGACACAATGAGATAAAAACAAGATGCTCTCTTTCAGATCACCACTCCTCCCTAAAGTATTTTCAGAAACTCCAGAAGCAGTACGCAGAATATGAAGGCAAGAATACCATTCAAAAAAAAAAATATTCTCCAATATAAAACGCAGCTCACTGCGCTCTTAGCAAAACTCATGGCCTGAGGGTCAGTTTTTCGTAAATATCATTATTTTAAAACCGGTGGCACAGTTTCCCACATAGCCTATGTTCTGACATGTACTGCAGGTATGAATGAAAGAAGAAGAGGGAAGAGAAGGTGTCAGAACAAGTGAAGAAATATCATCTGTTACCAGACATGCATTATATTTTATGATCAAATCAGTGTGGAAGTTTTCAGTTTATCGAACATAACTCTGAATGGTTTCCTTACATAAACAGGTGTAGCTGATGTTCATGACTGACATCCCATCAGTGTGTTTTAACATCATATTTCTGTCCTATTTGTGATGGATAATCTTTCACCCATCCATCCAGTCATGATTTTCACCACACACATTTCTGAGTGTTTAATGCACGGATTAATGGGAATTGTGTAACACAGCTGCCATTAGACAAATTTAGAATTACAGGAAATTCCCAACCTAATTGCAGTGATGAAATTTAATCCATGCTTGAAATATGATTTAAAGGCTGAGATGATTCACTGGTCAGTTAAAATGAGAGGCAAGTTGGAAGAGATCACCCACACATCAGTAGTAAGTAGGATTACAATCAGGTCTTCACAAGGTAAATCGAAATTTTTAAAAATTAAAAAATGCTGGCTGAGCAGGAAAAATAGATGTGTGTTCAGTCTGCTGAGAGACCAATGCCCGCTGGACAGAAATATGAAAAAGGTAGATACATGCTGTTCTACTGAGAGACCAATGCTCGCTGGACAGAGGTAGTGGGAAGATAGATACATGCTGTGCCTGCTGGGAGACCAATGCTCGCTGGACAGGATAGAGTGTAGGAACTCAGAAGCGAAGACCAGAAGACGTCTGGGATATATTTCAAGCAGGTTTCTTTATTGCTGTAATCTGCTTTGTCTAAAATCTGACTAAGGCAAAATACATTGTAATTTATACATCTTTCAAGGGAGAGGAGTTACATTGAGGTGGGACACTTCTGAAACAAAGAATGTAAAGGAGGCACAGGAGTCTGTCCTGCTACCCGAAAACTCCTCAGCCCTGATCTCATCAGCATTAACAGTGTGATTCGAATGCATAATCTGATCAGTCAGACCATTCAACGACAATGAGTGATAGTCTCAGTGCTCTTACAATAGAGAGATCAGGACAGACAGGAACAGGAAGGTTTGTTACATCATTTACCTTAGTTACAAAATTCACACAAATAATCCTTCTGAGATTATATACTATTGTAACCTAAATTAAACGTTAAATAATTTGTAATCCTACAGTTCATCGGTATGTCCGCTGGGAGATTCCATGCTCGTTGGACAGGAGAGAGTAGAGAAGTCTCGAGTTATGTATGTAACCCTTGTTCCCTGATAGGGAGCGAGGCTCTGCGTAGAACGCTGTGGGAACGCCTCTGCGTTGTGTGTCATGAAGCCCAATGGAGAGACGGAACGTCATCAACGGGTGATGTCATCAACCAGGAAAATATAAAGCACCCAAAGACACAAGCGCATCAGTCTTCTAGATAGGCCTGAATGAAGTGCTGACGGGAATGTAACTCTGGGAGCTGCATCAAACGCTGTCGGGACAACGCAATACCCACGTCGACCATAGGACCAAGTGACCATCGTGTGAGAACTAGTGCACAAATAAATAATAATTTATTTTATGAAAAACACAGCATTTTGTTTTTAATATGAGTGTACACAAATAAAAGAAGACATTTAAAAGTTTTGAATGATGTGTAACACTTATATGTAAGATCAAAATCAAAAGAGTAATTTGAGTCTCTTTTGCACTGATAAGGAAAAAAAGTGAGCTGGTATTGCCACCAATACGGTCTAGACCCCAGAGGGTTAAATGATAATTCAGCCTTGGAAGAGAGATCGTCTCGAACGTCCTCCTCTACCCGTGGCAAGCGTTTTTCTTTTTCAAAGTCTTTTCTTTTCAAAAAAACCTAGGCCCCGCTCAAATGCAATATGTAAATGTTTGAGGGCTAAAAATTATATCAGAAGCTGGCTTCTTCCATAATCTCGCGTGTCTTCCAAACCGGACGGAGACACCTGGATCGAACAGGTAAAGCCAGAGATCAGGCAGAGCCTGTCTCTAACCCCGCTGAAAGATCCATTTGTGATCCCCACGCATAAGCCTTGGCAGAAGCGGGACTTGAACCACAGGGAGCATGCACAGAGCAATCTCCTCAAAGAGCGCTCGGTGGGAGCGTAGCGTCCATAAAGGCAGACGCTGCAATGCTCGCAGCCAGCCCCCTCGAGAGCTGACTGGGCATGCTGCACTCTCAAACAAACAACACAAAGAACGTGTGTATCCCCGCCCGTTAGATAGTGCAAGCAGAGAGGAACACACTTCTTAAATGCTGTTCGCTCGCCATAGTTTCTAATACAAAATTGTTTGTGTGGTGTTAGGCTCAATCCCAAATTCACCCCTGCCCCTACCCCTCCGTTTTGCCGTGTTCACGTCTCAGGGGTAGGGTGTCCCAATTCTTGTTGAGATCGAGGGGTAGGGCGAAAAGGGTAGGGCTACATAGCCCTCGAAACGGAGATTTTTCAGAGGCACACTCCAAACAGAGGGCTAAGAGGAAGGTCACGGAATGCATCGCAAATCACCGGCAGAGATGGATCGCAAACGGTTAAACATTTAAATTTAGCGCCAGATGATTCCACCACACACTTTATTTACTCTTCTGAATAACACTATAGTTGTTTAAATTAAGAAATGGTATAATAAATTACCTTTCCGATCAGAAAACACATCATTTGGAGGAAGGGATGTTAAAATCATCATGTTTATTCAAAGTAAAGAGCAGCTGCGCTGATTGTCAGTCGTTGTCATGGAGAAATCCTGTGAAAACTTCTGTAACGGCAGAGCCATCGCGACGAGTGATGACGTGATCGGGTTCATGAAGGGTTGTTCCATTTCGGAACCCTTGGCCGTTGTAACTCTGTTTTAAAGGCCAAGGGGATAGCTCGAAAACGAGGGGTAGGGCCAAGGGCTGAATTGGGATTCAGCCTAAATGTGATAACTCCTGCCTAGCAAATACTGAAAGACAGACACCATGTTTACTCTCAGACAGATTCACATATAGCACGACTGAAGGCACAGAAGCTGATGCGCTTTGATCGAATGGTAAAACACCTGTTGGAAAGCATCTTTTGCAGCGATTTTTGTGTGAGCATATCAGTGAACACCCCAGACCACTCGGTGAGTTTCACGTCTTTGTAAACTAAAGTTTTATGCGGTTTTATCCGAAAATTCTCGGAACAGCAGCGCTGTCTAAAAACAATCTTAAACCATTCTATTTCATCAGAAACGATCTTAAAACAGGGCTTTAATTGTAAAATACCGAACTTGTCCTTTAACAAGTGATTTCTTTGTATGCCCCCATTTACTAGCGTTATACACTAAACAGTTTTTAGAGGTAAAGCTCTTTACATTCAGATTATCATGAAAACCAATCTCAGAGAATGGTTGACTAGGTACCAATGTTTTTTTAGACCAAAGGTTGATTTTGCGCCGGAGTTCTCCTTTAAATACACAGATGATTAACAGAAATGACGTAACAGCTGGGATGAGTGTGCAATAGTGTCCATGGTGTACTGATTGGTGGTGTAACCAGACAAAGAGACACATGTGAAGAATGAACACAAACTAAAAACTCCATATATTGAATAAACTGAACCCAGCCTGTGATTGGACAGTACTGAACAAGCATTATGCCCACATCTTGTATCAGTTGCATGTTTAAAATCCCACTTTGTGATTGCATATTATTTTCAATAGCCCCTTTTCGCAGCCGAGTGAGTGAACAAATGGATTCCAAACCTTCACCTTGAGACACTGAGCAAGAGCAGTTCACATGTGAGTGTGGACACTACATCATCTGTATCAGGAGTTTAAAGAGTCAAAATGAACTTATAATGCAATCTTTCCCCTGACATTTATTACAATGTAACAGGATTAGCCCTGGCTGATCCCTGTGATTATGACATCATATTAAATCAGTCTCTGGGAAGAAATTGCAAAGTGTATCATACCTGCAATGTTATTAAAGGATATTGCCTATTCATTTTTAATTAATGAATATCAACCAAAAATGCTTATTTTTGTTTCCAAACATTCAACCGAGTTAACCTGACATGGCGTCTTAAAAACATGCCACACACCTGCGAGACACCGGAAAACCGCATTCAAGCATCCATCTTATGTAAAAGGTTTGCTAAAAACACCTGTGATTCTTATATGTTCCAAGAGAATATTGTAAGGGACATATATGCTGCAAAATCCACATATATAAATTGCATAATATTAATGTATTTGTAATCATATATGTCATATGCTGCATGTCCTACACAAAAGCCATATATATTTTCTTGATGTAAAAACATAGGAAAATAATGCTAATTTAATATTCATGTCCAGCATATATCTTAAAGTAGTTGACTTTCAAACTCACCCAGATGTCATCCAAGATATCCATGTATCACTTAAATTTTTTATACACAGAATAGACTTCAATGGCAACCAACTATTCAAATGGTCAAATAAGTTTCAAATATATATATATGACCGATCATTTCGCTAGATTAAGACCCTTATTTCTTGACTGGAATCAAGTCAACACTTCCGAAGCTACATTCAGATCGGACATTCGAACCTTCTTTGAAACCTCCTTTGAACCTTCTTTGAACCTTCTTTTTGGTTACCATTGAAGTCCATTCTGTGTAAAAAATCCTAGAATGTTTTCCTCAAAAACCTTAATTTATTTTTGACTGAAGAAAGAACAGGACATGGATATCTTTTACATCAGGGTCTAGTAAGATTATCAGAATTCGTATAGGGTTGCAGTTCACTCAAAGCTCTTGCTCATTATCTTATAGAGCCCTAAGCTGGAGCCCTATGCCTATAGTCAACTCATGCTCATATTCCGTATAATGAACATTAGATGAAATTTAATATAAAACTATTTAAAACTACACACATTTAAATTACAAAAATATTTAGAGTGTATTCTACAAGATACAGTTAAATATTTTACATATATCAATAGTTTTATTTTAAATTCTATATCACCAGATTTCGTTTTTATTTGTGACAATTTTTCTAAACTTTTTCACAGTAGGTCTACTAAGTTAGTACATATACTATTCTTAACCTGAAAAGGATACTATAATGTATTAGAAAGATGATGTGAAATAAGATAATAAATTGCAGAATTGGTTATTATTTCATGTATAATAAATGTCTCTGTATTTTCCTTTAAGTGTTTCTCAATAATAAATAAATAAATAAAATAATTCTTAGTCTAGTACAAAACATAAAACTTTTCCTTAAGTTATTCTAATGCATATCACCACCAGAGTTTGTCACATATATAAAAATATATTCTAGCCAATTTTCAACATTTTATTCACTGTTCTAGAAACATATTTGACTGAACTATGTTTAAATTGCTGCACCCTCTGATTTAAATAAACACTGTGATGAATTACATCCGGGACTTTTACTCGCTGTAGCGCGACGAAACGTGCAGAGTTTTTACACAGATGCCATTTTCTTTGATTCGCGACGCAAGGCATTCGATGAGCAAAAACGCATGGATTAAGTGTTTTATCGCATTTATATATGCATTGTATAACGTCTTATTGTTGTATAAGAATGTGCATGTGCTGTGCGTGGCTTAACCGCTCTCAGGGGGCACTTCCGTCAGCGTCCAATGCAGAACTGAGCAGGATGGGTTTGCTTTTTCACAGGGAAACGTGAAAGTAAGTGTTTTATCTCATTTACAACGTGTATTTTATAATATATTGATTTATAGCGATATTTAAATGCTTTGTGCGTTTAAACGAGCCGAATATTCTCTCTAAGGCGACTATCTTCTTTGACTCAATGCTGAGCTGACGACGAGGGAGGTTTGCTTGTAATGTTAACAGGAAAAACACAGAAAGTAAGATTTTTAATCTAATCTACAAAATGTATTTCATGGCATTATATTGTTTTGTAACAATATTTATGTGATGTGTGCGCTTAAACCTTTCTCACAGACTGAAGTTAGGCCTGCATCTTCTTTGACTCGTGACGAAGTGCTGACATGGAGTGCTTTTAACTGTAAAAAAACAAGTAGTAAGTGTTTTAACTCATTACAATATGTGTTTTATATTGTTTATGACAATATTTGTGATGTGCAAATATTTAAAGTATGTATTCCTCAAACCATCTTTTACTCTCGTTTACCAGAACACCTAGTGTGGTTAACTGAAAAACAGAAGAACAACTCCACAGACTGCAGATCAACAAGGCACATGAAATTGTCATATTTCCTTTTTTTGGAGGCCCAATTTTCTTAGAATGGGTAACTAATTCTTTCAGATTAAATATTTATGCGAAATGTACTTATCAGAATAATTTTTGATGTTGGGTGGTTATGCTTTCATGTTTAAATGTAAGTTATTGATTTAGCTATTTGTGTTTTCTAGGAGCATTTCTATGATGCACCGAGTGGCTAAGGCTATCCAGGCTTGGTGTTTAAAGACTGTACAGACCAGAACTTGGTGATGGTAAGATTTAACAGATAACATGAGAGAATCATGGGCACAAACATAAAAAATAATCATAGCTTTGTTGCTATTTGGTATAACTAAGATTTTGTGTATAATACTCCTTTTGAATTTGTCCAGTCAAATAACTTTACAAATGTAATTTTTATTTTTTACTTAAAATTAGTTTTCAAACCAATTGTTTTCATGACTTGACGGGTAGATGTTTTCTTGCTGTTTAATTTTAGACTCCACTGACTGGGAAATATCTGCCCATCACCTGTCCAACATCACAGCCACAAGAAGGGAACACAGATTCTTCCGGCGGCTGACTATTAGGGAGATTTCTTAAGGTGAGTGTCTAATTTTTTTCTTAAAGGGTTAGATCACCCAAAATGGAAATTCTGTCATTAATTACTCACCCTCATGTTGTTCCAAACATGTAAGAATTTCTTTCATCTTCACTACACAAATGAAGATATTTTTAATGAAATCTGAGAGCTTCCTGCCCTCCATTGACAGTCTATGCAACTACCACTTTCAAGCCCTAGAAAGGTATAAAGCAGTGATCTCAAACTCAATTCCTGGAGGGCCACAAGTCTGCACAGTTTTGCTCCAAAGCTAATCAAACACACCTGATCCAGATCCATTGAGCTAATCAAGGCCTTCAAGATTACTAGAAACTTCCTTAAAGGTGTGAGTTGGGGCTAAACTGTGCAGAGCTGTGGCCCTTCAGGAATTGAGTTTGAGATCACTGGTATAAAGGTACATCATTATGCTGCGTTCACATGTATACGCTTGAACACTTTGAATCCATTCGTGCGTCGCAGGCAGGCTCATTTTTTTAGCGTTGCACAAATTGACGGCCAAGTTCAAATTTTTCAACAGGATTTTTTATGCGCGCAACACGTCTTTGCATTGACTGACGGTAGAGATCCACTTTTGCGACACAACTGTCGCTGACGCCTTCCCACATTTGTACTTTGATGGGCGTTCCTCAAGTTTACCACTAAGGACGTGGTTTTGACTTTGGATTTCCTGTCCGTGGCTTTGGAAGTGGTAGTTGAATAGGCTGCCAATGGAGGGACAGAAATGTCTTAGATTTCATTAAACATAACTTCGTTAAAGGTGCCCTAGAATGTTTTTTAAAATTATTTTATTATTGCTTCGGCTGCGCAGCTCCGTCTCGTCTGTCACTGAACATGGGCTGGCATATGCAAATGTTAGGGGTCGTACATATTAATGATCCCGACTGTTGCGTCACAGTCGGTATTCTGTGGAGATTCGCCTGTTTTTCAGGGGTGTGTTTCAAAAACGAGATTTAAGTAAGAAGGAGAAAACAATGGTGTTTGAGACTCACTGTATGTCATGTCCATGTACTGAACTCTTGTTATTTAACTATGCCAACATAAATTCAATTTCACATTCTAGGACACCTTTAAGTGTTCTGAAGATGAGCAAAACTCTGGTTTGGAACAACATGTGGGTGAATAATGACAGAATTAACATTTTTGGATGAATGAATTCTTTAATTTACTTGATAATCAGTAAATTCTAGTCTTAATCTAACCAAAATAGTTTCTTGTGTGACTCAAAGTCTAAGATGATTGAACTTTTTCCACCATAATCTTACTGTATTTATAAAACACAAATTGTATTAATTGTAATCGATCTGGTTTTGTGTTGTTCAGAGAACCAGCACTCCAGGATTTTTCGAGGAAGTTGGATCTGCACAGCCGTTCCTGCTCTATGAAACTCTACTGTTAGCAACTGGACACAACTGATCCACTCGTTTCCTGCGACTGATCCACTCGTATCCTAGAACTGTTCTTCATCTGCTGAATGTTGTTGAACTCGAGCACTGCTGTACTGTTGCAGAGTCGAAGGTACTGAATCAACTTCACTGACACAGGACTTACATTCACTGACATATTCAGGATTTGAAGTATCAAAGACCATTTGACAGAAATGCCTATATTGTGCATTCATTGTTTATTTTAATGGTTAACCTATGATGTAAAGGGGCTTGTTTGTTAATAAAATAAATATTTTGTTAAAACCACTGTTGGAATTTTGCCTTTTTTTCTGCACTGTACAATTTCCAAATTTGCAAACTTCATATAAGTGATGTTGGTCCTCTAAACATGAAACGAGTATAAAAAAATTACACAAAATGTGTATAAATCCTATATGACTTTAATTTGACTAGCATATGATTCAATATAAGAACTTTAAATGATTTGTATATGAATTGAAGTTATTTTCTAATAAAACCATATACCATTGCATATGTTTGTCATGTAAAATTCATATCATTCAATATAAGAACTTTAAATGATTTGTATATGAATATTGTGTGTTTTCTACAAATACCATACACAATTGCATACTTATGTCATGTACAACTCATATAAGACTTTTACAGGATTCATATATGATGCAAAAATCCCCTATAAGTTGTATGTGTGCTATTTAGTATGAAAGGGGCCATAATCGGTCTGATTTTTTATAGGACATGTATTGGTCTTACATGAAACACATAAGGTAATTCTGGCCAATTTAAGCAAGGAAGATATATGGTTGCTGTATATGAACCATGCTGTTTTTTTCATATGGGTATGCCACTATTTGCTTTTTCTGTTATCATGTGAGCAATGAATATGTGAATAATTATGTCACAAAATTGTGAATTTAAAAAATCATCAAAACAGCTCAATGCAAGCTATCAGGAAAGTGGAAAAAATGGAGAAAACATTGAATGCAGTATATTCAATTTTATTGCCTTGTTAGTTCCAGGATGACTCCCTGCTTGCTCCCCACAGGCAGACATGGCTGCTGCTTTCTCAATTTATAATCTGAATGAAAATCTAAAAGTAACCATAGCATTTTATGAATGAAACACTAAAAATATAACTCTCATCCATCCCTCTTTCGCATCCCTCCCTTCCCCTCTCCCCCATGCCCCCCTCCTCCCCATGCCCCCCCTCTCCCCTCCCCTTCCCACTCCCTCTTCCTCCCCTCCCCTCCCTACCCTTCCCACTCCCCTTCCTTCCCCCTCCCACTCTCCTCCCACCCCCTTCCTCCCTCCCCTCTCCCCTCCCACCCCCCCTTCCTCCCTCCCCTCTCCCTCTCCCCTCTCCCTCCCTCTCCCCTCCCCTCTCCCCCTCCCTCTATCTCCCTCTCTCCCTGGTGCTAAAGTGTCTCAGAATCAGATGGATCACACCACATGCCCATGATCCTAGGCCTTATTAATGCCCTGAGCTCAGCCTCCAAATGTCATACATTATCACCAGATCTATAAAGAAAAAAACCTTGATTTGAGTATTAGCACTCCGGGCTATAAAGAAGAACTTCCCAACCCAACCACCCCAGTGTAACGCTAAGTTCCTAATTTAAAATGATGAAGATTCAATAACTAGAGTATTTATTCCAAATGCAATAACACTAACTAAAAGTTCATACATAGAATATAACTGAACATAATGGTTGACACCCAGCCTGTGATTGGACAGTGCTAAACAAGCCTCATGCCTGCATCTTGCATAACACTCCTGGTAAATTATTGTAAAATTACAACAACTTCAATAAAACACACAAATGTGCTGTGTGGTCACACAAGCAACAGTGTTCTGTCTTTTTACCGGTAAAATACCATTCACACATCAGTAGCAAGATACTGCTAAATGTCAATCATCGGAAATTACCTTTAAATGCTGAGCCATTTTCTTCTTCCACCAAAAGTGCTCTATTTTAATTGCATTTTTTTATTTCTGAGTGACGGACATAAGGGATGGTCCCACAGAACATGGTTTTGCTCTTAAAAATACAAGATGCATAGCAGTTACAATAGTCCTGTAGTTATACCATATGCAATAATGACTTCTGAACTACTGTGCCACCTTTAGAATGGAAAAGAAAAATGAGGCCCAAATATCCCAAAAACGGTCGCAGAGCTACATCCTTTGAAAGCCAATTGCGTCACAGTGGAGCGACATAGGCTGTCCCAATTCGAAGGCTCCTCCGAATGTGGGGTACTCATTTCTTATTCGTGCATCCTCATTTACTTTTCTCACTTCCTTTCCTTGCATCTCATCTCCACAAGCAATGTTTTTTGGGGACATTTCTGGAAGCTTCCTCACTTCTGGAAGCCTCCTCACTCCTCATCAATGGCAGCTATCACAGTTGCTAGGCAACAAGAGCAAGACCATCCCATTTAACAATGCTCAGTTTGAACTTCGCGGACTTTGAAGGCAAGCCTTTGAAGTCTGCATACTTCGAAAGGATGCAGCCAGTGAATTGGGACCCAGCTTGTGTGTGAAAGGGGTTGTAACAATAGCCCCAATCACACATGCATTTTTTACTGGTAAAGGGGCTATTGTTTTGTCATTGTGAATATAATACAATTTGTTTAATAATATTTTTACTACTTGAATGTACACTATGTAACTTTTGTCTATGCGAATGAATATGGTATTCCTACTGCTCATAAAACATTCACTACTAGGTTTAAGAGAGATTTAGATGGAGAGAATCTCAAGCTGACTAGCTAAAGGGGTTACTGCTATTCCTATTAATTTGCAAATAAATTCCAGTGCAGGAATACAAAACCATAATGAAATGACACTTCACAATAGATAAGGCTTTATAATGAACTCTGTTAGAGAGCTATTATGACAATTTGTCTGTTCAATAAAACTCACCTCAAATCTCAAATCAAAAAATGTTCTCAAAAATGTCAAATCCCTCAGTTCTAGACCATCTCTGAAAAGCCAAGTCAATGTTGATTCTCATTTTATAAACAAGCTCTGTTTCGTTCTCTTTAGGAGCAGACTCTCCTCTGTTTGGCCATTTTTAAATGGGATTCACAGGAGGTTTAACATCATTACATCATGCTCCATTCATGCTGCATGCATGTTTATCAAGAACAAGAACAGAACAAGAAAGTTGCAACCGTCTTGGCCTCTTCATCCCTTGTAGCGATGCAGGGTAGCTTACGCCTCCTGTTCGACAGTGTTCCTCCACAAGGGTTATCATATTCCCCCTTATCAGCCGCACCTGAGGATGACCGTCTCACTAACATGCACTGAGACAGTTTATTCAACATTCCAATTACGTGTAGCTCACTACAATAATTCACACCATCCTGCCAACACACCCATGGCATACTCTGACAGCCAACCGTCATAATATTTACATGCTGCGCCTCTGTCACAGGAAAGAAAAGGCTTCAGATTCAGCACAAGGCAGATGCAGTGAAAAGCAGGCCTCATTTTAATAAATGGATACAATTCTTTCCAGACTGTTAATAATAATTCAGAGTTAAGGAGAAAACCATGATGTCATGAAAGTGACACATCAGGAATTAAAAGCATTTCCTTTAATGACAGAAAGAAAATACTGGAAGCTCTGTTTTTGGTCGTTGGGGGTTATTCAAATACTGCCATTCAAATACTGTCAATAGAAATCCCTCTAAACCAATCCCAAGATGAAGCCATGCCTCTAGTGGAATGGGCCCTGATGTCCATAGGGCACTACTGGTGTTAGGACGCCCCCCACCCTTGGTTGAAGGTGAAGACCCTTCGGATGGCCAGGGCGGTGAAGACCCTTCGGATGGCCATGGCGGTGAAGACCCTTTCGGGCGGCCAGGGTGGTAAAGACCCTTCAGGCGGCCAGGGCGGTGAAGACCATTCGGATGGCCAGGGCGGTGAAGACCCTTCGGATGGCCAGGGCGGTGAAGACCCTTCGGATGGCCAGGGCGGTGAAGACCCTTCGGGCGGCCATGGTGGTGAAGACCCTTCAGGCGGCCAGGGCGGTGAAGACCCTTCAGGGCGGCCAGGGCGGTGAAGAGCCTTCGGGCGGCCAGGGCGGGGAAGACCCTTCAGGGCGGCCAGGGCGGGAAGACCCTTCCGGGCGGCCAGGGCGGGGAAGACCCTTCGGGCGGCCAGGGCGGTGGAAGACCCCTGAGGGTGGCCAGGGCGATGAAGACCCCTAGGGTGGCCAGGGCGATGAAGACCCTCGGTCGGCCAGGGCAGTGAAGACCCCTTGGGTGGCCAGGGCGATGAAGACCCATTGGCCGGACAGGGTGGTGAAGACCCCTCGGGCGACCAGGGCAGTGAAGACCCCTCAGGTGGCCAGGGTGGTAATGTTCCCAAAGGCGCCCAGGAGGGAGCAGGTCGTGCAGGCGGCCAGGGTGGTAATGTTCCCAAAGGCGCCCAGGAGGGAGCAGGTCGTGCAGGCGGCCAGGGTGAAGACGTCACCCCGGGTGGCCATGGCAGAGGCTCGGAAACAGACACTGGCTCAGGCACAGAAACAAGAACAGACACTGGCTCCAGCTCAGGCACAGAAACAGGGACATACACTGGCTCCGGCACAGAAATGGGAGCAGACACTGGCTCCGGCACAGCAGACACTGGCTCTGGCTTAGGAGCAGCAGACACTGGGGAAGAGCTGGGAGGAGACACTTGAACAGTGTTCCTATCAAGTGTCTATTACATGTGCTGGCCTTCGTCTGCTGGCCGCCCACCTCTCAGAAGAGGGAACGAGTATTGTGTAACTCTGCCGTGCCCTGCGCCACAAGCGTATTCTCGCTTCAGTCAATGAAAACCGGAGTTCAGCCTGTTGAGGCCCTCTTTTACATACGCTGAGCCACTTCCATTCTGATGGGCTGTGACGCGGGCGTGACATCACGCAGGGCTCACAGATAGGCTGCTGCAGTTGCTGCAGGATATCCAATGAGCACACTTATATGCCCTGCTATGCTCTATTGTGCGTCGCACTGCGTTGACAAAAAATACAAAGTTATGTTTATAAAGGAAGCATTAATAATTTGTACGCTTCAGATCTCAGAGAAAGATGACTTTATCCTGTAGCGTAAGCAACTTACGCAATACTCGTTCCCGCTTCTAGACCAAGTTTGTTTTCAGGAGGCCATGTGAAGAAGAGATGTTTCTTCTTCTGATAGAATAAATCCCAGTTTTATCAAATATTTTTTTCAGTGTGTCAAAAACATGAGAAATGTTTCATGTTTCCTGCTTCTTTGAATGTTTCCTGCTTCCATGGCTGTCATGTCGATGAAGCTGGCACTTAAGGATGAGTCAGGATGGGTCCAGGCGCAGGTCCACCATTGAGGGTCCCTCGGGGATAAACAGAGAAACTAATATTAGCGTAGACGCCATTCCTTCTAATGATGTACCAAGTACATCAGGATTTATGGATGTGTTCCCGGTTCCGGCTGATCTAAACTATGCAGCCTACAGTAATTTTGAATTTAGGTCTAAGTCTGGCCGGAATTATAATGGGTTAAGAGTTCGCTCAAGTACTGCGGATCTAAACCATTTAGTGCTTTGTAAGTAATAAGCAATATTTTAAAATTTATACGATGTTTAATAGGCAGCCAATGCTGGGTTGACAGAACCGGGCTAATATGGTTAGAGAGAAAAGGCCTGAACTATAAATTCCCTGGAATTCCACAAGAGGGGGCGCTCTGCCATTGATTGCAACTGGTGTTTGTACTGTGTGTTTGTCTGCCTGTGAAAATGTAGCACAATTGTGTGATTAATGTGCTCTTGTTTAGTTACTTTGATTCTGTGTGATCTATACCAAAACATTTGTGCTACCGATCTCATCTATATGTGTATGATTATTTGAGAAGCCGCAGGGGGTGAGTGCCTTGTTTTCTTTTAGGCCAAAAGGCCGTTATTTTTCTCCTGTTTATTGTGTTAGTTAAGGAGGTAGAGTATTTTTATTGTAAGTTTTGTTTCTTTTATTTGATTTGTAAGTAAGGTAGTTTATTTGGGGAAAGTTAGTTCCATTTGGTTAATTGTTTTGGCATTAGCTCACTCCTGAAGATCTTGCTTCTAATCTTTTTCCAATTTGTTTGATTCTTTGTTACTTTATTTTCAAGATATTGTTTTGTGAATGTTAAGCAATGCTGCTCCTAAAACAAATCAGAGAGCAAGAAAATAACAATAAATTGGTTTTGTTGTTTATGTTACCCCATGACCTAGACCAGGGACTGTAACATAAATTGGGGCTGCATTACATCACAACCATAACAATGTTGTAAATATCAGATCTTTGAATCTAAATACAGTAAAGATGTGCTCTTGAGATTAGTATTTTCTTGATGTTGAGTCTCTGACTACAATTTATGATTTCCAGTAGAGAAATATAAATGCATAAATATATTGTAAATATGATTGACAGGCCAAGTGATGGTCACATGCTGTTTTTGTCCAAATCAGTGTAATTGATTAACTTTATATTTATGCAATTAAGAATGCGAACCCAGAGTTTGGAAATGTACACTATGAAATCTCAAAACTAAAGTATTAATAAATAAAGTATGCTCAGTTTAAGTCAAGTAACAAGAATGTCCCAGGAAAAGTGTGAAAAGCCCAAAATTCTTTACTTGCCCGGGTGTTTTACATTTTCTCTTTATAACTTTCATGCTGTATGTTTCTGGAAAGATTTTGTAATTGTGAAATGATACCCTTTTAATAGAGTATTTTTCACTTGATTAAAAGGTCATTCCACCTCTGGAAAGATCATTGTGTATTTAAAATGGGTAATTTATGTAGAAGAAATGTGAAATTATTTTTGAATTTGGAGCTTTCTAGACTGAGAAAAGACAGAAAATGTATTTTTGGCTTATGTGGATGAAAGAAAACAACTCCCAGAATCCACTTGCTTCTCTGCCCTAGGAGGCCACACCTACCGGTAACAGCCCAGTAGTTAAAGAACAAGTCTAGGCTAGTCTAGTGAGTCTCCGTGATGAGTCTGCCTGAAAATGTGTTTTGAGATCGCCCAAAATGTCCGGGTGCATTCTATAGTCGGCATTAATTATGTTTACTGTGGCGAGCAGGGCGAGTGAGGGCCATGTGGAGAACGGTGCAAGGCCGGTGGCGCGATTACCGACAGTGATGGCCAAATGAAGCGTTTCGAAGCATTATTGCTTTCTGATACAGTTGTGTCGAAAATGGTTTATTACTCAAAGCTTCATTCAGAAATTGCAGCACCATCTGGTGAAGTAAATGTAATTTGACAACCATAAAATGCAAGTAGGAATATATGTTAATGCCCCGTTTATGACGAGGTTACCGAAGCGATCAAAGCTACAGAAGTCAAGATGGGCAGAGGATCACCAATGCCCCCAATGCTGCGGCAAAAAAGTGGAACAATATCAGAAAGGAGTTTCTCAGAGAAAAATTGCAAAGAGTTTGAAGTTATCATCATCTACAGTGCATAATATCATCCAAAGTAGTGGTGGGAAGTTTGGATCATTTTACTGACTCTGGATCTTTGAGTCTCGTTCAGCAAAATGAACAAATCTTTTATCGAGTCATTTCGTTCATTTCGGTCATTTCATCATTATATAATTAAAATGTAATTTTAAATATCCCAAAACATCTAGTACTAACGAAAATATTGATTACATTTGTAAAAATAACATAAATAACTATAGGGTAATGCAGCCAAAGCCAAATTAAGCAACTGAAATAACTGTATATTAATTAGTTGCTGGGTCTCAAGTTCAAGCTATTGCAGTCTGACCCTGTTATAGTTCACCTCACCTCCTGATCCGAGACGTTCTTTCCTTTGCAACTTCATATTTATCAGGTTTGTTCTCCTCCTCTCATGTATCGAGACGTTAGCTGTTGACTCGTCAGTGTCTAACTCTGATCTGTGCTGTCTGTGGGCCGTGCCATGTGCGATATAGCAGGACCGGAAAGAGTAAAGATTAGTTCATCTCTCGAGTTTGGGTTCAGCCGGGTCCAAGTCTTTGTTCTTCCTGTCAGTCCCATAGAGTCTATTGCTGCGTCCGAAATCTCCCATTACTCACTATATAGTGGACTATATAGTGAGCTCGCCATTTTGTAGTGCTGTCCGAATGTATAGTGACGATTATTATACCCTATATAGTCCACTCAATGTATCCCAGAATGCATTTTGAAAAGTAGTGAACAACCGATGGTCACTAACCTAAGCCCTACATACCATCATGCATTGCGCTGATCGTAAAAATAAGTTATAATCATGTGTGGAGTAGCGCATTATAACAAAAACAGCCAGAAATCACTGTTAGTTTTTAAATTTTGGAGAAATAAGCTCAATATAATGTAATGTATTTATTTTTAAAAATCTATTTAGCCCAGAGCCGGCTCTGCACCAGCTGACAGATGATGTAATCAACGGCGCCGAGAGACGATCGAGTAGTGTCCGAAAGTGGCTTCTGTTATGCTGGTGAGCTCACTATATAGTGCTCTGCTCTCTAACCCCAACATAGGGGTTAGGGAGTAGTGCTTTGAGTGGAGATTTCGGACGCAGCATATGCTGTCAGCACCGGAATGAGAAATGATTAGTTCATTCTCTCGAGTTCGGGTTTCGGACGGGTCCAAAGTCTTTCGTTCTTCCTATCAGTCCCATTAAGTCTATGCTATCAGTGCCGTAAAGGGGAATGATTAGTTCATTTGAGTCTTCGGGTTTGAGTCCTTCGCGTTCTTTTCTCACGTGACCACTCTCGCATCAAATGCAACATTCGTATTGACTGCGTCTGAATGTATATTGTGTTATATAGGCATTAAAATATTAATAATGCATCTGTGGTGTGTTTTATTATATATTATACATTAATTAACTACTATTATATTATACATCATCTACGTGCTTGTTTGTAAAAAGTTTGTGAATTAGTTTGTGAATTAGGCTATTCAATACGGTGACGATTCACGTGACTAAAGAACGAAGGACTCAAACCTGAAGACTCAAATGAACTAACCATTCCTCTTTCCGGTGGTCTGACAGCATAGGCTCAATGGACTGACAGGAAGAACGAAAGACTCTGGACCCGCCGAACCTGAACTCGAGAGATGAACTAATTTCTCTTTCCGGTACTGACAGCATAGGCTCTATGGGACTAACAGGAAGAACGAAGACTCGGACTCGCCCCGAACCCTGAACTTTAGACTCGAGAGATGAACTAATCATTTCTATTTCCAGTACAGATTCAGAATCCATATGGTGCGCAATGCGCATGCGCGGGTAACACAAAATGAACGAATCACTCCCAGACAACTCGGTAGTCCCGAGTCATATTAAAGATTCGTTCAAAATGAACGAATCGTTCATGAACGACACATCACTAATCCAAAGATTCAGAGAATCTGGAACAATCTCTGTGCGCAAGGGTCAAGGCCAGAAATCCATACTGAATGCCCGTGATCTTCGGGCCCTTAGACTGCATTGCATCACACACAGGAATGCTACTGAAATGGAAATCACAACATGGGTGTTTTTAAAAGTACTTGAGTGTCAAGAGTACAAGAGTACATTTTCTAAATATTGCAATACTACTGCTACAGTGCTTACATTTATGAACAAAAACGTCCTACATGGAGTTATGAAAAATGTTAATGTCAATACCTTGGAGAATGTAAAAAGAATTTAAAGTAAAATCAAGTCATATTCATCTTTTTACCATGTTGCTTTACTTAAAGGTGTAGTGTGGGATTTTTAGCAACATCTGTCACTAGAGTGCCTATTGAGATCAGGGGAGTGATGTTTACTCGCACAGCAACTACTAGCTGGCCTCTGTTACACTCACTCCCCTAAACCTCATCCGGGTCACGGCACCAATGTAATCCCCTCCTGACTCGACCCGCTCCGAGCAGGCCTCGAATCCGGGTCTCCGCCATGAGAGTCAGGCGCACTAACAAAGAGGCTAAAGACTGCAGCCGCTAGCGTCTGTCGCTAGAGCACCTATTGAGATCAGGGGAGTGAGGTTTACTCACACAGCAACTACTAGCTGGCCTCCGTTACATAACATACTGTTTTACGGTCAATTACATGAGTACTAATTAGCTGTCTCACAAACGTAACAGCACATTTATCCCCACAATACAAACCCTTAACACAGCAAGGGAGAACCAAGTTACATGAAACAATTCCAACTACATATTTTACACCACTCACAAGGGAAAAGTCACTACTTACGGAGTTTAGGGTTAGCTTCAAGCTTTCTGCTGCTTCTCTTTCAATGTAGTGATGAAACGTGTTCTGTAGTGCTGTTTGTTTGCGTTCGGCTACGGTATAAAGATGACGTCACAATATAGCGACCTTCATAGAAGGGGGTGCCCACGGTTATGTTGATATAAATGTCTCATTCTAAGGTAATAAAAACATTACGGTTTATTAAGTAAGTTCTTTATACACCACTGAAAACATAGTTATGGATGTCATATTGCATTTCTGTTAATAGATACTCAACTTTTTTACACATAGCACCTTTAACATTTAAGAAAATTTCAGAATATTAAGAAAATTGAAATAGTTTGGCGAGGTGGGGCCACTGGTCGGCACATTCCCGGGATAGACCTGCTGCGTCTTCATCCATTGTTTCGTCTCTTACCTAAATCTGACCATGGAGTTGACTTTGGCAGAAAGCTGAAGGTGACTGCTGATAGGCTGTCCCAATCAGTGGCACCTGCCCAATCCAATCACGTTTAAGAGCGAAACAAGTAGTTACTTTTTACTCATGGTTATGAATAGAAATGTAGTGGAGGAAAGAGTACAATATTTCCCTCTCAAATGTACTTGAGTAAAGTCATGAGTACTCCCCAAAATTATACTTCGAAGTAAAGTACAGTTCTACCAGAAAGACTCGGGAGAATAAATACTGTAACAACAAATACATTTATTGATAGCCAAGCAAGAAATTAAGTTCTTTGGTGTAGGCCCCGTCCATAGCTCGCAATCCGAGGGTCCGGACTCTGCATTTCCTGCCTGAAGACGAAGGCAGGAGTGCAGCCGACCCCCGGGAGGTATAGGAAGGGACCATCCTGGTGGTGGTGGGAAGGATGGAAGGGAAGGAACCATCTTGGAGGTGGTAGGATGGGAGGGAAGGAACCATCTTGGAGGTGGTGGGGAGGATGGAGGTCGATGAAAGCGTCAGCACCTGCTAACTCAAACATGTGTAAGTAACGGTCTTTTATACCGCAAGTATTAGACACAATTGGATAGATAAGAAGGTAATTAGTGATGAAACGATTGAGTTTTCCTGGCAGAACTTAACGCTAAAGCTTCCATATCCCTCAAAATTGTACTTAACTGTACTCAAGTAAATGTACTCCTATACTGTCCGGCTCTGGCCAAACCACATACTGCATCAATTACAACATCATGGCTATGTAGAAGAAGGATCCAGGTACTGAAATGGCCAGCCTGCAGTCCAGGTCTTTCACCCATAGAAAACATTTGGCGCATCATAAAGAGGAAGATGCAACAAAGAAGACCTAAGACAGTTGAGCAACTAGAAGCCTGTATTAGATAAGAATGGGACAACATTCCTATTCCTAAACTTGAGCAACTTGTCTCCTCAGTCCCCAGACGTTTGCAGACTGTTATTAAAAGAAGAGGGGATGTCACACAGTGGTAAAAATGGCCTTGTCCAAACTTTTTTGAGATGTGTTGATGCCATGAAATTTAAAATCAACTTCTTTTTCCCTTTAAATTATGCATTTCCTCAGTTTAAACATTTGATATGTCATCTATGTTGTATTCTAAATAAAATATTGAAATTTGAAACTTCCACATCATTACATTCTGTTTTTATTCACAATTTGTACAGTGTCCCAACTTTTTTGGAATCGGGTTTGTAATTAGATTTCACGAACGTAATTCCGATTCGGCCAGCTCACTTGGCACGGCGTTCGTGGTTTGACTTATCGAGACTGTTTTCCAAAGATGGCTCCTGCCTATATGTGCGAAGTGGACTGTCATTATAAAATATCTTCTTATTGAACTGTCTGTACCACTTACAAAGTTCTCAATGCTTTGGTTTTCATGCAGGGACCCTCATTATGTTACATTACATTATTGTGGGGCTATTTTGAGCCTTGTTAATGGTATTAACTGGCAATTTTTATTTTTCATTACTCTATGCCCTATATACTAGTGTTATACGCTAAACAGTTTTAGGAGTTTACATTCGATTATCATGAAAACAAATCTCAGAGATCGGTGACTAGGTACCAATGCGTTATTAGAACATTTGTTAATTTTCCGTCGGAGTTGTCCTTTAACTATACAGCCCTTGCTCTGCAGTGCATAGCACAGATCTCCAGATCCAGATTATTTAATTTGTAATAGAGAGTTTGCGACAATTCTGGGAGTTCCAGGTATTCATAGAATGATAATTATAGTGATTCATTGTCTAAATGCCTGCCAATGAGGTAAGTTGGCATTTGTGTATTCGTATGGACCATTGTGAGTGTGTTGGTGTGAATGTGTTTTAGAATGTGTTACTCTGGAAAACGTGCAAGAGCTTACACTGCACACACACGCAGTGCAGTTTGAAATTGAAAAGTGAAGCTGGCAAAATAAATGGCAGCCTATGCAGAAGGGGGCCAAGGGTAGTGCCAAAACACACTGCCAACTCAGCATGTAACAAACAGCAGAAGCACAGAGTGAGAAAGAAAGAGCTGGAATGAGAAGAAGAGCTAGAGAACTTAAGCTTAAACTAGCCAAGCACACCTCACTCTATGGCCGCATCTCTAAAGACAATGAGCCAGTGAGTAGAGAGCAGGATCATCGAAGTCAGCCACAACAACAAATAGCGGCATACTGAAAGTGTAAAAAAAAGTCTGTAAATAACTAAAGATTATCGCATGTAAGCACATTAATTGATGGGGTGGTTTCCAAGACTGTCAGGATCCCAACTGATCATAATCCCAACGGTCTCATAATTTTTTGCACACTCTGATGGTTATGGCCTCTGTTGTGTTTATTTCTCCTTGAGCTTCATGTGAACTTCTGTACAGTACGTAATCTGCATTGTAATGCTAACATAAACTAAAATCTACAGTTCTGACCAGAGTTGTATAAAAATGTATAACTAAAGAATTGAGCTCCTTTACAGTGCATGCATTATATAAATTATAATTTAATTGGCCACACCCCTCCATCAATCCATCCATCCATCCATCCATCCATCACCTTCATGCTTTATGGCTTTATAAATTGCAAACTTTCTCCAAATTTATTCCAAATCGAATCACGCCTTGCTAGTAGGTAAATAACAAATGTAATGCTATCACTGGATTGAGCAAGTAGGCAATAAACATGCATTTGAAGAATGCCTGCATTGGATTTGCAGAGAGCCTGATTTTAAATCAAATTTTCAATGAGGAACATGGCACGTTCCAGATTCCCCCATGTCCGTGAGCATCAGCCAGAGGTGCCTCTCTGTTACAGTCAGAGCGGCCATACATTTTCCCAGTGTTAGAGCGGCAGACTTTGTAGCGTGAAGGGACAGGTCCAGGTCCTCTGGTTGCCTGCCTTCTTCATCCCACTCACGAAGGAGGTCAGCCTAGAGGATCAGCAGGATGGCCATTGAGTGCAGAGCAGATGCAGCTTGACCGGTGGCGGCGTAGGCGCTGCCAATACAAGCGGATGTTGTTCTGCAGGCTTTAATGGGAGCAGAGGCTTTGAGCACCATCTCGCGGAGGGCGGGCAAAGATGTGCTACCGTGCCGAGAGACCAAGCCATGCCCATTCTGGCATACTGTGATGCCATGAGGGTGCGGGCACCTCTCATTGGGCATGACATCACGCCAGGTTCACTGATAGGCTGCTGCAGTTGCCGCAGAGCAGCCTTTGAGCCTGCTAGATAGCCCGCTCTAGGTCTGGCAGCTGCTGCACTTCGTTGACTGGATACAAAATTAAGGATAATCTTTTTTGGCTTCAATATCTCAGAAAAGATTTCATCTTTCCCTGGAACGTAAGCTGAGCTTACACAATACGGGGAGAACCTATCGTAAGAGAACTCTTATTTACATTGTGTTTGCTCTGTTAGTTGTGATGAAAGCATTTGTTAATGTGCAGAAATCAAGTTACAATAGGGTGACCATATTTTGATTACCAAAAACCAGGACACTTGGCCTGGCAAACAGATAGGCCAACTCAAATGATACTCGAAGTTTACTGAAAGATACCTTATTAATTTCAATACATTTAAAGTAGGTTATGCCTCCTCTGTATGGATAGAAAATTGTTATATTGTTACATGAAAACAGGACATGTCCTGGGAAAACAGGACAGTTGGTCACCCTACGTTACAATGACAAGATCTCTGCATTCTGCATGTGCTCAGTATGTCTGCATTCTGCATCTCTGCTTGTGCTCAACATGTCTGCGATTGGTCACAAAGCTCATCCACGGCAACCTTTCATGCCACGATCTAAATATGATCCAAAGGATCTAAATATTATGCTATAATAAACACTTTTCATGATTAGTAAACCTTGAGAACTGTAATAGTAAAAATTTGCTACATTTTTGAGAGAATTCCACATGTAATATTTAGCTATTTCTTATCTAAAGACGTCAGCCAATCAGAGCAGTGGGCATTTACACTCAACAGCAGACATGCCCCTTCAAACAGAGCATTCAATTCAGGGGTCTAAAATCAGGGGCGGAAAATGCCTTTATTCCTAAATTATGACAATGCCTTTTATTTCTAAATTATGACCATTTTTATTGTAAAAAAACATACTAACATTATAAGTGCACCCAGGAAACATTATCAAATACATTTTAATACAATACAACACAATTTATTTGTATAGCAAATTTTGTCACATGCCTGTCCTGTCCTGTCTTGTGTTGCACATGGGTGTTTACTATGTTGTGCCATGTGCTGTTTTGATTGTTAATCCGTCTCCCTCATTACCTGATTAGTATTTGAGTTGTTCCACCTGTACCCTCTCTGATTTGTTTCCTTTTTAAATCTCCTCATGTTTGCAGTCTTGGTCGGTTCGTTCTGTCATGTTCACGCTTACGAAAAGGAGAACTCAAGTGCAAACAAGGAAGGTTAATTTACAGTGAAAAATGGGTACAAAAAAACAAAAACCCACGAGGGGAAAACAGAATAAATGAACACAAAACAAACACTGGGTCAAGAATACAGGGACCGCCAACCAGGAACAGAGAAACATCTGACAGTGACAACGAACCGAACCAAGACTGCAAACACGAGGAGACTTAGGCTATGTGTACACGGAAACGATTCTGAAGAGAAAACGTCAAAAGTAGCGTTGCATCATCACTTTTTACTCTGCGTCTAGACAAGTGTTTTGTGTGGGATATTCGCGTGCAAATGGTGATGCAAAAGTCTGTGAAATTCAATGTAGTATGCACTTCAGGCAGCTAGGAGTGCATACACCAAGTCCACGCGCCTGCGTACAACCTTCACTGTCAAGCAGACTTTTGCGTTTTCACCCTTTACACGGGAACGCGATGGTAGAGCGTTTTTTAAGATTTCCATTCTGGAGGGTGGTTTCACTCTTTGCGTTTTTAAGCCTCAAAAACGCTGTCGCCGTGTAAACGAAAGGCACATCCGATAAAATATTTTTACGATTTCACCCGCGAGCGTTCTCGTGTAAACAGGGCCTTCAAAAGGGAACAAATCAGAGAGGGGACAGGTGGAACAACTCAAACACTAATCAGGTAACAAGGGGGAGGGATCAACAATCAAAACAGCACATGGCACAACATAACAAACACCCATGTGCAACATAAGACAGGACAGGCATGTGACACATTTAGAATGGCATTGACCAAAATGCTTAACAAGGCCAAAAAGACAAACAAAATAAATAAAAATATACACACAAAACACAAATATCAAGGTATATTAAAAGCTATTGCGAAGAAATGCATTTTCAAAGTAGATTTAAAAATTGACAAAGTTTGAGCAGATCTAATGTAAGCCAGTAGACTATTCCATAGCTTAGGTCCAATGGCTGCAAAAGCGCGATCACCCCTATTTTTTAGTCTAGTGCGAGGGACAGATAGTAAGTTAGAGTCCCCCGATCTGAGTGATCTTGACTGTGAGGGCGAATGTAGTAGTTCAGCTAAGTACTGTGGAGACTGGTTCCGCAATGACTTAAAAACAAACAACAAAACTTTAAAATTAATTCTAAATTTAACCGGTAGCCAATGAAACAAGATCAAAATGGAAGTAATGTGTTCAAATTTCCGCTTCCCTGAGAGAAGGCGTGCTGCTGCATTTTGGACTAATTGTAAACGAGTGATGCATTTCTGAGGGGCACCAACATATAAGGAGTTACAATAGTCCAATCTGGATGTTACAAATGCATGCATAGCAATCTCAAAGTTCTTTGCGGACAAAAAGGGCTTAACCTTGGCTAAAAGACAAAGATGATAAAAACAGGACTTAACCACAGCACTTATCTGTTTATAATATTTAAAGTTGTTACCAAGCCAGACCCCCAGATTCCAAACACAGGAGGTACTGTAAGTCAGGTCAAGTCACCTTTATTTATATAGCGCTTTTTACAATACAGATTGTATCAAAGCAGCTTTACAATGATAACATGAAAATAATACAACACAGATCAATAATACTGTTGAATTTTAAATGTCCCCAACTAAGCAAAATTGGCTTCAACCGAGCAGCCATTCCACCCCGCTTGCCACGCTTCCTCCGACGCCGGCGCCTCCAGGGAAGATCAGCAGGATACCAGCGCAGTTGTGCTGGAGGGTGCAGGTACGCAGGTGGGGAAATCTGCAATGTCCATCAACGTAGCTCTTTTTAGCTTTTTTTTTTTTTTAATTGCAGTTGTAAGTATATGTCTGTTGAAATTTATTTAGATATGGTCACTTCTGTTAATGGTACTTTAAAATGTTAAACTGCTTACACTGTTTACAGTATAAAAGAATACAGAAGGTGCCCATCAAACAGCCATTTAAATAATGTGCCCTTCAGTATGCATAGTAGTCTATACTAATAAATGTCTTAGCCTAATTATCATTCTACTGACAAGGACCATATACAAAAGGTGCCCATCAGACAGCCGTTTATCTGCAATAATGGCTTATCTGAGTCACAAAGTCTTTATATTTTATCATGTAGGTAACTTTTACAATAGGTTTTCACAAGTTAAAATTAGTTAAATACTTTATATAATATAAACTAATAGTGAGCATTTACTACACAGTGTACAATCATCTTAGTTAAAGCAAATATCAAATATTACTAAGTATTTAAATCTAAAGTTTTTGTTTTGCTAACGTATATGCAGTGTGAACTAACATGAACCAACAATGAATTACTAATAAAGAATGTATTTAAGTAACATTAATTTTACATAAATGCCTTATAATAGGTGTATAAGTTTTACTATAATACTGTGTATTTTTCTTTTGATAATGTGCTCCTTAATAAGCATGATTTCTATTTGCCTCAGTTATAATAGCACAGCTATTACTTTATTTAAATATTAAGTTTACATCAGAGTGCAAAAATACAAAGGTGCTTAAAAATGTGCATACATACAAATGAAACAAAGCAGGTGCTTTTGAGAAGTACTAACAAATGTGCATACATCACAAACAAAACAGCAGGTGATTTTAGTAGCCTACTATTTACACAACTTTTTTAAGACATTTAGGAAAACAGAAAGATGTTTTGTCCATCTAAGTTACTTTCTCTGGAGAAGGGCTGCGGTAAACAGCACCCAGCACACCATCCATCAAACCAAACCATGGAAAGTTCCTTCTCTGGGCTCCACTTTTTCCATTGTGCGATTAATTGCCTTGTACTGTGCCCGCAACATTTTTTTATTTTTTATTTTCCCGAACTTGAAGCATTGTTCGGCTAATACTTAGCTTAGCCAGTTCAGCAATGATGTACTTGATAACATCCTCGTTTCTGCACACGCCGTCAAATTGACGTTGTACTCTTTCTTCTGCCCAAATGCTCAGAAGAGCTGTGGTATCCCGCCAGACCAGTATAGGCGAATCTCCATTTCAAGCAGCGATAATTTTGCACAATATAAAAAAGTGAAATGTGCATCTTGCCACAGACCATACTCCGCCTTTTATCTTGACCACAACTTTAGCCCGAGCTGGCCTGCTTTGGCCCAAGGTATTCCACAGGCCAGAAATCCTGGCTGTTGGCCCCAAGTAAGGCCCTCTCAAGCACCGGATGTGACAGTGGAAACGTGACTGGCTCTGGCACGCACTTGCATGGCTTGGCCCTGGCCCAGCAGTGGAAACGTGGCTATTGATGTGCATGCATGCAAAGTCATTAGTTATTTTGTTGATGATGAAGAGAGAGAAGACAGAGGCTCCTACAGGCAAAGGGGAGCAAGTTAAGGTGATGTAATGACTTTTAGAATATATTTGACACAATGACTTTACCATCTTAAAAAGGTTTCAGGTAGAAAAAAGTTTTTAAACACTGATTCCATCTAGGATAACCTTTTAAGGCTTCACAAATACCTTTTTCTTGCACCTTTACAATTTTTTAATGCAAAGTTTTCTTCAAACACTTCCCTGTCAAGCTATTGGTAAGACAAACAGGTAGTTCTGGCTCTGGCTTATGCTATGAAATAAATGCTATTTATAGAGTCATTGTTATTATTGTCAGTTCAGATTGTAATTTGAACTGATTAAAAAAAGAATCATTTTTACTTTAGCGAATAATAAGAGCATCCCATATAAGACGAGAGATCACAGCCCTGACTAATGTACTCAATTTACAGTTATATTTATAAATATTAATTAAATATTGTGTAACCAAGCATTATAAAAGATACATACGATACCTATAAGGAATTCTTGGAATGTTTCCTTGCACAGCAGGGGATGATCGAGCTGTGGTTAGAAGAATCACAGACTTTCTATTTTAGTTCAAGATGTTTATATTACATCACTTCAGTCTAAATATCATGATCTCAAATGTGACTCAAGCAATGTTAAAGCCTACTGCTCCATAGTTTTTTTTTCCTCTCTGTGATTATAGCCTAATTCTGGATCTCTCTCTTTTTCAGCATTTTGAAGATTAGAGAGAAATGTCAAGTATTTCATGGCAAGGAGCTTTTCAAAACACTGGTTAATGCACAAATACGTAAAGTACAAAAGGATCATACATCCTTTTGTACTTTTTCTGACCAGAAGAATGGAGTATTATGTATGTAGTTCAATTAGTTGATCTGTTTGTCTCTGTTTAAAGGCCTGAAGCTAGAAAGTCAGTGAAATGGGTTTTTCATTGCAGTCTTCCTGTAAAGTCTTGATTTGTTCAATTAGTTAGTGCTCACATTAGTTTTTCTAATTTATTTAAGTATTGAACAAGTCCTTCTCTGGGGTTAATGCCACGTAAAGTCATTACAGAGAGCCATGTCCAGATTGCATTAAGGGTAGTAATCTGTTTTTAATCCCAATTTCAATCTGTTACCCAAATGAAGGCAAAAAAATACAACAAAGACTTTCCTGGAATCAGTCTGACTCTGAGAGCCAGTGTGTGAGATGTCACTGCTAAAGAATCAGCTCTGTGTTCACAATCCCAAAATACATTCACATTATCCTGACGTAAACCGTTGACTGCTATTTAATTACCATGACCTTCAGCATTCACACACCTCCACTCTATCATAGAACCTTATTACTGCTGCTCCTGTTGTAGAAGCAGTTGAATGAGGGACGAGACGAGATGAATGGTAGTAATATTTACATACAAAGGACCTCAGAGAATAAAAGACTGACTCACTGATGGTCTGAGGGTCAGAAGAACAAGGCCTTCATATCTCATCTCAGCCCAAAAACATTCCTGTCTCGGTTGTGTGTATACTGTTGTGTGGGGGGTGGGGGTAAATGTGGTTTGACGTCATCCTCTTATTAGAAAGGTAATATTTGGGCATAGAAGTGTCTTTTCATGTCAGATTCAAAGTACAAACACTTCACAAAAATACATACACACACACAGCACCGACTTCTATAAATGTGAGATGTTCATTGAAGACAT
Organism: Hybognathus amarus; assembly: GCA_030378365.1. Classification (NCBI taxonomy): domain Eukaryota; kingdom Metazoa; phylum Chordata; class Actinopteri; order Cypriniformes; family Leuciscidae; genus Hybognathus; species Hybognathus amarus. The sequence continues at coordinate 416,648 of JAQIUQ010000619.1, forward strand.
ACAGGCAGATAGACAGACTTTGTTTTATAGATCAGGGTTGAGGATACCTATTGAGGATGAGATTTGCTACTATGAAAAATTAAGATTAAGATTCGCTACTATATTTAGGGAGAGGAGAGGTCATTAGACCAGCACACAAACATCCCGACATCTAATAAATACAGCTAAAATACATAATTGCTGTCAATTAAATTTATCTATGCAATATATTATATCATATTGTTATAGCTTTTGGTCCTACGCAATAGAGAGTGTGATGGAGAATGTGCAAGAAACAAATAATCAAGCCCCCTGTAACATACTGTTGCATTTCGATAGTAGTCAAGGTTCTTTCCCGTTCTTCATTAAAGTTACTCTTTTGGCCGTAACCCAGAGCGTACATAACAGAAAAGAAAAAATTTAGCTCTCTCGCTCTCGAACTCATTCTGAACTCTCACTTCCAACTCTGAGCTCTCTAGCCCCCTGATCCCGTTGAAAACCCTGCCCCTTAAAGTTAACAAAGGACTAACAGCTAGAACTACTTGTTAAATTAACACTGTTGAACATCATCACATTAAGTGTCTTTGAGCATTGGTAATGACAACGCATTTTTCGCAAAATCCAGAATCGGGTCCAGCTTTCAAATAATAAATGGGTCCGGGTCAGTTCCGGGTAGTACATTTATGCCATTTCTTGGATCTGCACAGGTCCGGGTCCAGCTTACCATTTTAGCTCAGCATAGTCCATCCTTGCCGTGAATGGTGCACCACACAGGTAGAATTTGAAGTGCCTCACTAAAATAACCACCACAAGGAGCTTACGTCTGGTGACACAGTAGTGCCTCTCACACAGTAGTGCCCTGCTAAAGTCTGCCACCAGATTCTCCCCAACTGGTCTTTCCTGTGATAACAATGCCCCAAAGCCTAAAAACAAATGGCAGTGTTGCAAACCTCCTAAAGTAAAAGGCTAGCTCCAGGAAATTCTTTAGTTGTCTCAGAAGGGTTGGCCAGTCTCTAATGGTGTAAACTCATACCAACACCCAACAGAAGGAATTGAGTGCTTTATCAAATGACTCACTATGGACTAGGAGATCATCCATATATGCAAGTACATTCACGCGAGATACTTCTTCCAACACTTTGTCCATGAGCCATTCAAATGTGGCAGGATCGTTGGCAGAGTTCGAACGGAAGGATCTTGAATTGCCAGAGGCACCTATTTGTGCAGAATGCAGTTTTAGGAGTGGACCCAGGAGACAATGGCACTTGCAAGTAGTCGCTCCTCAAGTCAAAGGTGGAGAACTAGGACAAAACAGCCGTCAACTCTGAGTCGGAGCGGCCCAGGCACAGTGTCGCAGCATTTGTAAAATTGCCCATCTACGCGGGTGCCCACAATTCATTCATTTCCGCAGCTCTCACTATTGGAGTAACTTCATCCGTGTCCATTTCAGCCCCCAGTATCTCCCATTCAATAGCCAGTTCCAGCACTTCACTCAGTGTGGTTGGGTGAACCAGCTGCATTTGCACACAGAGCTGCCTGGATAAACCTGTCTACAGCAAGCTCATTCTGGACTGACGGTGGCATTTCAGCATAGGTGCATTTACATAAATATCCGCTGTCATTGGCTAAAATGCGGAGGAATTCACCTTGTTGTCTGCACCTGTTATGAAATTCTCTCGTTAAGGCGAGACATCGGCAGGCAAAAACATTGTTTTTTTGTTTTTTTTTTTTTTGTTTTTTTTTTTTTCACTGGTCAATTTTGAGATTTTGGGCTATTCATCTTCAATAACATCATTCGTCTTCTTTCAGACTTGTGCTGAAAAAAGATTAGCCTGACTTCGTCATACTCATATTCTAGTCAGAATGTTTAGTCTGAAACTGCTCCATAGGGCTTTGATTATGAGGCGTGTCTTAACCTAAAAAAAAAACAAAAAAAAACCCTTCTGCACTCAATTGGATAGACCTACAACCAATCAGAGCAACGCGGTAAGTCAATCCTTTGCATAGCACAGTTGTCAACTACAGAACTTACTTATTTTAGAAGTAAAATAACGAGTGTTGCTTCTTTTACTTGGTCCTCCATGAGTGCGGCCAAAGGAGAAACCACAATGACCACAGGCTTTTCATTACGTCCCCACCATCGGAGCCAGCTGATAATTTACACTTTTCCCCAATCATGTAGGAAGGACGGCAAAAATATATTTCCGATCATCTATTAAAATGAATGCGCTGTCGATTTATTTTACAACAGATGCGACAGCGGAATCTATACATCTCAATTCTCCAGCTGCAGTCAGCTCTGAGGGAAACCAGTTAAGCACTCTTTGATAACGTGATGATTACGTCCCTGCAGATCATCTGTCCATCATCGTTTAAAGCCTACTCTGGCAATTTGATTGGCCTGTTCATTTTTTGACTGATCATAATTACTCCTCAATGGATTCGAGTCCAGAACCGAACTTCCCGAACCAAAAAATGTTGTGGGCGGGGTTCGGGCTGGCATCCAGGCTAGAAAAAAGTCCAAAATACAAAAGTAGGTCTTTATTTTACTACACTTTGTCTGTTCGTGTGTCTAGATTTCACCTAACTTCATCAAAAGTTGGCATTCTAAATCATCCAGAATTCACTCACCCTCCAGAATTCTATGGATTAATGGTCTTGCTGTGGGGCTTCCAGTCTCTAGCATCATCCTGGACAGTGGATTCCTGGGTTCTGCCCTTGGCTCTTACCTCCCTCACGAAGATGGCCGGCTTCTTCAAGCGCTGTCCAAGCTTGCTAGATGCCTCTTGAACGGTGACGCGGCGATGAGCTTCGCTGAAGAGATGAAAATCAGGAATGCAGCCTACGAACCGCACTTATATACACTCAAGCCAGCTGATGTGGGGAAGAAAGAATGGTTGGCTTTGGGGGAGCTGGCAGGAAAGGAAGGCTGGGTGTGAACGTTAATAACAGACTTGGTGCTGGGCAATGAAACGGAATTGGTGCTGGGTGACAAAACAGGTTTGGTGTAGGACTGGACCAGTGATGACGAAGACAACTCTGTTCTGGGTGGGATTTTTAGAGTAATGAGATCATGGGCTGAAATGCATACTGAAGATAAATGATAATTTATTAGTTTCTCATTTGTTTATTATTCTCGGTTCTCTGAACCTTCTTTTTCTCTTTACTTGACCACTGAAGCATGTCGCACGTAATGATATGAACATACAAATATGAGCGAAGAAGCAGATTGCTTTTAGTCAGTAGAGGGTGAAAACACGTCACCTTTCATTCAGAAACATTCTGTTCTCTCTCACACTTTGAATGTATACATTTACATGTTTGCGTGAGTGTTAAAAGCGATTCATGTTACAGGGTAGAGTTCAGTATATTGCTAATAGTGGCACTACTGGTGATCCACATAGCTTCAATGTGGGAGGAAAGGTGCTTAAAACATTTCTATCTCTTATCTTTTCCCCCTATTTCTCTTTCTTTCTCTCTCTCATCCCGCCTTCTTTCATCAATAAAAATGAGGATTACACATATCTTCCCCTCACCGTTCTCTTCTCTCCCTCAATTTTATTTATTTTATTTTTTGACAAGATTTGCGCAGGCAAACTGCATCTCTCTCTCTCTCTCTCTCTCTCTACTCTCTCTCACACACACACACACACACACACAGAATTACATTCATAAATACATGAAATGGTATGAAAACAGAATCTCAAATTTCCTCTGAAAAGACTGACAGATACATTCATAGCTCCTCTCAGTGGCACTTCAGAAGACCACAGCACACACACTTTTGATGATGTCTTGATGTTTTTGTTGATGACCGAGCATCACTGTAGTGTACTGGAGGGAGCTTGAGTGTTCCTTGTCATATTCAATTGTACAGATTCCATTTCCCATTAACTGCATGGTGCTATACTCGCATGTCATCAACAAAACAACATCAACTTGCTAATATCTCCCAGTTTAACTGAGGGCTTAGCGAATCGTTTCCTGAAAGTGTGCTCTATCCCTAGGCCCAGGAATTAAACTTTTCTCTGGTGTTGTGGCATTAAAGTGTGGAATTGAACAGAGACAGTAAGCCTCTAGATATAAACCCATATTATGGTCTGTGGCACAGTGAAAGCTCACATGCAGGATGATGCTTCTCAAGATGTTAAGTCCAGACAGTTATGATTCGGCTGCAGTGGATTTTTGTTTAATCTAGTTACAGTCTTCATTTGTTTCTCCAAGTATACAAGACATACAGTGGGGAGAACAAGTACTTGAGGTTTTCCCACTTACAAAGCATGTAGAAGTCTGTCATTTTTATCATAGGTATTCTTTAACTGTGAGTGACGGAATCTAAAACAAATTTCCAGAAATTCGCATTGTATGATTTTTAATTCATTTGTATTTTATTGCATGACAAGTACTGTAATTGACACATCAGAAAATCAGGCATTCATATTTGCCACAGAAACCTTTGTTTACAATTACAGAGATCATACGTTTCCTGTAGTCTCTGACTGGGTTTGCAGACACTGCAGCAGGGATTGTTGCCCACTCCTCCATACAGACCTTCTCCAGATCCTTCAGGTTCCGGGTTGTCGCTCAAGACAGACTCTCAGTTCCCTCCAAATATTTTCCATTGGATTCAGGTCTGGAGACTGACTAGGCCACTCCAGGACCTTGAGATGCTTCTTATGGAGCCACACCTCAGTTGCCCTGGCTGTGTGTTTCGGTTCATGCTAGAAGACCCATCCACGACCCATCTTCAATGCTCTTACCTGAGGAAAGGAGGTTGTTTGCCAAGGTTTCGCGATACATGGCCCTATCCAAGCTCCTCTCAATACGGTGCAGTCGTCCTGTCCCCTTTGCAGAAAGTATCCCAAAGAATCCCCAGGATTTTATAAATGGGGGGGCACGGGGGACCATGCATCAGTCAGGGGGGCCCATGGGAAATCCGAACATTCTGGAAATAAATACTTGTTTAGAAAATATTAAGCACAATTTTAAAAAAAAAAAATCTTTGCAATGCCCAGTGCCCTAATATAAATAGAATCAAATTTGGCACTAAACAATACTGAAAATCCTTTTGTATTTTACATGGATTTGACCAAACAGTTTTGTCCTAATAAATAAAAATAAAAAAAAACTTCACCTAGGCATTATTTAGTCATTTAACATGCTTTATTCTCAACACAAACACAGACATGTTCGGCAAACGTTCTCCACATGAAAACATGGTTTTTCTCTGTGTCTCTAACATGGTTTCTTAAAGAAAACTTTAATGTCCTATTATGGTGTAAAAATAAACAAAAGCACATTAAGTATAAATTACAAACTTGCATGTAGCTATGGTGTTAACGTTCTCACATTTTAATGTTTACCACGGCACAGGTTTTTTTGGAAAAAAAGATTATAGTGCCTTTAGTGTTTTTAAACATCTATTTTAAATGCAAGTTAGTTTTGTGTGCTGGTGTGGAATAACACTGACGAGTCATCTCTATACAGTCCGAAATTACGTTAGCTAATCTAATGTTACTGACTTGATCAGTCACACATAAAAGTAATCAGACTAACATACAGTGCGATATTTGAAAATACATACTCTAATTGAGTGTGTATATAGCCTACCATAAACATTGACATGTCGAGGGGTCTCTCTCCTACTGTTTGAAAATGCAGACCTGTGATTCCACAGTGATTGACAGCGCTCTGATCCAATGGCGTTGGGCATTGTAAGGTGTTCGGTGTTCTGAGAGGGTAGAAATAAATCGTCAGAACGGCAGTTTAGTCCCAAGTAAGACTATCTTGAACAATGGAGTTATTGAGATCACAATCATGCTCTGTCATTACAGTTTAACTGAGTAAGTGTTTAACCTCGTGTTGCCTCAGGGAACTATACGTTCAATGAGATCGCCATAAGTTAATTGGATAAAAAGTGTCTGCTAAATGGCAGGTAAGAGTGCAGTGACCACAGATTTAAACCTCTAGTTAGCATGACGAAAGATGGAGTGATGTACTACCTACCTCTTTAGCAATGATTGATGGTGATAGGGGTAATTCTCTACACATCACAGCTCTCTCAGGCACACTGGCCCAGCCCCTCCTCTCAGCAGCATAAGCAGCGGTTCAGACACATTAGCACTCAGCCTAATTGACTCTCTGAGATTATCGTTTCCTCGCAAACTTTATGGAATGAGTTATGATCAGGTCTCCAGACCTAAGGACAGGGCTTGATTAATCCCTGACACTCATTCATTTGGATGTATGTTTTCATCACCGCTCCTCGCCAAGCAGTCAAGCTCCACTCTGTTCGCCAGAGATAAATCAACACTCCCCCGTCACCATGCTGAAAACACAGTGCTTGGATAATCTCTCTCCTGCCCAGATATATCCATAGCCCCTTCACTTCAACATATTTTATTTACTTACAGCTGTTGAATTATTTCATTACTAGTGATCTGTCTAAAAGCAAGTTCATTTGTTTAATTTAAACTGATCAAGAGAGTGTCCAAGGTAGAGTGACCAGAGGCCTGTTAACTGCTGATTAGCTACATTTGAGTTTAGTTTACCCCTTGCCAGACAGCAATTTTGGCAAGTGGGGCATACATAACATACCCAAAATAAAATGGCTGCTGCTCATATGTCATTCTGAGTCACACATAAAACATATATTTAGAAAGCCAACCCTTGAGATTTTATAGTTCAAGACTTATTAATATTAAGATATATAAGCTTAAACATAAAACAAAACTAAAATATTTATTCAATAAATAAAAATAGTATGTGAATGTATTATAACAATACCACAAAAGGGAAGCCACAAGTGTTTATCACAGGTTCGCGTTTAAAGTCTGTTCAGAGACATTCATGTACATGTTTACCTTACAGTTACTGTAAATCAGGCATCTAGTTCATAAAACGCAGATGAGAACTTGCCCCCGACTGAGCCTGGGTTCTCCCAAGATTTTTTTCAGTTCCTTGCCACTGTTGCCTTGGACTTGCTCAGTTGGGGATATTCAAATGAATTAACCAATCAGTAATACCCTTGATCAGCTCTACCAAACGTGGATGTTTTTCCACTAAGAAACGAACATTGTTATTATGTTATGATTGATACTGTGAAGCTGCTTTGATGCAATCTATTTTGTGAAATGCGCTATATAAATATAGTTGACTTAACTTGAGATAATAATAATAAATAAAAAAGTGAAAATTTGCATTTAGAAAATGTGCAGACAGATTCATTGAAGTTATTACAGAGAGGAATTCCATTGAACACAGTAATAGGGCTGCCTTTAGCATTGAAATTGGTGCTTATAGTTTCAGCACTATGGACAGCAACCGGAACTCTGCTAACAAGAGCTTTAGCAAAATGATACAGAGTGTCCACAAGAGCTAAGTTTTTTGGCTGCCAAATTGGTGGAATGCAGTTGCCTGTCTGTAATGGACCAATCTGAACTAAGTGTAAGTTAGCATGACAAAAGAGCCCTATTTGCAGAGAACAATGTGATATTCATAAAATAATGTGCCCCCATATGTTTGGTTAAAGATGCAATCATCACTGGGTATAAATCAAGATTTTCCCGGTGATCGAATATGCTTGGAAAACAACATTTCTGCAAGCCGAAAACAAAAACTAATTCAGAGAAGGAGAGTTTGCGTTGCAGTCTGGGATCAGCAGTTTTAAGAAAAATCCACGTCACCGCAGTCCACCATTTGTCGCTCTGCCGCTGTGATCAGCAGAGTAACCAAGTTAATATCCTAACCTTGAACGAAGTTTGATCTTAGGCCCGCCCACACTACTGCATTTTCATTTAAAAACGGAGACCTTTTGCTGACGTTTGCACCTCCTGTCCAGACTAAAACGAAAAAGAAAAAAAACGAAGACCTAAAATGGAGAAGTTTGGAAACTCTGCAGCTCTGTTTTGTGTTTTGAATCTCCGTAGGGCATTTTAGTGTAGACGGGACAAAACGGAGAAGTTTAGAAACGATGACACAGAGGCTCACGCTCGGCTCTATGATTGGGTGTCATCAGTCATGACATATCCTTCCCTGACTCGTCAGTCACTGTTTATACCGGCACGCGCATGCCCAGTGTTGGTGAATAGTCACGTGATCTGCGTTTTCAGTCGATTTAATGTGGACAGAGATCAATTCTAATACGCAGATAAAACTCTGATGTGGACACAGATCGTATTTGTTTTAATTCTCAGTTTTTAAACGAAAACACAGTAGTGTGGACGGGGCCTTAGTAGAGGGGGTATGGTAACAGTGGCTGATGGAACAAAGCACCTACCGAAACTTGAAAACCAACTTGGAAAAACTTGAAATTTGTATGTGATACGTTAGAGGTTCGTGGATGGGTAATGAAAGGAGACACAGGGTCAATTATCAGATCAGCATGCACAAGCTCCCAGTTCTCTCTCTCATCGCTCTGTCCGCATGGCCTGCTTATATGAGGTCTCCTCACGCCAATTACTGAAATTACAAACAGGTGTTTGTCAAGTGCACTTGACCCACTTACTCCCCGCTCGGCTCTGTCCTCGCTCTCCCGCTACAGTCTTCCATGAACCATGTCCCCCTCGCCACATACCCCCACCGCCCGTCCTCAGTCCAGGGTGCCGTCCAGCCTGCAGCTTCCCCAGTACATAGTCTCTCTTTTCGAGAGCTTACGACAAATGTACAGCACCGGCCGTTCCTCACAGTCTATCTCCTGGGACAAGACGGCACCCAGCTCCCTGTCCGACGCGTCAGTCTGTAGGGAAAAGGGAGAGAATGTGGTCTCAATGTGAAAGTTCGGTTGGCCGGTTTCGGTTGGCCGGTGGGTTCACCAACTGACATTCGCGACAAGACGTGCTCAACCTGTGCACATTCTCGTGAATGCCCGGCCAGAAAAATGGGATCATTAGACACTTTAGTGTAGCTGCTTGCCCTAAATGCCCATCGGATTACAGTGAGCCGCCTGAAAAAGCATTTCCCGGCGACTCTTTGGAACTAACAACTGAGTTGTATCTTGCTTTGTCTGGGTGTCCTGGGTATCTCGGGACTGTTCCAAAGGAAAATCATTGCGCTCAGAAAAGATTTCTCTTTCTGACTCACTCCGTTCCTCTGAGACAGGCACCAAGGGTCCCGGCACCGCCTCTCCAGCCTGAACAAACGCTCCCTTCTACTGCCTCTTCCCTAACCCAGAAGCACCCGTGCAGAAATGAGCAAATAATGTTTTGAACCCCGGCCAATTTGTTCCCAAAATTAACGGGTGCTGGAGGTGTGGGTTAACTGCTATCTCCACACTATGCTTTTCCCCCGAAATTGGATAATGACTGGCAATAAGGGGTAACCCACCACTTCTCCGTACACACACGTACACACACTAAACTTTAACTGTGTGGCTCTTATCCAATGCCACCGGATGAATCAAACTTTGATGGATGGAGGTCTGGTTACAATCTGAATCCACCTAAGCTTGATAAGTAATAAGACTTACTGGAATTTGGTACAGCCCAGTTTGATCGGGGAGCGGCCTGTGGCACGTCGGGGACCCTGACCAGTGTTCCCACCTCTATCATTATACACCGATCCACAAAGTGCCCAGGGTCCCCGCAACGCCAACAGATCGGCCCAGGTCTCCCCGCCATCCCAGTGGCAGGAAGCGGGTCAAGTGTTTGGCGCGAGGAGAGCGTGGGCCTGGGGATGGAAGACTGCTGACTGTCGACGAGGGTCCCCGGGGTGGTGCATGCAGGGACCGGCTAAGCTGCAGGGCCGCATCTCCAGCGTGAGCGATGGGCATGGTGGGAAGCCGCCTCGGGACCTGGGAGCAGGGACAGGGCGAGAGAGAGAAGAAGAAGGGGAGAGAGAGAGAGATGATGTTGGGAGGGGTTCGTTGACCTCAGGGCACGCCACCAACTGGTCCTCTGCCAACTGTATGGCCTGGTCCAGCTACGTCGGGCAGTGGCACTGGACCCACTGTGCAGTCTTCTTCGACAAGCGGGTGATGAATTGTTCCAGCACCACCAGCTCGATGACTCCCTCGATGTTGCAGTCCTCTGCCACCAACCATCTGCAGCACGCGTCCCGGAGCTCCTGCGCAAAGACGAAGGGCCGACCGGACTCCCAGAGCTCCAGGGACCGGAACCATTGACAGGTCTGTTCCGGGGTCCGGCCAATCCCCTGGAGAATGGCGTGCTTGAGGTCTTCGTAGACCAGGAGGTTCCGGACTGTTGGGCGGGCGATCTGGGCTTCACCCGACAGTAGTGGGATCAGCCACATGGGCCAGTCCACGGGCGGCCAGTCCCAGGCCACGGCCGACCTCTCAAAGAGGTCCAGGAAGGCCTACGGGACATCATGGGGTCCCATCTTGTGTAATGGCAGGGCTGAGGACCAACGATGACGACGACGCCTGAACCTCCCAGTCCACCCAGCTCCGGAACTGCTCGCGGTCCTCCTGTTATCCCCGGAAGAGCGCCGTGAACCAACATTGTTGCTGCTCCTCCATCTACAACAGGGCCTCCTGATGTCCCGCAAGCATGTGGATGATGTCTGCAAATGGTGATGACAGGGACGATCTGGCGGCGGCCTATCCTTCCATCCTGGGTCTCGGCACCAGTGTGATACGTTAGAGGTTTGTGGATGGGTGATGGAAGGAAACACAGGGTCGGCAAATACTGAGGCTTGTGCACTTTATTAGCTATATTTTCTCCCCACGGCACATCTGCGCTCTCACACAATAAAATTAAGTTCAAAAATAAATCACTTTAAACAGTACTCTTTCCACTGGTCACAGCTTTCCCAGGTTACAGAAAAGCAACACTCTATCCTCTATCCTTTTCACAGGACAACATTTCTCAGATCAGCATGCACGAGGTCCCAGTTCCTCTCTCATCGCTCTGTCCGCATGGCCTGCTTATATGCGGTCTCCTCACGCCTAACAAACAGGTGTTCGTCATTTGCACTTGACCCACTTACTCCCTGCTCGGCTCCGTCCTCGCTCTCTCGCTACAGACTTCGCTGAAACACGCCCCCCACGCCACATTGTTCTTGAAAGCCAGTAGGAGGAGGTTGTCCCTCGTCTAATTTTAGTCGTGGGAAGGAGAATCGCCACTCTCTGGCTTGCTACACACGGGTCTCACTACGGGCTTAAATACTCCATATGTCTACGGGCGATTGGCTAGATCTGTGGTTAATAAACATCTAGGGGCGACTGGCTAGATCTGTGGTTAATAAATTACATAATTTATGAATTATGTTATATTTGAGTCTTCCTGGTAGAACTTGCACTAGAGCTCCCATTTCTGTAAGAGAAATATTTTGCAATGAGTCCAATGTGATGATTTCTCCAAATATGCACACCTTTGGACTAAGAGCCCTAAAGGATACTGTCTAGTGCATGTATGTGAACCCAAATAAAGCAGAGAAGACGTGACTGACTGCATATGAGTGATGACATTCTTTTCAAAATATCATATTGTACATTACAGACTGATTTGGGGCTCCAACAGCCCGTTTTCCTGGTTCACCTGTCTCTCTTTCTTAAACCTCACAGTGACTCTCTTTTTCTTCTCCCAAAGGGTCTGGTGCAGCTGACGTACCTCCTCCTCCAGTGGAATCAGAGGAAGGGCTTATCTACACTGTCAGTGACATCTTGGACTCCCAGCGACAGGGCGGTTGTCTCAAACATCTTGTCGACTGGGAGGGATACAGTTGTGGTGGAAAATGTTAAACTGAATATTAAGCTAACCATGTTTTAACATTTGACCTCATTTAACCTGCTAAATCTGAGACAATGCACTAAGACATTCTGTAATTTAGATGAATGTACAGTATGTGTGTCAAATGCCTGACTGTTTATTAATAACAAATATGGGAAATGGAACTAGACAGATGACTAAGTTAGTCACTAACTTGTCATCAATGAAGTAATCATTAAAACAAAGTCTCCTCTACTCAGTAACAGAAGATACTGTAAATGAAGAACCAATCATATTAATGTCATTTGACATACCTCCCTATTGTATATAAACTGTTGTATCAGGGATTCTCAATGGAATTTGTCTGAGATCCACCAGGCTTGTTTTTACTTGGGAGATTCTCTGTGTATTGCTCTCCTGGCCATATAGTAATTAAAAGCATTGAAAGGACATTTGCTGGAGTCTGTCTGTCATTTAAGCTGGGCAACAAGAACAAGTAAGTTAGAATTAGTCGACTGTAGATGCGCTAGGGTAAAGATACAAGACTTGGCCAACTAGAGTAAGTATTATTGTAGAGTAGTCAGGTTCAGGGAAAAAATCAATTACGCCGTCCAGACGAAAGATAACTTTGGTAACACGAGATGGTATCTTAGATCCCTCATTAATTACAGACTTCCACACCAGTCATCCAAATCATCCAGCACCCAGAGGGAGTCATCGGCAACTTCTGTCATCAGGATGGGGAGTTCTGTCACAACAGCAGCGCCAGACCCTATAGCTGGTAGGGTGTATTGTCCTAGTTTACCTTCAGTCCATCATCTATCAGTTCATCTCATTCTCCCTATGAGAGATCTGAACAGTGGCCATACAAATGTGGCGAGAGATTATTCATCAGCATTCAGTAAATGAAGGGCAGGAGAAAAATGTGGTTCATCTTCATTAAATGCTATAATAAGTTACAATATAACAATGTTATAAAGAGGTGTGTGACTCACTGTTGCTATGCGTGTTATGTCCGCTATTCCTCCTCTCATCATTGATTTAAATCACGGGTGGCAGTCCGGTTCCCATGTGCAAAATTACTGTGTGACTATATTTAGAAAATAGGGTTACATATAACATGTTCTTGCCACATGTTTTTGTCTTGTTTACATAGACAAACTTGTTTTGCCAACAGCATTTGTTTCCAGCATTCTAATTGTCATGATGTTTGAAGTAACTCAAAGTGGATATGTGATTTGTCAATTGATTTTTTCCCCTTCCAGGCTATGAATAAAACCTTTTAATTATTTATGTGCTGATGTCAGCAATCCATTTGAATGTTGTATGTGGTGCAGACCTCTTTCTCCAGGCTGGTTATTCCTTTTTCTCATCCCTCCTTTTTTCTCCCACCATGTGACATGGCAACAGAGTGATGGATAGATGGAGTGGGAGAAAACTAAGTCAAAATGACAATTACAAATGGATAACACAAGCCATACTGAGAATAAAAGAGAATTGGAAAGACAGAGAGAAGCAGATGGAGAGATGAGGAATGGAGAAAAATGGAGAAAGAGAGAGAGAGGGGGGGGGGGTGGACTTGAAGTGCTGTGATGTTGCAGATTGCTTGCGGAGATATCTCAGCCAATAGAAGCACAGCAACTGAAAAGCTGGGAGGAGCATAAGTCCATTCACAAAGTCAGCAGCTCAAATAAAGGCAAAAGAGTAGAGAGCTGTTCTGCATTCTGTCTGCTCCATATTCTAATACAGCCATACAACAACTTTGATGGCAGCCTGACAAACATTTATACACATGCAGGGATATATGTTCTATTCAAAATTATAAAATTAACCTTGTCCCTAACCTTAAACAAATGAAATTAGTTTTTTGTCAAAGAGAAAATATAACTTGTGCAATGCAGCCTAATTAATTAATTAATTAATTAATCAATCATTATAATATATATATATATATATATATATATATATATATATATATGTATATATATATATATATATATATATATATATATATATATATATATATATATATATATATATATATATATATATATATATATATATATATATATATATATATATGATTTATAATATATATTTGATTTATTATTTTATTATTTATTAATCTTTTTTTCTTTATGAAATATTTACCAGAAACATAAATATGTGCACACATTTGTCCACTGAAGAGAAATATTGTGCCCATAGAGACTCAATAATTGACAGCTTAAAGGGGGATAAACTGAAATATTCCCAGATTAGTCTGTGGTCAAAAATAAATCATTGAGTTTGGATTTAGCTATTAGATGTTAGTAACATCAGGTTAGCAAACATGGGAGGGAGTGATTCACAGTCATGCATTTCTCCAAACTCACTCATTTAAAACTAAAGCAAAAATACAGATGCCAGCTATTCCCTACTCCCTCGCCTCTGCTTGAAATACACACCATCAAAACTATTCCTGGATCTGAGTCACCACCAAATTTATATCCACCTGGGTGAAAATAGATTCTTCAAAAATAGAGTGTGTATTGCGTAGGTTCATTTTCATCTTCGCTTGGTGCAGACACTTTTTTTTACTTTCCTTTTTTCAGTGCTGCAGGGAAAAGATGTGTCAGATCCTCTTCCTGCCAATGAGAGAATCCAACAAGCATTGCTCTACTGTCTTTTCATCCTCCCACTAAAAAGATGAATGAATGTGTGTAATTCCTGCTCCTCTCATACTCCTGTTAACTATATGTCATGAAAAGAGTCTTAGAGATGTGTGAATTATAATCATTTACAGGTTGTGTGACATTCTGAACTGAAGATGCCTTTTAAAATTGTATTTACTTTTTTACATGTATTTGAATTTGAATGAAATTCAGAATTGAAAATGAACATAAAGGAAGTTAAAGTAAAATTAATTTGAATTTTTAAAAAGATTAATTTCCAGAAATGGAGAATTTCCATTTTCACCCATATTCACTGGACTACCAGATTCCATGTGAAAGATTTAATGTCCCTGAGATACTGACCATAATGCTGATATAATCAGGCGAAGAGAGGGGGGACAATGCTAAACAGAGTGCTGTGTCTTAAAGAGACAGACTGAAAAGCTAACGGATACTAGGTCTGTCAGCGTGGCAGAGCCAGTGACATACGGCCATTGGGGATTCTCCTGAATAATTAAATGTGTGAAACATTAGGATGCAATGTTGCACGATCAGCTCTCCTTGCAAATTCTTTAGGTAGGTTAAGAGAGGAAGGGAGAGAAAGAAAGGATCAGAGTGAGATACAGAAAGAGAATACTTACTCCTCACAGTCCTTAAGCAAACAACAGCATGAAAGTTCAAGTTCCTATGAAGTGCATGGAAAATTTTAGTGTTAATATTTGAAACCTGACTTCCACTAATTTAGAAGCACATTTTGGGATATCGCATAAAAAAAATCTATGGATGGAAACACCAAAATGCTCAATTAATTTATTTTATATTTATTTATTTTTTTGATGCACAACAAAACTCACATGACCCACATGCCTCAAAAGTGGATGTGATTGGATAACTGGACTAAGCAGCAGACCAATTTTATTGCACAGCATCTCAAATGTTGGTTTGATTTTGAAATATCTGCTAAAGTTTGAATGCTTTGGCCTCA
Source organism: Hybognathus amarus (assembly GCA_030378365.1). Classification (NCBI taxonomy): domain Eukaryota; kingdom Metazoa; phylum Chordata; class Actinopteri; order Cypriniformes; family Leuciscidae; genus Hybognathus; species Hybognathus amarus. The sequence continues at coordinate 431,932 of JAQIUQ010000619.1, forward strand.
TCTCATCAGAATGATTTGGTATAATGACCTCCCAGAAGCATCCCACACGATTGCATTCCCAAACGCCAGACGTCCAAATACGAAATAACGCATGTTTATTGTGTTTCATCTGCACGCTCTGAGATGCAAGTAATTTATGATGCTGGAGAAAAGCCACAGTGGCTTCTCCGGTTGCATCAGCTATATTTTTATAACAGATATTTTACACAAATTTCCCAGGAAGTGACGATTTTGTTCTCTTCTGGAAATGCTACTATATTCGCCAATGTTTTGTGCGACATTCAAATTCTGCACAAAGGATAAAATTAGCTAAATTTGCATTTGGATGGAAACATAGATACTGTAAATGAATAAAACAGCAAATCTAAGAATCATGTAACAATACTTGCAGAAAAACTGGTCTGTGGAACACTTTCTTCATTATTTATCCTTGCATTCTAGGTTTGGACTTGCAGGCGTATCTGGAAAAATATGCTTCAAATATTTCAAATATTCAAGTGCAAGTTTGGTGTCACTGCATACATGACCCAACAGCTGGAATACATAAATGAGTTATAGTGAGAAAAGGCCATTGGGCCATGCTGGGCTTCTGTCAGACGCACAAAAAAATCTCTCTCTCTCTCTCTCTCTCTCTCTCTCTCTCTCTGGTAATTTCAAATTAGATAATAATATTATAGATTTTTCTGCAATGTGGTCGGTGGGAAGTTTTTTGTGTGAGGTTGGGGAGGATGGAATGTTGGTTTTAGATATCTATTGAATGATATATTGGAATGAAATATGATGAATGATAAAATAAATGTTTTAGAGCCAGTGTAGCAATACTTTTCAAAACACCTCAAATCACAATAAATGAAATTCATCATTATCGATGCTATTATGATTAATTCTAGGTTATGTATATGTGATCATGTACTAGCATTACGCCATTGCACTCTCCTTCAGCCATAGACTCACCATCTGACATTAATGGTGGCAGAGGAAAACTCTCCCTGCAAATCATATGCAATTTAACACATACTACACAGGAAATACCCTGTAGGTTACAGATTTAGTGAAGCAAATTTGTCTGCTGGGCTCTTATAAGCAGTCTAATTTGTACCTGCGGCTCTGAGAAAACAAGGAGATGGAGACATCTTAGACACAGTCCATCAGCCATGTTTAATATTGTAGAACATAAATAAATAACTTTTCCAGTAATACATGCTTTTACAATAATGTTAGATTAAATGAGACCAACCCACAAAATTAGGAGAGGGTATTGCCACCCCATTTTAAGTATTTCTTATCTTATTTCTATTTTTCTATTCTTATTTCTTTGACTGCTGTTTGAAGAGAATAAATATACAAGGCAGAGGAAAACAAACTTAAAAAGCCACATGGATCCAATGTGGATTGCCTATGTTGAATCAGGTAATCAGCTCTATTTTAAGTCAAGGTAATTCAATAAGTTTGCAGGTGTGTTTCCTTTAAAAATACACACAAACTTTAGATGTTTTCACATCACAAGAGATTTTCACATCACAAGAGATTTCTGTGGACCTCAGAGTCTGTGATGTTAATGACTTCAGGCTCCATGAATTCACAGATAAGCAGATGTTAAACAATGTCCTTTCTCTAATCAAGAATTTTTGTCAATCACTCCAATAGAGAAGCATGTAAGACTTCAAATGTGAGGTGTACATGAGTTTAACTAAGACAAACACTGAGCAAGACTAATGTGAATAGGACGATGACATGGAGGGAATTAAATTACAGTGAGAAATCATCACCGTGAGCATTGCCAGTTGTCTTGTTGGCCAAAAGCCACCAAGATGCTTCCAGCAGCTTTTGAAAGAATGTGCTGCAGATGTGTGAAATTACAGTGGACATTTCTAACATTATTTATAAAACTGACACATGCCATTCCAAAAAAAAAAAGAAAAAAAAGAAAAGAAAATAGTACCGGTAAAATTTGTACCTTGAATATATTATAAAGCTGCAGTGACAGTAGACTGCTTACCAAAGTTCATTGAAAGCAAGGGAGTCATACTGGTTTGGAACAACATGAAGGGGGATTAAATGATGACAGAATTCTCGTTTTGTGGTGAATGTCCTTTAAAGGTCATTATAACATGCTGCTAATATGAAATTGTTTTAATGTGTCATCCAAGGATCAACCGACCACATGCTCACAAGAAACTGGTGCAAGCTTACAATCACTCTGTTTAGCAGAGGAATACAGTTACAAAGATGCTAATTATACTGCCCTACAAAGGCAAAAGACATTAACTTGCTAGAATGTGGAACTGAGAAAAATAACTTTAAAGATTATTAGTTGATCGGCCAAATTAATTATTAGTAGGACATTGAAAATCTGGCAATTAGATGTTTAAGTAATGAAAATTATCTACATCACAAAATCTTGAGCTCAAAACTTGACTTCTGACCACTATTTTAAGTAACTAGTAACTGTACTCTGCCTTTGTATTGTCAGCAAAAAGTCATGCCATAGGCAAAAGGTAGCAACTTCCAAATGATCAATATTTGGTTGATGATCACCATTAACAAAATCATTATAGAAACACCTGTATAAAATCTAGTGATCAAGGCATTTTGCATGATTTACAATTACCTAGCCTTCTACTTATTGTGCTGGTTACATTCTGGTGGCCCTTTGTAACTTGACATTAGACATGACAAAATACCTCCAGAGCGGTGAAGACTAAAGAGTATATTCAAGTGGTACCGAGTTGCATAAGACTTGCTAAACAGTAAACACACCTTCAAAATGATCACAACATCATTCTGGTTCATAGTGGTGGACCTTAAGTATAATATATTTTTATTATATTTTAAATAATTTATTAGTATAATTAAAATGCACTAAAAATGGGTTTAGATATACTGAAAATGGAAACAAAATACTTTTTTAAAGGTTTAAATAGTATATTAAAAATATATTTAAGTTCATCTTCAGTGTGTATTCAAAATAGCACAGTGGAGTACACTTAGTTGATCTTAAGTTTATCTTGAGAAGTACTAAAGTTTAGCTTTTAGTATATTAAGTACAAAATACGTGTGCAAAAATAGAGCACTTTATGTACATTATGGAAGTGTGCTAAGTGCACTTAAATAAAATGTATTTTAGTGTACTTTTTTCACCTGGGGTAGAACGCAAAAGCCTGAATCCCTGACACTTTGGAAGATCCCGAATCACATTTTAGGGCAGACTCATCACGGAGACTGACTAGTAGCCTAGACTTGTTGTTTAACTACTGCGCTCTGTTTACCAGTAGGTGTGGCCTCCTGAGGGCAGCGAAGGACTTTCCAGCATTCTGGAAGTTGTTGTCTTTCATCCACATAAGCCAAAAATACATGTTCTGGCTTTTCTCAGTCTAGAAAGCTCCAAATTCAAAAATAATTTCACATATCTTCTACATAAAGTACTCATTTTAAAGGAGCCGCATGTAAGATTGTGGCCAAAACTGGTACTGCAATCATTTTCAAATTACTGTAGAGCGGTTTATCCCCTGGACTACTGTTGTCAGTGATATAAGTATTTGAGCAGCAAAACGATAATGACATCTATGCGACACACCGAAGCAGTTTGTTTATTTCAATGAATTCAACATTGCAGCAGATGCAAAACTACCTTTTAATGCAGCCTTAGATATTGTTTTAAGTAGTTTAGAATGCAGGTTTATTTTGAAAAAGAGCAGCTTTTGGCGTTAAACTTCGCAAAGACCCCAGTCGTTATTGTAGTCTCGCCATTAATCGCCCTAATGGAGGACCAGGTACAGGAGGCGGTCAACCTTGGAATATCTGCCGCTCAGTTGTGTCAAAGAAAATGCGATAAAGAATTGTCGATACCAACTTCTGTTCGGCAGTCCCGAGGCCTGGATGAGCGCAAAGTGGCAAGACATGTTAGCCACGGAGTTAGTACCAACCTGCTAGGCATCGTCGTCGACGAAGTCCATTTAACTTATAAATGGTAAGTGGTATTTATTAATATCATATTGTCATTATGCCTGTAGACTACCTACTGTGGTTGTCACAGTGCCACTAAGTTGTGTTGCTTTTCAAAATCTATATACAGCTACCGCTGTAGTAGCATAACTTTCAGCTGTGCACACGTACCCGATTAAAGTTTTTGATACTTTAGTCATTAAATTAAATTTTTTAATTTTTTTAACTTGTGAAGTACAAGCGCAAACAATTTCCAATGCAAATAACAACTTCAACATTGATTGAAGTTGTTTTTTTCTAATTGAAACGATTGGCTATGAGCTACGTACAGGCGCAATTGATAGGCATTCTTAGCACCCACTGAACGGTGTGGGGCATTCGTAAACCACGCCTCAAATACGAGAAAATGTGGTTCCCAGACCCAAGTCTCAACAAGAATTGGGTCTGGTGTTAGCCAGGCTGGCAGGCTGACAGAAAAAGTCAACGTCAGAGACAGCATTTATATAGTATATGACAGAAACAAGTGATTAGTAACCTCCTCAGGCCTCAGTATAAACCACATTAATGACAAATGATGTATTTTACGAGCAAACATGAATCATACATTTGTTGCTACAAGAAAGTGTGCTTCAAGTTACAGACTGAACAAATGCAAAGGGTAATTCTTTCCTTAGGAACTGGGTTTTAAGGGATTCTTTGTAAACAGCTTTATGCTCACAGCTGAAAAACAAGCTGTGTGAACACAACGCCATAAGAGCAGGTTGAATGTTTCATTTGCCATTCATAGTCAACACCCCCAGCTGTGAAACAACAGGTGGTCAGTCAAGAATTAATATGTGATTACAAATGAAATGTGACTCATTCCTCCAAAGCTGCTCGCAAAGTAACTTGAAAACCATCTCGCACTTGAATTTTAACTGTTTCCTCAAATGTTCACTTCCCCAAAGTATCACATAACGAACTACACTCTCTATTACACGAGAGGAATCAAAGGGGTCAAATTTTCAAAGCTTGAAAGTGGATGACACTGACATTGTGTGTTTGTGGTCTTCTCTGTAGCTTATTTAAAGGAATGTAAATATTTCATTCACAATATTCAATTCCCATAGTAAAGATATGCTTTGAGTGCCTACCCTCAACCTTGTTTTTTTTTTTATTCTTGTTTTATTGTTTGTGTGATTTTTTTTTCACCCTTTTATCTCCTCCTGCTTAACAGAAAAGTTTGAATGAGCCATTCATGGGCCTGGCCGGTTTTATTGAGACACCAATTTGTGAGTAATAGCTTCTGTCACAGGGGTGAGAGCCTACGCGCTGCACTGACAGGATCATTGAGCTGTTGGGGCAATTTGTCCCACGATGCTGCACTTTTATCAGGAGATTGCTGAGCATGGTGGTACTGTATAAATGAGGGAGGAAGCAAGAGAGAGAGAGAGAGAGATGTACAGCGAGAGAGAGAGATGTACAGCTTTTGTGTAAGTTCTGCCGAGAAGACTCAATCATTACGTCACTGTTTACCTTCACTTTGTCCAATTTTGCTCTAAATACGCGTAGTATAAAAGGTCGAAACTTACACGTTTGAGTTTGCAGATGCTGACATGAGGGTTGCGCCACTGCCTTCATCTTCAGGCAGGACATGCAGATTCTGTATCCTCGGAATGCAAACTACGGACAGGGTCTACACCAAAGACCTTTATCTAAATTTGCTTTTCCACAGTGTCGAAATCAAAAATTTTAAAAAGGCTAAACAGATCTTTTGGCATACTTTGCTTTCGATTCTCTAATTGGTACACAGTCTTGTACCTTGTGCCTTTGAATTTTTGTCCAATTTTCCTTTTTTATAAATAAAGTATTTTATTTATTTTTTTTTATAAACATTTTTGCTTCAAACCAAAGTTTGTGATGTTATGATTCACCATGTAGCTAGTTGACTTGGTTCATGGCTTATAATGCTTCAACAAAGATTTTTTTTAAATCCCTGGGAGAAATTAATGGAAAAATCTAGACCTTATATAGCCCTACCATTTTTCAGCACTGCACTCCTTGTGTTCTGTCTGTCTTTTTGTCTGTATTTCCACAATATGAAGGTAAGATATTATGGCTTTATGAATGAACTGCACATTTTGAAATCTTGCTGGTGCTCTGACATTTGTTATGGCATCTGATTCAAACATTACAATGTTCATGATCATTTTCATTACACTACAACAGTGGCCCTCAAATGTTTTAGAGTGGCGTACCCCTGAGGCATTTAACATCCTTCTGCGTACCCCTCTCGTCCACAAGGATTAGGGCCTTTCCACACCTTTTTCACTAAGGGACAATATTTGCCCCCTTAAATCGATTAAATAAAAAATGCAATGGTGCTACAAAAGTAATACTTTTAAAAATTATATTAAATAAATTCACCAGCTAATTACTCTTCAACAGTGATGCCATAGAAATAGATAGGGCTACCACAAAATTGGAAGTTCAAACACAGAATTTCTCTGACGCATAAGGTCTATTGAGAAGCACCAATAGCCTTAAGAGTCTTTACTAATGAGCTGATGAGATGAATCAAGTGTGTTTGATTAAGGAAAATCTAAAATGTGAAGTGCTGGGGTACTCCAGGACCAGTATTGGGAACTGAACTATTTTAAAAAAGCACACTACACTGTTTCAGACCACAAACTCTCATGTTTAATATCTCAAACTGCCGTTAGGCTAATCATTCATATACTTCAGTGAAGTCGGCACCTATTAAACAAAATAATATCTAAAGCTACACCAGTTATTTGTGCTATGTTTGTGCTGATTGTGCTAAAACGGTGACTAGTGAGCTAGAAGCTAGAACGGAACAGGCCAGAATAGCACTTGAGAGTGCTTATAAGTGAGTGATTATAAACACATTAAACGGAGAGCGTAAAATCCTATCGATTCACTGTAATACATAATTTATTCCCAAATTTTAAGTGTTTATTAAGGCTTTCAGACTCTATTCTTGGTGGCACTCAGCCTGATGGTTGGCCGTAGTGCTCATTGGTGGGAGAAAAATATAAACAAAACAACTGGTCAAATTTGTTCTTAAACATTATTGATTATTTAACTTTTAAAACACAATTTCTTTTTTATTTTATTTTTTTTTTTTTACAAGTGTAATTTCCTGCGTGCTTTTAATTAAATTTGGGGGGTTCTCTTTTTACCCAGAGCTGTGTTGCCAAAATTACCTAAATTGAATTGTTCCCTTTCAAGGGAACTTCGAGCTGCGTTAACGCTCTGCGTGATTGCGTCGTGAAGCCTCTGTACAAGCAGTCCAATGAGAGAGTAAGACGTCATGTGACGTCATAGACCAGGAAACTATAAAGCACCCTTGAAATCAGACCGCGACAGCTTCTGTTGCCTTCAGCAAGCGATATCTGATACTTTGTCCTTGTCTATTTATTGTTGTTTGTCAGAGCTGTTTTATATATATGCATATATGGCAAGCAAGCAAGTTTATAGGCGGTGTGTTGTTCCCTGCCCTCGTTACATCACGGGTGGTGTCGGGGACACACATCTGCTGTTTGGGAGTGGAGCATGCCAGCAGTCAGTTCTCGAGGGAGCCGACTGTGGGCATTGCGAGAAGCTGTCCGCGAGGACGCTCCGCTCCAACCGGGCGTTCTCCGAAGACGACGGTTCGGTTCGCGTTCCCCGCGCGGGTCTCTCTGCCTCGCATTCCGGGTTCGCAAATAGATCTGACAGCGGGGGTTGGGATGGGCTCAGCCCTATCTCAGCCTTTACATGCCAGATCTAGTGTGACTGTGATTTCCAGTTCCGAGGAACTGGTATCGTTAGTGTTTTGTTTAAAAAGAAAGAGTACAAAACAGAAATATTAAGAGAAAGGCAGATGTTTGAGTTTCAATGAATAAATAAGTCAGCTCATATCTCTGCTCAGGGCATGTGCACAGACATTTTGAGGGGCAGTGGCCTAAACCAAAAAAGATGCACTGGTTGCTTAACACAAATGATCCAGTTTACAAAATATACTATTAAAAGAGAAGATCGCACACGCTCAAAATTCAAATACATTTTAGACTTTATTATGTTTTGATTTAACATCACAATTTAGGGCTGTTTTCAACTAAGGATTTTCATAATCAAATCTGATTTGTTACATTTTGTCATAGTCGACTGATAGTCAAACTTTTTTTTTTTTAGTTTTCCATTTCAAACAAAAGAGCTAAAAACTAAAAGAAAAACATTGTGTGTAACAAATACCTTTTATTCATTTAAAGCCAGATGAACCAAACATATCACACATATTTCAAACATCAGAAAAGTTCACATAAAATAGGAACAAATTGGCTTCAAAAACAACAACGTGCCAAAATGTGCTTTGTTTTATAATAAATCACACACAGTACACAAAACCTTAACCAAAAAATCTTTGCAATAAACTTTGCAATTTAGACTTGCAAACTGCGTGCCGTGCGGTGAGAGACAGCCTACATGCTCGAGCAGATTTGGCTTGAAGTCGTTCATCCTCAGATGCGGGGTTGCGTGCGCTGTTACAAAAAAGCTGTGCACTCAGCCAAGCAAAATGGGGTCTTGTGCACTCATCGAGAATGAGGTTCGTAGTCAAATCAGACCACACCAAAATGAATCGTCGAATCCTCGACTATTAGAAATCAGCCCTATCACAGTTACCGAACACATTGCTGATAACAACAGAAACTAGCCTATATCCTGTTTTATATTTTTATTTTTACCTGTTCCATTTAGCAACACTTTTTTTTATTTGGTACCATGCCCTGAAAGATCTTGATAACCTAATTTTTAATGATTCACAATTACACATTGGTGATAATAACAGAAACTATTTACCATTTTATATTTGAGTTTTTACCTTTTCCTTTTACAGCAAAGTGTCTACAAAGTTTTTGTCTACAAAGTGTGCCAAAAACAGAAAATGTAGTTATTTGTATTAGATCTATTTGAGAGTACAATAATTTGATTAGACAAGCAGCTAATTCTAAGAATGTGTTGTATATGTTGTACAAGTTGTTTTGCAGATTCAACCACTGTCTTGCATAGCCTAAGTTACCTGTTAATGCGACAGCTTATATAAACTGTCGTCATTTCAAAAGAGCATCGCTGACACATATGTGAATGATGCTGCGGAGCGAGCGGGAAAACCTGTAGCGGATTAGCGGAATGCTTTGAGCAGAGCAATGAGGGTGGGGAAGAGGGGCACCTCAGTCAATGAGGGCAGAGGGGCAGTGGCTCTAGCCACCGGGCCACCCCCCTGTGCACGGCCCTGTCTCTGCTGAATAAAGAGGAGCTTTTAAAAGGAGGTTTTATTGTGGGTAAGGTATATAGGACATGGATAAGTGTGAGGGATGACTCTGAGGAGGGTCGCAGCGCTGCCAGTTCGGTTGTTTCCTTCTGGTGGCCACAGAACTATATATGTGTATATATTTGTGTTTTTTTTTTCTGATATAAAAATAAAGGGAAAATAAAGATATAAATATGTCTGTTCTTCTGGTCGCTCCGCTTTCAAGAAAACTATGAAATAATCCATTCAGCAGTGTTCCAGAGGTTGCTTCCTCACCAATCTAATGTTCCTGAGACTGCTGGGCGGTAGCAGTCTCGGCCTATTAAGCTCCTCACAGCACAAGGTGCAAAACAGAACAGTCTAGCCAGTTAGAGATATGCAAGATCTGAGGACTGTTTTATCTTTAAAAAAGCTTGGACAAAGGAGAAGCCCTGACGCAGAGGAGAAATTGTTTCTCCTCCGTGCCCTTTGGGGTGCGACTCTCTGTGGAGGGTCGCAGCACCGCCAGTTCGGTTCCCCTGCAGGTTCGTCGTTTCAGGGTTCGTCGGGGTCCGGTTCGTCGTCCTCCGAGGAAAACTTAAGGGACGCTTGCTTATCTTTCCATCCTCATCACAGGAGGTTCCTGAGGTTTGCTTTCGGGGGCGAAGCATACCAATATCGGGTTCTCCCATTCGGCCAATGTTTATCACCCCACACCTTTTCAATATGCGTAGATGCAGCTCTGGCTCCTCTGGACTCCAGGGCATTCGTGTATTATACTATCAACGATTGGTTGATCCTAGCTCAGTCTGAGCATGCGGCAGTTCGGCATTGAGTTCGGCCTTAATTTCGGGTGTTTCCCTTCTTGACATTTGTAATGCGGCAGGATGGTCCTCTCCACATACATTTGTTAGATTTTATTACCTTGACCTCTTTACTACAGGGGGTAGGTTGCTTGCTTCTTAGTGTGTGCAAGGACTTCACACAGAACGGACATTTCTTGAAAGGGAACGTCTCAGGTTACGTATGTAACCTTAGTTCCCTGAGAGGGAACGAGAGCTGCGTTGCCCTGCCATACTTCCTGCATGCCCTAATCGACTTGCTTCAGGCCTTTTCAGAAGCTGTCTGATTTCAAGGGTGATTTATAGTTTCCTGGTCTATGACGTCACATGACGTCCTACTCTCTCATTGGACTGCTTGTACAGAGGCTTCACAACGCAATCACGCAGAGCGTTCCCCATCGCGTAAGCTAATGCAGCTCTCAATTCCTCTCAGGGAACCAAGGTTACATACGTAACCTGAGACATTTTTACCTCTTAATTTTTGTTGCTAGCGTGGCACTTTCTTCTGCTCTGCTGATCTGCGCATGCGTAGAAGTGCGAGATGTTTAGTCATTATTATGAGGAAGTTTCTCATTATTATGAGATGTTAAGTCATTATTACGAGAAAGTTTCTCATTATTAAAAGATTATTACGAGATGTTAAGTCATTATTACTATGAGAAAGTTTCTTATTAGGAGATGTTAAGTCATTACGAGAAAGTTACTCATTATTACAAGATGTTAATTCATTATTACGAGAGTTTCTCCTAATAATTAATAACTTTCTCAATATAATGAGAAACAAAGTCATAATTATGAGAAATTATTATATCTCATTATTATGACTTTCAGAATTATATTTTTACTCAACTGTGGCGGAAGCGGGCTTCCATAGCAAATACTTGAAGGGAAGTATTGGCAAAATTTCACCTGTAGCAAGCCAGAGGTCACTGGGAACATACTACAAACTTTAGAATTTGAACGATGTCTGGTTTTAAATGTCATTTTATAAAAGTCATTTTAATTAATACAAAAACGTACTTGGTGGAGTTGGGAGACATCCCCTTAGGCATCATGTGTTGTGGTAGTGCGTCAAAGTATTTTCAACAGCATGTGTCGATATGCAATATCTATCAATATCTATCGGAGCAACCTGGCATGGGGGTTATCACGGGTCCCTCCAACAAGCAGCACCACTGATTCTCAAGTATAAATATGCAGCTAATATATGGTATCGATATCAGTGGCAAGGGAAAACGAATGTCTGATGAATATCAAACCTAAAACTAACTTTACATATGGGTCAAGTGCACTAACACAGTCTCATCCCAAGAAGTCATATAACTGACGTCTTGGGACGTCTTTTGACTATATGTCAATATCCGCATTTTCAGGGCCCCTAAACGTCGGTTATATGACGATCCTGGGACGTCATACAACTGACGCTTTACCTTTAACGTCAGTTAGGTGACGGGTAGGTTTAGGGGTAGGTTTTGGTCTGGGGTAGAGTTAGGATCCGATGACGTCATCTAACTGACTTTCAGGGGGGCCCTGAAAAGGCGGATATTGACGTACCGTCAAAGAGCTATGCTGAGACTGCGCTGTGTGGACTGCTGGGCCACCGCAGCTTCCCATTACCGCAGACAGAACTGAATGGCAATTTCCAACTGCGGATCCGCTCCAGAACGGCTGCGGAGTCAATAGGTTTCCATTAAAGTCAATGTGTGTATTTTCACCGACTGCCCCAGCCCTCCAGAGCAGATACACAGAGCTTTTATTTTTGTAGAGTGCCGGAGAGCTCCACAGCAATTCAGCACAGGGCAGATTGTTATATTGTGCGATCATATGTGAATTTGCGAGATCTTGTGGTTCCTCGTGACTTCAGCTGTCCGTCATGGCCGCAACCGATCCTCAACAAATCCAGCCCTGGTGGGTATTAAAGGACGGCGGAGCACGAAGCCGACACGCCGCGGAGCTGATCTGCAGCTGGTGGAAATCCGGGATGAAGAGTGCAGGACCTGAGGAATATATACAAATGATTGAAGAGAGGGGGCTATACTAAATCTTTCTAATCGAACGCATGCATTATATGCCAGGAGTGCAATTGTAATGTTTGATAAGCAGCAACACAATAACATTACATTTTCATACTGCGTAAATGTAATTCTCCTAACCCCCTTTGATGAAATCATGGATCATCCCTTGCTCAATCTCTCTGCACCTGGTTGAGAAACAACTTATCTATTTAATAAAGTTTGAAGAATTATAACATTTTACACCATTACAAAAGGAACGACACTGGTAACAATTTAGAGTACATGAGGTGAGGAGTTCCATAACTCTTTCTATTTTTTTTCTGTTAAATAAGAATTTATTTTAAGTACAGCCAGGGTTTCTTTAAAGGGCTCAAACTAACACAAATAAAGCACAAACAAACAGCACCATTTTGGAACGATTTACATGAAATGAGGTGGAGAGCAGGGTTTTTTGTTAAGAAAGGTTACAAGGTTTCTTTTAACTGTTCCTAAAAATATATTTTTTAATTATATTTAAGAAGGATTCGTATAACAGGGTTGTTTTAATGGCAAAACTGGCACAAATTGAGCACAAACGAATGGCACCGGACTGGAGCAATTTGGACTGCATAGGTTGGAGAGTGAAGTCACAGCTCCCGAATAATATTTGTTATTTCTAAGGAGGAAAAATAGATACAGGGTTATAGACACAAATGTCATCAGCAGCCGTCGGTTCTCAGAGGTAATTCCAGCAGTTATACCTTCCAATTTGAAGAATTCCACACCTCACTCTCACTTCCTCTGTCTCTATTTCTGTTCCTGTGTTGGGAACTGAATACAGATTTCCCATGAGAATGAGCAATGAAAGAGAGAACAAAATCTAGCAGAGCTCGGCCAGATGGCAGCTCTAATGGCCACTTGGCAAATTCCTGCCTCTGCCTTGCTTCCTCACTTCTTCCTTCCCTATGAGTCGGCACCTCTCAAAACAACAACTCAACTGCTTAAATCAGAACTGCACTTGACACAGCCTTAGGTACAGTTTACGCAAATGTGTCTAATGACAGTGACGTGAATAGCATATTTCCACTGCTTGCTTTTGTGGCCTCTCCATGGAATCCTTTGTGAGAAAACAATCTCCTAACACATTAATAGAGGAAAATATTAAATTCAGCATTACTCATTTCATTATCCATAACAAAATAGGGAAACCTTTGCCTTGGAGGATAACAACGTGTGAATTTGTGTAGGCAAGGCTTATATCATTGATGTATTCACTCATATTTTCCACAAACCAAGTAGAGGATTATGCCCGCTGATTAAAGCACTAATGTAGCATAGACACACAGGCAGATGGGCTGGGCTGTATGGAGGAATGTGAATGGGAATGTGTGTGTGTCTGTGCGCGACACTGGCAAAGCATTGCGGCCGCAGCCCTGTCTCTGACTCAGCCTCCTCCCTAGAGACCCCTGTACTGACGTCACTTCAGCTCAGCGCCAGGCCCGGCAAAGCTCTTGCCACCCAGAGAAAAACAGGTAGACTAGCAGAAGATTTATCTCAGGATCTGAGCAGATCACATCCACACCCCAGATAATACTGCATATATGCTTGCAGTGTATGTTTTGGCCACGGTTAAAACAACAAGTCACCAACACAACATAGACCGCAGGACTATGATGCCAACAGAAGCTTTCATAACGAGTATTTAATTATTAATTTACTTTTCATAACAGACTGAGGGCCTCGCTCACGAGACTCAGCCTGACAGATCATGTCAAGCCAATGTTTAAATGAGATAGAATCTATGCAAAAACACTTCTGTGCTCTATTAACAGATATACAGCCAGATTTGGTGCTACTGACTCATGTTATGTCTCAATATCTGGACTGATATTGAGGATGAAGCTGATCCACTGACGTGATATCACAGAATGAAATGGCTTGTACATTCCATCCACCCAGATGTATTAATACTCCTACAAAAATGATGTCAAACGTTAACAAGAATGGAGGAGAGGACAATACAGAAGATACATACATGCAGTGTTTATACTGAGTGCAATAACAGTGGTCAACTTTATTGGCAAAAGCTAGCTACACCCACCATAGTTCAGGCAATTTGCCCTTACCCTTACCCATATCACTTCTATTTACACTTCAGAGTGAATGCATCTACAGTATCACTATTTTTATCTGAAATAATATTTCAATTCTTTTAATAGTAGCCTTGCTTACTGTCTTCACAACGACCCTAGAGCCATAGCCAAAGCCGAACCCACTCCTAATTTTGCTAACATTTTGCTAGTGACATTCAGAGCTGCCAACTCTCACAAATTCACAGTGAGACACGCAATTGACACTTTTCACACGCTCTCACACCGCATAGAAAAATTGTACAGCAAAGAGGACACAGAGACATTTCAAGCTTCTTAGCTTATGTTACATTTTATCATCAGCTTGGTAGAGAAGGGCTCAGGTAACAGGTGAAACCCAGATCGGATCTGTGGGTAGAGCTAACTATCAAACGCTAACAGATTCGGTTAGCCATGGCTAACATTAGCACTTTTATCGAACAGCCTTTGATCCATTTCTACATTATATCTTCCTGAAAAAACTAAACAAACATAAAACAAACTTCTCAGCGAAATACTAACAGCATCTTACTAACCAAACCAAAAGAAATGTTACAAGTTCGGGGTCAAACCTCATTTCTTTCATGTCCATTAGTTGTCTCCAGCAATGGAAAGCAGTGCCAATTAAAGTTGCAAGCAGCCTTTACGGGGCCAAGCCCTGGAAGGTACAGCAAGTACATGTCCTTCTCAGACATGTCCATGTCTAGAACTGAAAAAAACTTTTCCACCACTTAAGGCCACAGTAACTCTTGCGGTCTGGGCATGTGCCACATGGGATTCGAACCCACGACCACAATGGTTTGGGATTCGTGACACGTGGTTTAGCAACTTGCGCCACTCATAGGATGGAAATTACAAAGCTTCAGAGGAGAGGCTTCAGTATAAGAATAAGCACACAAAATCACGTTAACGCGATTAGCATGTTAAACTAGCTCAATGCTAATGTAGCTTATGGTTATCCTGATAACTGAAGAGCCGCATTCAAAAGAATGGCACCTGGTTAGAATGCTAAACAATTATTATGCTAAGCTAACTAGCATAAGGCAACAAACACAGGCTAGGTCAACTTTGGAAACTAATATCTCGAAAACGGTAGCGAATATCAAAAATCTGTTCAGTCATTTCTGCAAATTTTGGACAAAATTGAGCAAGATTTGAAGGAGGAGTAGAGAAAAAATGTTTTTGCATTTGCTCCAATATGGCGGACAGTCACATTGTTGGAAAATGAAAAACGAGAACAACGATTGGACGTTGGACTCAGTATAAGCCAAGGAACATTTGAACAATATTGGCAAAAGTTATAAGCGTTTTTACAAAAAACCTTATACATTTGGAACACTCAGGTGGCGCTGTGATCAAACTTCTCAGGTACCTTTAGGCCATGCTAATGATGATCCATACCAAATTTGGTGAAGACATTTCAAATAGTTTTAAAGATATTGCAAATTATGACAAAATTCAAAATGGCGGACACAAGGTACCTCCCCATCATGACATGGATTCGCCATGATCCAAGGAATGCATATTTTTTTAATCCACAATAATGATTTTCTGAGAAACTGTTCAAAAGTTATTGTCCAAAATAGTAATTTTGAAAATTGAAAAAAAAAATTATTTGTTCACGAACTGGACATCACTATGTCACGAAGACTCGCAGTGCGGAGCCAGGTGAAAGTATTAACAAGGAATATGACACTACAGTCTGCAGCGAGCAAGGGGTGTCTCAATCCCAGCCCATTCTCACCCCCAAGGCATCACCTAACTGACGCTCTTTCCTTTAGCGTCAGTTAGATGACGCCGTAGGATTGCGTCATGTAACTGATGCTAAAGGGCGCCTAAAGCATCAAATATTGAAGCATGGTCAAAGGTGACGCCTTGGGGTGAGAATGTGTTGTCAATCCAGAAGCCTTAGATCCATTACTTAAAGGGGTCATGAACTGGCTTTTTAAATTTGATTATATTGTTGTCTGAGGTCAATTTGCATTCAAAAACATCAAAATGAATGAGAAATAGGCTATTTTGTACCCAAGTTGTGAGCCTACCTGAAAACGGTCTGAAAAACGTTTTTTATGGGTGTGTCGCACTGAAGACTTGGAAATAAACGCCCACTGCTGTGAGTGGATAACAGTTTTGCATATTATAATGAGTTTAACTCACCCGTCGGTGCACGTGGGGAAAACGTCTAATGTTGTCAAATGACAACCGGATTTGCCCATACATGTTCGACCAAGAGTCCGTGTGTTGTACAATTCCTGTCAGATCTAATATAGACGGCACAGCATGTTCTTTACTCTTAATCGGTCTGCAAATCCAGTCTTGTTTACAAAACAATCCACAGTGAAATCAGGCGAACAGACGACAATGTTTTACCCTCATCAGCTGGAACATCATTAAAAATAAAGTTTATCCATGCAGTCCTATTGGAATCCACAGGAAGCATATGCAGCGACTGTCTTCCACAACCAGGCACTGCACAATATTCTGTATTGCTCGGTATCTGGATCCGGTTTGTCATCACGAGGTAGGCATGTATGTTAGGCTACTTAGCTATGCGTGCAATGCACGAATCGGTGGGCGGGGCTAAACCAGCTGTGTTGAAGCAGGCGTTGATCTTCTGCGGGGGTGGTGTTAAACTTTGACGTCATATTTCCCCACTTTTAAAAACGAGTCGTTTGTTGAGGCTGGTGTCAATAAAAGCTTTTATTGGACTAACAAGGACGTTTTCATTTCTGAAACTTACAGGATATTCTTATAATACGATGACCTCTTAGATGTCAAAAGCTCAAGGAAAATTGTATTTCTCAGTTCATCACCCCTTTAGGCATCAAGTAAATCAAGATTGAACTCATGTGTCTGTTGATTACCACTCATCTGGTATTTAAACTGTGATTAAACTATTCAGAAAGTGAAATATGAATAATCACTCGGGTTCCACCAGGCCTGGAGTGGCCATCGGGAGAATTCCTGGTGGTCCACATATAAGTTGGGCTGGTTGTACAACCTCAAAATAAAGGCAGTTTCACACGGGTGCAGAAAGCGCAAGTCATATTTCATTTTTCCAAGTGTTTAATTTTAATGTGCCATTTAAAATGCTTTTAAATATAAATGTTACAAAGTTCAAGGCGCAGGGAAGAAGGGGGAAGGTAATCAGATACATTAAATAAATAACACAAAAGTAAACAAGTGCTTCATAGCCGACTGCAGCCCACACATAGACAAAATCCAACTTAAATGCCCCAGGCATGGTGTTCTCTCTTCACTTATCCTACGGTGCTCCTGGGAATCCAGACTGGTCCAGCACACATTAACGTTCATTGACACTCACACCACCGACCTCACTCCGTTTCCACTGCTCACACTCTGCTCTTCACAGTAACATTAAAACGATGGTAATTTGAACAATAAAATCTTTTTTTTTTTTTTCATGTAATCAATTATTGTTTTCATTGTCAACCAGCAGTGGTCAGATTCAAGCATTCAACAGCCCTGTAGTATAAGCTTTCATATTAGAGATCCAAAATAAATAAATAATGAAATAACTTAGTTTAGTTACATCATTTTATCCAATGACAACTATTCAAAAGTGTATTCAGAGTAAGACTGAATAAATGTTTATGGAAGCAACACAAATCGTAAATGTTTAGTATTTTAAACAGGCTATACACTAGACGAAACTATACAGTTTGTAGTTGTAAGGTTATTAAAAGTCTGAATCTCTGAAATGGATATTTTACCGCGTCTAAATTCATGACAGTCACTAGTGAAGGGAATGCGATTGTGTGTTTTTACAGTGCCATCAGCCAATCAGCATTATTGACGTCATTTTATTCCCTGAGGTTCTGAAGTGATTACTCATGTAGCATTTACAGTTCAGTTGGTTGGCTCAAAAAAGGTCTATGCCCAGAACTGAGTGTCCATGAGCAAACATAGCAAATTTTGAATTGTGTACTTTCGAGGGGTCAGGTGCCAGTCAAGCAAATGTTGTTCCATTAACAAAGTTCAAGAGGAGCACATTCAAATGATCTATCCAATAAACATGTCATCAGCAATTATCACATCTATCCTTTCAGCATGAGAGGAGGCCTATTTAAGCAGAAGACTCACCTACGTTCCTCTACAGTTTTCAGCATCTGTCCACCACCCCAACTCCTCACTCTTGGCTGATTTCTACAACAGCCAGCAATACAGGGGTGTGCTCTGGGTTTGGGCCAAATACAGAGCCCGGAACCCTCTCCTCGGACAGCACGCCAAATGTGCATACCATTTACTCTATCTGACTTATTTGTTAGTGTGAACTCGTTAACTGCCATTAAGATAAATGTGAACACTAATGGATTGCTCTCTCAAAATGAAGTGTAGTAAATAAATTCGTAGTCTATTGCTGTTTGCAGTGTTGTGTACTTGAGGCTTCGGTCTCGAGTCCATAATTCAATGGACTCGTCATGCATTTTGACTCGGAATTGAATTCGTACTTTAACATATTAGGACTTCGGACTTATTCCCAAGTCCACTTGAGTCCCATTCAAAATATGTCATGATTATAGCTGTATGTTAATATTTCTTTAAATTGTTTGATTGAAACATCCAATGACTGCTGACTTTCTAGTGCACAACTGTGCACGGGACCCAGGTCAGATGTGATGTGGAGCCTCTAGCTCAACTATGTATTGAAAATGTCTGCCTTATCATCCATAATTCAGTTTTCATAAGAGCCACACAGAATTTGTGTGCAGTAATGTTATGTGAAAGAGCACTTACTGATTGTAATAATTTTAAGTCATAATTGTTATAAAATTACCTTTACACCACTATGTGGCCTTTTTACCATTACAGTGTACATGATTCCATGGTATATATGGTTTACTGTTTGAGTATGGTCCCAATTTTATTGTTACCACCAAATATTTTACATATTCTTAAAAATATCTTTAAGTCTGGTTTCAGACCCAACCTTAGGTTATCCTCTCTTGTCTCGACTCGGAATTGACTCTCTTTGGTCTTGACTCGGTATGCAAACAATAAAATTGATTTTACAGTTTTTAATTCATTGTTTATTTTCTGGCTGTCTTACCCATATTGAATTGATGTTCCTGGATAAATCCTAAATTTGTGTTAAAACATTACATTTATCCATAATGTTCTTCAACAGTGGTTCTCAAATGTTAATAACATCATTGTTGGAAACTCGTATGCTTAATTGAGTACACACAGATCTAATGCACTTCAGACTGAAACATGCTGACAATGATATGCTTTGTTCATAATGTATGGACTGGATGAGTAAATCTTACTAAAAGCATTTTCAAACATCCTCTATTAACACAGCACTACAGAGGGAGGGTAAGAGGGTGCCTTTTCAGTGGCAGTATTATTATCAAATTCAATAAGTGAGCCCCTTTAGACAAGAAAATTGTATATAATTATCTTGCCTGTGCAATTACCCATTGGATGTAATTGGAATGGCACTAGCAAATCCTCTTCAGCATGCCAGATGCACAAGGAAATACTTTGATACACTAAATAGTTGCAGTTGTTAATATGAATTTATTTCACGGAGAGAAAAAAAGAAACAAGCCTGAAAATGTGAGATGAGAGATGTGGTTTCACTCAGCTAGCTATAATTACATGTTAAAAGGCTTATTTCAAAACAAACATGCCTAAGGTTTAGCAGGCTGCTAAAGGTTTGAAATAACATAAAGTCCCAAGTCAATAAGACTAACTGATTCAATATTAACTAATTCTGGAGGAAAAAAGGCAGTATTTTAGTTCTATGAAAATCAATAAGCCGATGGCGAGCAATTTAATTTCTTTCAGAATGGCCAGCCTTAAATTTAAGTATGCAATGAAAAACTGATTGTAAATCCTTTAAGATTTCACTGTTGACTTGAGCTCCATTTTGTGAAGCAGGCTGACTTGTTTTCTGATGCATTGCAGTGAAACCAAACAGTGGGGCTGTTTGGGGGGAAGTCAGGTACACCCCATTCACTGGAGGTGAATGAGGCCTAATGGCGCTCCTACACTCTGACTCACCCCATGCAATTTCCCCTCGCATACCTACAATCCCCATCCCCCCATTCCTCACTGCCCCGTCTTTGGCACTCTCCCTGTTTCGAAATGTCAACCATGAGGTAAAATAACTGACTGGCTGACTGGATGGTAATTGTATTGCTTAATAATTGATAGGCTGAATGTTGATGCTGCTGCTAGGCTGGCGGAAGGAGAGAGAGAGAGAGCACTTTGCTGGCCTTTCACTGTTCACAGTCAAATTTCTATACAACACTACTATGACTACCGTTTCATTACACTATCCCTGATGATACTGATGACGATATAATAAAAAAATGGCTTGAGGCATTAAATATGAGTTAAATATCTTTACTACACTATTCATAAAAACAACCCAAGACTTTAGGCTTTATTTGTGGATCTTGTTGGGAGAATGCCTTGCTGGGAAACTGCAATGGAACACACTGGACATGCTAGACCATGACTTTGTTTCAGGAAATGAACCAGTGGAATCGCATGGTGCTCCACTGAATTTAGCATTCTTGAGAGCACAATTAGTCTATTAAATTCCAAATTGAAAAACATTGTATGCATCATTTAAACACTTTAATTATAACTGGTAGGTCTTCTTAATCAAAAAATAAATAAATAAATAAAAAAGAAAGATTATATTCAATACAAGCAATTCAACATTCAACTTTGTTGGAATGAGAAACTATCCACAAAATGTATTTATAGGAACAGATCCATAATTTACTCTAAGAAGCTCTCTGCATCTAAATTCAAGGACTTCTCCTGATGACACTCCCTCCAAAACCCACAAAGAGAGACTAGAAATTTAAAAGTTTCCCATTAAATGAATTATTCATTTACAGCATATGAGAATTGACCCATGAATTACCATCTAGCACATGACTGGTCCGAAGCCTCGGTAGCTGACTAAGTATGTGGATGACAAGCAACACAACATCCAAAGGGCTTAAAAACCACAGTAAATATATCAATAAAGGATGGAAAGGGTATAGGAGAGATAGAGAGCGAGAGAAAAAGCAAGAGAGCAGGGCTGGGAATTAACCAGTGACAAAAAAAAATGATCTGGGTCCCTCTAGGTCGGTGAGTGTTTGACTTCCGGTTGGGCAGCTGTTTAATTGTGAAATGACTCAAACCTCTGATGATCTGAGGTCTGTTGGCCATCTGTCCAAGCAAACACAGTAAACATAGGGAAATGCTGGCCACTTAATGTCATTTTTGGTTACACTTTACTTGAAGGGGGTGTGCATAAGACTGACATGACACCTTCATAATCATTACATACAGTATGTAATGAATATGAAGGAGATTTTTATACTTATTTATGACAACTGTCATTAAGTGTAATTCGCTCAATTATAAATCAAATCAAATATGACATTGTTTGAGATGTCTTTGTTATGACAACTTGACTTAAACCAATGGATCACCTGTTACTGTCTTGGTAATGACAACTTGAAATTACCAAGACAACATAAATTGTCATAAATATGTCAAACATGACATAGCAGATAAATTATCAAACTTAAAGCTACACTGCTTTATATGACCATCTAGTGAATATTAGTTTCTGTTCCTCTCAATTCCGATTTCGTTTTAACTCCTACGGAGGCCAATGTAGTACAAGATTAACATGGCTTCCAGTTCAACCTCGTCCATGAGTGTTAACTTAAACGTAAACGCGAAAGGCAAAGCTTGAATTAACGGGTATGTCCCTCTTTGGCTAATGTACTTTCAAGATGGAGGGGCAACATGGCGACCGACATTAGAACCCCTTACCCGTATGTATTTTCAATGGCATATTATACACTCACGAGAATACTTTATTACTTGAACGAAGTAAATATACATGAATGAGCACGTATATTTTTGAAAGAACTAAGTGTTTTTAGCTAAGAATAAACTAAAAGAGTTACACAGTGTAGCTTTAAGAAACCACTTAGCTTTATGGTTTAACATTGCATTAAACTGTCATGTGGTTGGTTTTGACACTGGCTGTCATGAGGCCATTATAACTGTGGCATGAATATTTTTACAGTACTAGTACAAATTGAATTTGTCATTAAAATGTTATAATGGCTTCATGACAGCCAATGTCAACCAACCACCTGACAGTTTAATGCAAAGTTAACCCATAAAGCTAAGTGGTGTCTTAATTTTGATCATTAATTATGACCGGTTGTGTTGTCTTAGTAATGTCAAGTTGTCATGACAAAGACACTGACAGGTTGTGATGTATTGGTTTGTCAAGTTGTCATAACAAAGACATCTTAAACGATGTAATATTTGCATTAAAAATGTCATAATTGAGCGAATAACACTTAATGACAGTTGTCATAAATATGCATAAAACCTCCTTCATATTCATGACGTGTCATGTCAGTCTTATGCACACCCCTTCAAGTAAAGTCTTACCTCATTTTTCAACCTGACTGTCAATTTCCACCTCCACACTGTCAGTAAGACCTTCCTTGTGGCAGCCTGTTTATTCTTTTAGTAGTTTAATGGCCTTTTATTTTGTCTATAAATAACAATTCATTTATCTGCCCACCCATCCATTCTTCTGGTTCATCGCTTTTTCATTTAGCAATCTGCCAAAGGTCTTAAGCTTTCCAATACAGATCAGGCCCGTTGATTGGTCACTGTCATTACGCAGCTTAATTTACACAGGGAAAGAGACAATTGTACACCTATTATGAGCAATTGATTAGATGTACTTGCATGGCTGCCAAGAGCACCATACCTCTTTATACAATGCAGGGTGGGTATAGAGAGGGGGTCAGGGGTTTAACAGCCCATAATGGGAGCCAGGTCAGCCATTAAAAATCCCTCTGGCCATCAGCCAGGAGGAATCTGTCTGTTTCCGCTACTGCCTTCCAGTTCTGTCCCTGTCTGCAAAGCTTTAATGTGCTAATGCACAAACGCACAAATGGGCCTCAGGGTGGCACAGAGCGGTTTACCGGATCTAGGAGGTGGGTGGATGTGTACTGGAATACCACAACAGACTGGGAAAGCATGGGATCCAGATTAGTGGAAAAGAGAGCCATAGTCAATACCCGGAAAGGTAAGCGTGACAACTTTACCATAAGCATCGCATAATCATGTTTACTGAAAAGGAGGTCTTAGGTTTGATAGCATAAGCGGAAGAACCAAGGAAATGATCTCTGATTTGTGAACGAACAGTTCAATTGAGTCAGATCTTTGGCTGAAGTGGTTTACACGAAGTGGTACAGATTTATCAGAAAGTACAGATTTGCATTTCAATAAAACACACAAAAACTTTTTTTAGCACACAGATTAATTAATTTGTATGCAAAATAGGCCTACATGTATATATGTAGGCTATGTAAATTGCTTTAGATAAAAGCATCTGCCAAAAGAATAAATGTAAATCTTAAATCGTGATTTAATCTTAAAACTAAATCATGGCTGCAACTAACTGATCTGGGACACATTACATTTCAATAAATAAAACTTAAAAACTTAATGAGCGAAAATATGTAAAAACATTTTCTTTATTTGGTTTATTTTATATGATTTGGTTTTAGAACATGAACACAGGAATGTTAGGGACCTTAATAATATGTCCCAACTTAAGAATTAAGTTAATCAAATCACCAAAACAGGACGAGGGGAGTAATTACATTACTTTTTTTTAACTATTGATTTAAGCACTCTGTAAATATTCTTAATAGTTATTATAACATTAGATAGATAACAAGGAAATTGACGATATTGGTGGTTAAACTCGTGGTTCCTCGCTACACTGACCTGCAACTTGCAGACATTTTGGAAAATGAGGTCAACACAAATTAATAAATCATTAGATTGGTGATGTATCTCCAAATCTAAGTTCATAAGTGTTGAACCCACCCAAATAACATTTAACCCAAACAGTCCTAATCTTGTCAGTAGCCTCTATAGACTCATCTACAGTCATCTCATCTAATGGCGAGGTTCATCTGCTACTGCCCTGGCTGTGTTTCAAATAGAGCTGTTACCACCCCCTCCTTCTCCCCAATTGCATTAGTGCTTAACCAGGCAAACCCTGAGAGGCAGCAGCGATAACCATTACAGACAGTCGACAGGCCCCTGCCTCAGTTCTGCCACACAAGCCGTCTGATAAAACAGACACGGCTGCCGTCCCCCCACTCCGGCGATGTGAAATACAGCGAGCGATGAAACGGCTTCATTCCGGCGGCCTGTTCTCATCCTCGGTTGAGTGAGCACAGCAATAGGAGGGGTAATTACACCCAGCCAAACCTGTCATTACCCGAGGGCACTTGTTATGGCTGCACCCGATGTTTTTCCAATTCACCTCCAACCCCTGTGACTGTCAATCTCCTGAGTGGATGTAGTCGGGGAGAGAGGCAGGGGAGCGGCACTGGGAATATTCCAGGCTCATGCGAACAGCGGGTAATTTTCCTCAGAGGGGATAATGGGAGTGGAGAGGCAAGAGGCAGGATTGCCACCGTAAGCAAAACGATTCTGATTGTCGAACTGTAGCACGCCAGCCTTCCAAACATTCCAATGCCGGTGTTGTTTAAAGTCTTGCCAACTGCTTTTCAAGAGTGCTTCCCCTACTAACACACACATACACAAGCTCTCAACACTCTTTATTCTTTTCCCACGAGTAATCTACTTTAATCATGTTTTTGCACAGCAGTTTATAAAGAAGTGTCGCTAAAAGTGCGAGATCCAAAATTATGTTGCAGTGTGTGCGATGTTCTATTCGTTAAATTGACCATTTTCAGGGTTGAAAAAACATGTGCACACTTTCTTTTCCCTGCATTCCACCTGCTGAATCTCCACCTGGGTAGTACAGATGGTTGTGAAAATCTCTGTGCACTGTGCTTTAGGGATCCTGAGACAAAAGCAGCACACACAGAGACAGCACAACACAGGTCTGTCTGTCTGTCTGTCTGTATCTATCTATCTATAGCCTGACTTGGTCATACTCATTTTCCTATCGGAAGATGAGTCTGAAACCCCTCGGTCTGGCTTTGATTATGAGGCGTGTCTTAACCGAACCAGGAAAAAAACAACAACTCTGCACTCAATTGGATAGTCGTAAACCTACAACCAATCAGAGCAACGCAGTAAGTCAGCTACTTTGCATACAGTTGTCAAATACAGAACGTAGCCTAACTTTACTTATTTTAGAAGTTAAATAAATAATAAATGTTATTATTACAAATAATAAATGTTGCTTCTTTTACTTCGGTCCTCCATGAGTGCGACCAAAGGAGAAAACACAACGACCACAGACTTTTCATTACGTCCAATCTTCTTAGCAACCGTCAGAGCCAGCTGATAAGTTGCACTTTTGCCGAATCATGTAGGAAGGACGGCAAAAATATCTTTCCGATCGACAAATGCCTTGATTGCAGTTTTCTGTTTGTCTATTAAAATTAATGCGCTGTCGATTTATTTCACAACAGATGCGACAGCGAAATCTATACATCTCAATTCTCCAGCTGCAGTCATCTCTGAGGGAAACCAGTTTAGTGCTCTTTGATAACGTGATGATTACGTCCCTTCAGATCACCTGTCCATCATCGTATAAAGCCCGCCCTGGCAATTTGATTGGCCCGAATGATTTCTGAACCGATCATAATTACTCCTTAATGGATTGCAGTCCAGATTTCAAACTTCCCGTCCAAAAAATGTTGTGGGCGGAGTTCGGGCTGGCATCCAGGCTTATCTATCTATCTGAGGCTTGTCTGATTTTAGAAAACCTGAAAACAACTGTTTTATCCACTCTATAAAAAGAGTGTGAATGATCTTGCTAAAATTATTTGGTTTAGGTTCTGAAAAACAACTTCAATTGGTTGACTTCACCTTTTAATTTAATCATCTATGATATGACAATATTTCAATAATCTATAATTACTCAACACATTTGCAAATTACACTTCTATAATTGCAGTGGATAGTCAATAAACATCAATATTGACTGTCCACTGCAATTACAGAAGTGTCATAGTCATTATTGCAAAGCCGAAAAAATAAAGCAGTACATTTAATTTTCATGGAATCAGTTTCAGTCAATTTCTGCTGTTTGTTGATGTTTATTACCTAAAACAATCCATGCATCCATATAGTTTGTAGCATTTACAATTAAAAGATGAGGGATGTACTGATATTACAATTTTGGCCGATATGTTATGGTCGATAACCAATAAATAGTCAATATGAAAAAATATATATATATTTTGCCTAAATACATTAGAAATTAAAAAAAAAATCTTTAAATGCTAAGTAAATTTAGGCACTTTTGTGCAGTATGAAAAATGGATATTGAGATGTATTAAAAATATTACATTTACGTTCTACAGTGTTGTCAAATTATGTGTAATTTTTATAGATGAAGCAAGCGTTAGATGACTGACAAGTGCACTCCCTCACTCACAATCAAAACAATTCCCAGCATTCCTCCTGCTCAGCCATAATCTGCACCTGCACCTGATCTGCACACTCATCACCACTGTATTTAAGCTCACACCTCAGTCTCACTGGTTCACAATTCACTGGTCAGTGACCTGGACTACTTTCCCTATCTACTCACCTGAGATATTCACCTCCTGAGATTTCGCCAAGTTCCTGTCTTCCTTATATGTTCTCCAGCTCCAGCATCCCTCCTTTGTTCCTGTAAGACAAAGAGATTGACATTCACTCATCTCTCTCTCTCAGAGTCTGATATCTCCAGACAATGAGTAAAATAGAGGAAATGAGCACCTAAAATGAAATATGAAAATTATTGATTAATATTATTAATTGATTATTGATTGATAACAAAAATAGCATCAGCTGACAGCCAATATAGTTCCGATTTATTGTGCATAAAATTCCCATTGAGTTCTCAGTGCAGCAGTGGCTTCAGGATAAACTAGTTCTAATGCTCATTACCCACTATAGAAAAAAGAGCTTAGGACATTCTGTTCTGTTTTATGAATGCGTCTGAGAGGAGGTTACTCCTCAAACCACACCGACGGTTTGTTCTATAAAAGATCAGGAATATGCAGAGTGAGTCAGATATGTGCGAAGTCTTTTTTAAAGCCTGTGTTTTGAGATTTATTTAGCTTGATTTTCTCCCCTTCATATATTTTCCTCTTTTTGTTATCAAAGTTTTAATTGAAAGTCAGTGAAAGGTGGCAGAGCACCCAGCTGAGCTCTCAGCATAGCTGTCTTCTCCTCTGGGTTAGATCTCCTCCCATGAGGCTACGAGCCCCTGCGTCATTCACAAAAATCATTCAAATAGCTTCGACCTCAAAGCTTCGTCTTCATTCAGAAATCTTTTTATAGCACAGCCTGTGCCGGAGATGGTGCGGATGATGAGAACGGTTGGCCGGAGGGGGAATAGAGGTGGGTATGTGTGTGCGCGCCAGGCTGTATTGGGCGGAGGCTGCGTACATAGCACCTGAC
This sequence comes from Hybognathus amarus, assembly GCA_030378365.1. Lineage (NCBI taxonomy): Eukaryota > Metazoa > Chordata > Actinopteri > Cypriniformes > Leuciscidae > Hybognathus > Hybognathus amarus. The sequence continues at coordinate 459,575 of JAQIUQ010000619.1, forward strand.
ACCAGCCCTGCTTCGCTGGCTCACCTGTCTGTCTCCTCTCCGACACGTGTGTGATTGGAAGAAGTGGGAGCCAGTGCTGTGACGGACTGCTGTGAATGTGTGCTCCAGCACCATGAAGGATCATTGGCTGAGAGTAAAGACGTCACAGCACCTTGTTAGTGAGATGCTGCAAACAGAGCAGCATTGCTGAGGAAACAGAACTCGTCACTGAGAGAAACCTTATTCACAGTATATGACACACCCACCAACAGCTCGAACTGTAATAACACCATGAACTGAATGAACGATAACATCAAATCCTGAAACTATCCCAAAATAGGCTACATGCAAACAGTAAATATAGCCTTTATATTCAAGGCTGCAACCAAATAAAATGTATGGCATTTATGACCATTTCTGTATGTTTTAATAGCTCGATCAAATATATATTTAAATGGATAATGCTCCCCAAAATGAAAATTGTATCATCTTTTACTCACCTTCATGTTGTTCCAAATTATGACTTTCTTCTGCAGAACATATATAATACATTTTTGAGAAATGTCTCAGGGTCCAATGTTGTTTTCTTCTTCAAAACATCTTATTTTGTGTACAGCAGGAGCAAGAAAATCATCCAGTTTTGGAATGACATGAGAACACACATTATTAGGGTGGCTCCCTGCTCTGGTTAGTCTAAAAATGTCTGGAGAAATAAGAAACAAACGTAAACATTTTCCAAACTGAGACTCTTAGACAATCGTAGACACTAAGTGTGGTTAACCATTGCTCAGAGTCAGATCTGTCAAATTCCAATTAAATAACTTTAAAGCAATTTTTCATAATTTAAGTGTTGCTATAGTTACTGTGTTTTGCCTTTTTAGGACAGAACACCCGTGTAGCACTCAGACTACCTCTCCATCCATAAACCTTGCCATGCAAGTACATACTAGCTGATAAGCTTGGAAACCCATTGTTAGTGTACAGATCTGAGTGGATGGGAACAAGCACTAGGATGGGGATATGAACATATTCCTGACATATTCCCACAGAGGAGACTGCTGGGAAATTAGTGAGGTGGCACTAATCAGCCCCTGTGTGTTTATTGGGGGCTGGGGGGCAACTGGAGTGCATTAAAAGCCATTAGTTGCCTCTAACATGGCCACGCTCACTTATTTTGACAGATTCATACAGCAGGCTGATTCTCTGCACAGAGGGTGTATCTGTATGCACGCACACACACACCTCCAGATCCTTCACATCCTCTTCAGTGTGCGGCCCATTCAGCCGTGACTGCACACAGTCAAATTGGTTTGGGATGGGAGGGGAAACTGTGAATAGAAGCTGTTTGTAGTCAAAAGCAGCTGGACAATTGAGTGATGGGAACAAAGAATAGAGGAGAGATGGCGGTGTGTAATACTCTTGATAACAGTACTTAGGAAGATTTTCATATTCTTGAACATGGTGCAATGCTTTTATAAAACATATAATCATATTTATAAAGCATAAACTATATTATACATACAGTCATGTGAAAAGAAAGGACACATCTGAATCAGGGCACAATTAAAAACATCATCTCCCCAGATCTCACAGACAAAGGCTTAAGCTTAGTCAAAGACTAAAATGCATGTTTGAGCTGTTTTGACTGAAAGCTACTTGAGCATGTCTTAAAATAAGTCAGTGCCATTGTTTTGTCTCAAGATCTTTATTCTAAGGAAAATTATTAAGACATAATTAAAAGTGGGGTGTGTGATTTTCTTTTTTGACCATTTTTTTTTCTAAAATCACTTGAAATCCTTTTACTAAGCCACTGAGTTAGAAGCACTTAAATGATAATTAAGCAATTCAATCGTCTGTGGAATGGGGAGGACTCGAAAAACTCCAATCATTTCCAAGACCACCATTGAATCATTGGACTGTAAGTGTGTCAATCAAACGGTCATACTTTGCACGCATACTCAAAGTGCAAGTCGCTCCGGTACAGAGAGGGAGTGAGTAAACGCAATCTCGTGCATATGAATTTTGCAGATGCATGACTGTGTGTCCATGTTCTTTAAATGTGTGGAGTCAGGGCCAGCATTGGAAGAAAGAAGGTAGATCCTTTTGAGTTTTCAAAATCAGCCGGCCGTTTTGCAAATCCCATACCTACATTTAAATGTCCCATATAAACTAAAACTTAATCCTGGTTTAATCTAATCCCTGTCTGTGACACCAGGCCCTAGTCTTTCGCAGGTCTTAGATGAACAACAACACATGACATATTACACTGTCATTATTTATTTAGCAAAAATAAAGCCAAAATGGAGAAGCCATGTGTGACAAACTAAGTGCACCCTATGATTGAATTACCTGTAGAGCCACCTTTAACAGCAATAACTTTTTAGCAAGTTATCCTTTTCTGTATGACTTTAGTCTCTCATTTTTGCCATGTTACTTTATTTCTTTGAGGTTAGTGGGCATTTGTTTATGCACAACTCTCTTAAAGAACAACATGCAGGTTGAATTTATTTCTGAATTAATACATTAAATTGTCTGCAGAGGTCTTTTAAAAACACATATGTAAAAAGGACTAATGGAATCTTATTTGATGTAGAGATTTTGATGAAAATGTACTAGGCTCTGGAATACGCCTTTCCCACAAGCAACGCGTCATATGATGTCGAACAAATGAGCTTCGCGGTCCACTTTCTCATTGTTGGGTGTTGATGTAGTTAGAGCAGTAGTGAGAGACAGAATGTTTTAGATCGAGTTTAGAGAAGCCATAATGGTAAATTATTGTGTTTGTGCTTGTTACACATTTCAGCCTGTCAGGACATCATATCCATCATTTTCCTTCTAGGAAAAACAAGGCTTTTTGGTCTTGGGTACGTTTTGTGCAGGGAGAGCAGACTTCACTGCCGCATCTGTTACCACACACAATCGGTCGTTTGTGGCACACATTTCACTCGCTTCAAATGGTATCACTAACTGCATTTGAAAAGCATTATTTATTTGTTGTTATGGCATGGTCATTAGTAAATGTAGATAGTGCTAACCAGCTTGGATGGAGTGCATAATCACTGTCAGTGTAGAATATGAGAAGACAAAATGTTGCTGGCTTAAATTAAGACAATCTAAATGGATGTTTAATCAAGAACAAAGTCGAATATATGTTTGCTAAAGCAGATTTATTACAAAACACCAAGTTATAGCCATACAGTAGATGAACCAGCGTTAGCCACGGTGCTAACTTACATGAACTCACTTGCCCTATTCGCCACTGGTTTTCTCGACACCACAACTCTAACGTTACTTCTCTCCTCTGCCTATTGTTCGTCCCTTGATCTCCCCTGACTTCTGTCTCGCCTAGAAGGCTCATAATTACATGCCTGTGGGTCATCATAGGCATATTCGTCAACATCGGAGAACAGCAGTTTCGTCGTTCGCATCCATTGTAACCTGAGCCTGAACTTGAACAGACTCCCTCGACGATCGTCATTTCCGGTTAGTGCTTCGTATACGCGGGAGTTATTTTATCACAAGTTTTCTCAAAATATCGATAATGGCTAAATATATATTACTCCAGTTCAGAAAATCTAGTTGTTTTATCGTCAACATACACTATGCTATATAGGGGTGTCCAACCTGCATGTTGCTCTTTAAGGTCCTGCCACATAATTTCAATCAGGTTAAGTTCTGGACATTGCCTGAGCCAGTGCTACAACTCTTTTTCGGGCTTAAACTAATATGGTAAAACAAACGACATTATTAACTGTCTTTATAATTGCTTTGGAAGCTAAAGCTGGTGATTATGGTAAGGGGCGTTACATTTCCGAACATCGGCTTTAAATAGAAATCTCCCTCTACCAAGGTGACTTCCTCTCCACAAATAGCTATCTATCTCCCTTGCTGCCAAAACCTTTCCAGATGTCTGAGGTACAGTATAGCTTTCAGATAATGGACAAAAAAGGCTTTTATTAAAAGTTAATTAGCATGTGTACCATGCTCAAATTCTGTGAAGTTTTGAGATTCTTTATTCCCATTATGCACAGTATTTTTATAGTCTTTTTTCTTGCAGCACACACTTCCGAATGCAATGTTCAGGTAGTGATGCTATGCTGCTTGAGTGGCAGAAGTCAACATCTACTTGTGTGTTTCCTGAGTATCAGTAGCGCTCCCCCTCTCAGAAACTAAAAGTGAAGTCACGGATGGTTTTGAGATCTGAAAGAAAAGTTTTGTGAAGTGAATGATGCTTCATGTTCATGTGACTGCATCAGTGCTGCCAACGCACACCACAGCCAGAAGGGTCAGCCTGAAATAAACTGGCACCAGAACCAAGAAATCCTCTTTAGCTCTCTCTCTCTCGCGAGAGCTCCATCACAGTTCACAAACTGCTTGCTTTTGTTTTTGCAATAACAACAACAAAAAAGCCAAGGCATGTGAACGCAGTGCGATACAACCATAGCTGTCCATTTTAACTTAGTTTACTTACTTTCAAGCATCATTTTTACATTTCACAACTATATTAATTCCGTTTTACAAGAGTACATGTTTAGACAAATGCAATGTCGTATCTGATAATTTGTTAATGTAGTTTGATTTAAATGGATGTAATTAGAATTACCATGCTATCTTAAATCTCACCCTTTCGATCATCACACAACATCTTTCCAAGTCTCATCTCTCAGCGGGATCAAGGCTTCACAGTTGACACATTAGTATGCAGGCAGCTTGTGAGAGTGGCTGTGACGTCAGCAGGAGTAGAGAGAGTGGAAAAGGTGTCCGAGGGCGAGCAGAGGCTCTGGCTGATCGCACCATTATTAGAACAGCAAACACGCTTAAACACCATTAAGTTCTATGTTACATGTGCCGTTTAGTTTCCACGGTAACGACAGGGAGGTGTATATTTAGAGCTGATGGAATAAGATCGTGAAGGAGAGGTAGAGATTTGGTGGTGGAGTGAGAAGCAGATGCAATTTATCAAAAAGTAAAAAAGAAAATATCTTTCACATGATTGAGTCACAAAGTATTCAAAGCCTCTCTGCTGATACATGCCAGGCTGACCAATCCAAACTAAATAAAAAGAGATCTTTTTATCTTCTCTTTTTCTCTCCTACAGTGCTCTCGACCACGAAAACTCACTGGAGAACAGGAGACCAGTAAATCTTGACCAGTTGGAGGCAGCACTGTCTTTAATCCAAACTCATGTTACTTTACTGAAGGGTCACTGTTCCTGGCAATATTTAGCATCATTTTCTAGGAAAATGAACATTAATGAATCAGCGTATAAGTTTAAAGAAAGCATATAACAAACTAATGTAAAAGCTAGTTTCTATTAATTAAATCAATCGGTAACACTTTATTTTTATGTGTCATTGTTACATATGTTACATGTAATTACTATAGTAATAACTATAAATTATGCATAATTACATGCAACTAACCCTAAACCCTAATCCTAACCCTTTAGTAAGTACATGTAATTACTTAATATCACTCAGTACTTAAATGTATAATTACAGTGTAACAATGACACATTAAAATAAAGTGTAACCAATTAATCTAGTATTTCTGGTAATACTTTACAATAAGGACTCATTAGTTAATGTTAATGCATTTAATGATACATGCGTTTTATGAATCTTTGTTAACATTGGTTAATAAAAATACAACTGCTCACTGTCCATTTGAGAGCAGCCTATTAATTAATATTATCGCATGCAACTAGTGTTTTTAATAATTAAGTAAGTGTTTAACAATTAGTAAATGTTAAAGTTAGCATTAACTTAGATTGCATGCTTTAAAGGTAATTTTCATTGTTAGTCCATGTTAAGTAAATTTTCCCAAATCTATTTAAAATAGCATTAATTACCGTATTGTTATAAGGTAATATCAATATTTGAATTATTTATGGTATTATATAATTTATACTATTCATTGAAACGTAAGTTGATTGAAAAGTGCATTCTTATTTAGGACCTAAGTGGTTCATACATTCTCATGCAGAGTGAAAGGATATAATGATGTGTTAAAATCAGAGGCTGTGAGCTCAGAGGAAATATTTTGACCCTGTATCACACTGCTGGTGAGGTGTTGGGGTAGATGCATGTGAATTAGATGTGAAGCGACTCAGCGGCTGAAGTACAGTACACAAGGCGCTGAGTATTACCATGGCAGCTGAATCCCACCCGAGTCCTGCAGGTGTGTGACTCACCCCACTAGCTCAACAAAGGGAGAGAGGCCGCCGCATAGAGACGCAATCTCTTAGTGTATCTCTCTCTCGCTATGTCACATGCTGCATTGCCAACTTGCATGTGGGCTGTACGCATGCCCATGATCACAACCCAACACTTTCACATACCGTAACGATGCAAACGCATCGACTGTGGCAAACTTTTTACGTAAATTACATTTGAGATTAAATGTTTCTCTGTTTTACACCTTAAAATTCTCCTTTCATGGTGGAGGAAGAGTGTGTTATGTGGCTGATAGTTTTCTTATTCTAGCTGCCGAACTTCAGCACTATATTCATGAATGCAGAAGAAATGAGTCAGGAAAAGGTGAGAGCTGGGTTGAATCCATGTGTGAAGTGATCCTGAATCTGTCTATGAGCTGAACAGAGCCAGTTATGTTGTAAGGTCTATTATTTCTTGGTGCAATGGAAAGGCGGCTCAGCAGGTATAAGATGGATTCAACCTTGAGTGCCTCCATACAGTTAGCTTTAATGAAAACTATACATTAACTTTTTGATTTATTTCTTTTTACATTAGAAATTAAGTTAAAACTGTAAGAAAGGGGTTTGATTTAAGCAGACTAAATGATTGGAGAAGTCGAGCACGTCACCAGACGTTTGAGGTAAAACAGTTTTACAGGGTCCAAAAAAAATAATTAAATGTGCATGAATAAATTGTGCATGCATTTGGAAGATAGATCAGAATTTATATTTAGTGCTGACATTAATTTTTGTTTCAGTGTTTGGTATGGTCTGTTATAAAACTTTACAACCCATCTGCATTAAACATTAAAATATCGTTAGATAGCAATAACACTAGACAGTTCACCCCAACATTTAAATTTTGTCATCATTTACTCACCTTAAAGTTGTTCCAAACCTGTATGAGTCGGTTAAACACAAAACACAAAGAATGTTGGTAACCAGACAGTTATGATAATGACAGTAGACTTCCATAGTCATTTTTCCCCTACTGGAAGTAAATGGCTACCATCAACTGTCTTGTTACCAACATTCTTCAAAATATCTTCTTTTGTGTTCAACAGAAGAAAGAAACTCTTACAGGTTTGGAACAACTTGAGTGTGAGAAAATGATGCCACAATTTTCATTTTAGGGTGAAATATCCTTTAAATGATGCCAGTTAGCACATTAGCTTTGGCAGCCCTAAACTAGTAAAACTGAATAACTAAATACATCTAAACAACGAAAAGGAAAACTAAACTGTAAACACAAACTGAAAATAAACTAGAAATAAAAACTAAACTGAAAACAAAACACAAAATATTCAAAATCAAATTGAAAAATATAACATTACCCACCTTAGTGAAAAATACAAAGGAACCAACATGTATTTAAAATGCATTTATTTTATTTTAAGTATACTACAAATCTGGAAATAGTGCTAAATAGTATTAAAACACATTTTTGGCTTAATATTAAAAAACTAAAAATAGGAGAGAGGCCGCAGTATACATTCTTTTCTTAAGTTCTTTATTACACAGATGTGTTTTGGCCCGTGCCTTCTTCAGTGACTATTCAGGCTTAATATTAAGAAATGTGCATTGTGCAATAAAGAAGTACTCCTAATAAACTTAATTATAATATTTACATCAGTAAGTACTCAAGCAAGATATTACTAGTATACTTAGTATAAAAATAAATGTATTTTAAATACACTTTGGTGTAGGAACACTTTGGCACCTCAGCCAGATATGCTGTCTTCATGGCCAGGCCACCAACATTTTTAACAATAAGTCACAAAAACAATTTCAGGAGATCTAATATTTATTACTGAAACTACACACAGAATAAGTTAAATTAGCAATCTAGCAAAAACTCTGGTTGACTTTTCACCACAGTCTATCGTCTTACTGCTGTTCTGAGTTTAGCTGATCGAGCTCTTGGGTTCTCCTGCACCTCTTCCTCACATGGCTTTATCACTTTCTTCAGACTGACCCAATGTGCGCTCTCTCGCCCCCTCTCCCCTTCTTCATTCTCTTCCTCCTCCTCCTCCTCCTCTCTCTCCAATCCATGCTGGGCTTTGGCTCGCTGGCGAATGCTGCGGCGTGGTGGGGCAGCCAGGTCCTCTCCACGAAGAAAACGCTTGGTCAGCCGGTCCTCTAAGGAATGGAAGGTGAGAACACAGAGTCGCCCCTTGGGACGGAGCAGAGTTTGCGCCACCTGCAGGCCAGCGTGCAACTCATTGAGTTCGTTGTTTACAAATATCCGTAAAGCCTGGAAGGTTTTGGTGGCAACGTGTGAAGGCCGCTGCAGGCGGTCACGCCGGGCGTACAGCGCACTGGCTGGAAATGCTCCTAAAATAAGAGAGGCAGTTAAGTTAAGTTATTTAAAAGTTAGAGTGTCCTGCAAAATTGGAATTGTTTACTTAATTGCATTAGTCTTTTCTTTTATTTTTCTCAGGTATTGCTCCAACTAAAAGATATTGATTCACATTATATTTTCCAATTTGTTGCCTATTTAGTTCAAATATCTGTCAGAGCAGTATTTCTACACATTTTTGTATTACATATCCCCTGGCCTCATCAAAAACTTTTGACTTTTGACAAAACTAATTGTATTAATTCAGTTAGATGAGATGTTTTTCACTCTTCACTTTGGCCCAACCTTTATCAAACTCAGCTGCCTGTAACTTTCTAGCAATGGACCCTTTTCACATTACAGGGGTTCTCAGAAGCAGAATTATTTAATAGTTCGGTTGTGACAGTAAATATCCTTTTTGTATTTCGCTCCAATAGCAAAAGAAAAATATGTGATAGAGTTGCCACAACAGCATATATATAAACTTTACTAGTGTCGTAATGTAGGAAACCCGTTGCATCAAAATAATCAAATAAACTTCATGCGTAATTGAACAAGATTAACTTATGTAGAATTGTCAAGTCCACATAACAAAATGATTAATAATCCATGCTTAACTGATTTAATAACACGGCAATGGGTTTCCTCACTTTTTTAAGTTGTCAACTGTGCTGTACACTTTAAGAACATATAAGCAAAGAGACAAAAACACTGAAAGATGTACACAGCTGGGGACACATAGGGGCTTATTCCAGATCAGTATGTGTGATGACAGTAGTTTTGAAAATAAACAGGCTGTTCTACAAAGCTCCCAAAGCTCATGGAGAGATCCATGATGTATAATGTGCTGAGATGAATTTGCTCAGTCTGAGCAAGCGGGGAGGTGTTGTTCCCTGAACTGACAACATACAGAGCTTTAAGTTCCAGATAGAAATGACACAGAGACTCGGCTCATGCTATACACAAGTTGTCCTATTAGAAGGTGGTGGACATAAAATATATGGGCATTCGCTATATAGTATTTATTCACTGTAATACAGCAATGAAAATAAACCATAAAGTAAGCATATGATAATGCTTTAATGGTCCAGATAATCATATGGATATTGTTTAACATTATTTGAGCTAAAAAGTGGTCTAAATCAAACATTGGAAACATTGTAGACTACTGGTTACACATTGCAACAATACAGTACACTTGACATTGGCTTATTATTAGATATGTTTGATACATTTTGGACTTTCCTAACATAGCCTAAATAAAAATGAGAATAGGTGACTAAAAATAGCGGAGTCAAATCTACAGCACTTACTGTGATTCACATTTCATGCTAAATAGCATTAGCAAGTCAGTCATGATGTTTTTTGTTTTTGTTTTTCAACCTTGCCATTAATGGCTTCTGAAAATTTCTGTCAATGTATTTTTTCAGTAGAACATAGTTCTTAGAACATATTTTGAAAATTGTACTTTCAAAAATGAGACTTTTGAAGAAACAGTCATACAGATACAGGTTTGCAAAAAAGAAAGAGTTGAAAGAATTTTGGGGTGAACTTGAACTATCCCTTTAAAGGGCATCTGTAACAAAAAACATTTAAAATATTTCCTATTATGGAAAATTCACTTTTACATGGTGTTTGAACATAAATGTGTGTTGGCAGTGTGTGAGCAAAACCACCCTAGAATGATAAAAATCCGCCCAGTGTTTTTTTTACAATCTCAATAAATCACCTGCACTGTCTCAGAACGAGCTGTTCTAAGATTCAGCTCTTTGTGACGTAAAATTGAGCAAGGGGTTTGATTGACAGTGTGGTTGTGGCATAGACCCCGCCCTCGGTGATCTGTACACCAACCGGTAATGACTCTTGGAAACATAAATGTTCTGCGTAGGGTTATCCTGTTGCTGTGGCTTAAAAGTTAATCCTCAAGTGTGGATCGTCGTCTACTGTTTGCGATCCACCGTCACCTCCAGTAACAGTGAGTGTATTTTATGATTTTTGAGCAAATAGTCTTTTCAGTCAATGTCAGCCAATTCAACAACCAATGCGTCTAAAATTGTTGTCGTCGTAGGATGTCTGTGTAGGCTATTTAATTTAAACCTTGTTTGTATAGTGTGTAACCACATGTTTATAAATATATATATATATTTTTAAAGATATTGTATTAAAAACTGCATATATGTTGTTGTTCTGTAAGTTATCTCCTCACATTATTTGCCACAGAAGCACCTGTATGACAAGTAAACATGACGCAACAGGTCCCTCGCATAACTGTAATTTCACTTGTACGTAACAAACTTTCACAGAATGTGTATGTAGTTTCAAACAATTGCGCCAGCGTTAGTGTGTGTGTCTGTGTGTGTGTTCCACATCCATAATTGCAAATGGGACGCAATTACGACTCTATAAGTACATAAATGTATCAAATAACCATACCGAGACGTACTGGTCCATTCTCATTTGTGTTTATTATATTTATATATATAGAGTCTATTTATATATTCCGATTTAAACGTAGTACGCTGAATGTATCAAGTTACGCCCTCATCCAAAGGCAGGGCGGGGATATGCAACTCATTTGCATTTAAGGTGGTATACCCCGAAACAGCTAATTTTTAAACAGGCCCCAAAATGACATTTTCAAATGGTTATAATAAATTAACTATGGGGTATTTTGAGCTGAAACTTCACAAATACATTCTGGGGACACCCAAGACCAATATTACATCTTGTAAAAAGGGGCATAATATGTGACCTTTAATATTCTTTTTCTATGCAGAAGAAAAAGATTGTTACACACAGCAGTTTTTCACTTTGCCCTTCGGAGCTTCAATATGAAACATTTTGTGTAAAAAAAAAAAGTTAACAAATTATTTCAAGTAAATTGTACCCACTTAAGTTTGTGCCATATAGCTTCACGCTGACGAATGATTGGAGGAGAGGGTCACAACTAAAGAAAAAGAGAGGTGTTGCATCTCTCAAGTCTTGCGCTTCTGGGCTTGGAGGAGCAAGACACTGGCCAATCAATAAGACCACATGCCTCTGCCCAGGCTTACACCCCCACCCCACCCCTTATTTTAAAATCCAGTCATAAGGGAGCGAGTGAGGAAGAGGAAAATAAAAAGGAATACAAAATAGAAGGCTATAGAAGAAAAAGAAGGCTATAGTTTGTTATTTGTATTGTTTAGAAAAAGTGAAAAGAATAATGCACAAACAAATAAAATCAAGATCAATCAGGTTTAGCAGACAGTGGACATTAATCATAAAATGCAATAATGAAAAATAATAATCCAATCTCAATAGCCTAACAGATACAAAGTGAATAAATAGACCAATCAGTATATTCTTGTTACCTCAATGGGTGCTCTCCTCACATATTCCAGCAGCAATCACTGTTGATTATACATAATAGGCCATGAATCCTGATGGGTGTGACAATGAGTACAGCCTCTGTCTAATTGCCTCTACATTTAAAATTAACTTATCTACAACAATGTTTACACACAAGCCTAATGGGCTTTACATTGTAAAAAGGGGCAAACACCACCTCCCATCCCCCCACCCCCATTAAATCATGTTAACAATTTTTAACTATGGAAACATTTTAATAGTTTCCGTAATAGTTCATATTTATATTACACGAAACACTGGCTATTAGAAAGTCAAGTCAAATGTAGTGAAAATGACACTTTGTTTAAATGGAAATGTAATTGGTTGTCAGTCTTTTATGAGAGTGCAGGGTTTAGAGGGTAACACCCAGCTGCTCATGGTTCTGATAATTGGCAGTATGTCTTTATTTGGATCAAACTGATTACTGCATGACATCCTTCTGTAATGAAGGAAGGGGAAAAAGATCTCTCTTGAATGAGGCTCTGCACAAGCACATTTCAGCTTGAATAGAGGGCTTATTCTTTGTCTAAGTGTGAATTGAATTACGGATTTTCTTTTGTAATTCCTCTCTATTAATCAGCTTGAGTTGCTTTAAGGAATGAACAAGGGGCAGAACTATCATTCTGAAATTCAAGGCTGTGTTATTCCAAACATAATTTAACTGACCGAACAAAAAAATAAAAACAAAGGCTAATGCTTAAAAGACGACATTTAGAGCATTGTTCTGATTTTCCAGTTTCAATTTAATGTATACACACTGCCCGGCCACCAAAAAAGAACACATCATGCCATATTCCAAGATAACAATCAGTATGTTAACATGGACAATAATATTCCAATATTAAGCCAAATAAGACAATACGCTGATTAAGAAACTACCATGTAAACAGGGATTTCTGATTACCTTAATCTCGCTAAAGTCATACTCGAAGTAAATACAAATTGAATTAAGAGTAAGACTTGTGGTGTCAAATTTAGTCGCATTATTGAAGTGGATTATAGACATGTACACACCTTAATCACATTATTAAAGTCGTGAGGAAGTTTTTTGTTGTTTTTTTTGACGCATTTTGCGACAGGACACACACATGCCAGTGGTAAACCGTTTGATGGCAAACAAGATGGTTGAATGGATGATGATATAATATATATATATATATATATATATATATATATATATATATATACATATATATATATATATATATATATATATATATATTTTAAGCCCCCTGAGGACCAAGGTGTATTTGGGGTCCTTGAGATGTTTTGACATGCTGAGACATTTGTGTTTTTTTTTTAATTGCTTAAAAAGCCACAAAACACAGGAATGAGCCTTTCATTCAGGTGAGTCAGAACAACATACATACATATATATATATATATATATATATATATATACATATATATATATATATGTATCTCTCAAACTAATCCTGGTCAAATAGGTTATATGGGCCATTGTGTAGAATTGGTTCAAAGTTAGAGTTGGAAACATGCTGAAAAGGAAATTCTTTTCCCATAAAGTATTAATTTTAAAGCAGGCCAATACGGTTTTATAATACATATTTCAAAATTAAAGGGGTGGTTGATTGCGATTTCACTTTTTCATTTTAATAGTGTGTAATGTTGCTGTTGGTGCATGAACAGTATCTGCAAAGTTGCAGCACTGAAACTTCAATGTAAGCAGATATATTGTCTTTTAAACATCAGGATGTTTACTGCCTACAAAAACGACTCGATTGGGACTACAACAGGGTTTTAGATGTCACTATACCCATACATTTACATCAACCCTCCCTCCGGAATATGCAAAAAAGGGCATGGCCATATTTCTGCGGCTCGTCAAGTGTGTTATGTTCACGCAGCTGTCAGGTCTTCTGTGTTCAAGCTTCCCACTGACGCTGTAGTTCGTCAACAATGGATACAATTTATGTTTGATTATGTTCCTGAAAACAACAATCGTAATTTAGCTCTCTGTGCTGCGCATTTTGCGAAAGACAGCTTCCAGAATCTCTCACAAATTCAATGCCGGATTCAACAAGAAACTGTTACTAAAAAATGAAGCAGTTCCAACTTTAAAACCATAAAGGAAATTGCAATTATGTTGTTGTTTGTACTACTGGAGTATTATCTTTGTGTGTCCACAGTATCAAGTTTTTCATTCAAAAAATGAAATGTTTGTTTTCTGTGTTGAGCATGCAATTACATAAAAGCAAACACAGATCATGAGTTATGTGCCTGTAACAATCACAAGTTACAAGAGAACTTTTAAGTGTTTAAATGTTTATTTTGTGAGAGTTATTTATAACTCTCAAAGGGGGAAATGTAGGATTACAATTGATCTAAATGCTTAATTTAGATTTCCGATACAATAGTATTTTATATTGAGAAAGTTTATAAATGATGAGACCAGGAAATCTCTGCAAACGGTATAGGGGTTCCCAGCGGGATATTCCTGACTGTCCCTTCTCAGTTCTTGTTCTTGTGTCTCACCAGGTGAAGACTCATGCTGAACAAGTTTGAACACCTGCTATGTTATTACTAAGACCATTTGTCTTGGAGTTCTTGTCTCATGCTGAGCAGGTTCCAAAACCTGTATACCTTCAGAGGGTCTCCACCTCTATGTAATCATTCCCCCTTGAAATGTATAAAAACTACACTGTAAAGTTCCCTTAGTTAGACTTGGCTAAGATTTTTGATGACGCAAACTACAAACTACTTAAAAAGATACTTCTGAGTTTTCAAACACTTTAGAAGAAAAAGTTCACAACAGTGGTAAATCTACACTTTAACGCTTCACTCCTGAAATCTGTATGTCTTGTTTCAGTAAAACAGAGATTCAGAGCAAGTGAACTACCATGATGTGTAGGCCCGATCCTGTTAAACAAGTATATGTCCAAATGCCATCAAACTCCTGAAGATGAATTGATTAAAACGTGCCTCACATTTGACTCATCCACCACTTGCTCGCTTGAGAAAAGGAACAGAAAAATAACGTAGGTCATGTGAACACATTGATCTGGCCAAGACACACTTAGCATTTAAATGTTATGTTGTACACCCAAGCACTCTATTATGAATTTCTATGGGCCATGTTTGAAAATGGCGTGAGATGGAATTATGACTCAGTAAATGGTTTATTCCTCATTTATCATGGCACACTGATATGGTTAAAGGGTGAATATGTTTGTTGTAAAGACTAAATCCTGCGTATGCTATGACAACACACTGATGACTCATTTCCAGCAAATGTGTCTCATGGACACTTACATATTTATCCTTGTTCACCTCTGGGAAAGAAAAGAGCAATAAGTGAAAGAGAGAGACGTAACTAAAATTAAAGCCTTCCATCTTCTTGTTTACCCTGAAGAGTTAACTAAATGTGCGTAACATTTCCTAATCTATGCTGATCACATCATGTTTCCAGTAAGAACGGAGATGAAGGGTCTTATATTTTTTCTGTAGTGCCAATTTATGCTGCTTTTACTGACAGCTCAGGAAGGGCCATTACAAGTGCCTTGTTTCTGGCTCTGGGTAAGGCAGGCAGTAGCTGTTATGCACAAGACTTTCAAAGAGTAATGCTTCCTTATTACCAAGTAAATCCCCTCTATATAAGCAAGAGACTGCATTGGGACACAGAACCTCATGAATGTTATTTAAGGCTGAAAGGGCAGCACTGCTATTGGATGATAGGGAACTCAATAGAGAGAATGGTTTGATTTTGTTAACTGTCCAGAAAAATGACTGTTATTGGAAAGTTATCAAGAAGATCACAATTATTGCATATAGCTGCAAGCAGAAATGAACGGGGTTTGAGCATTTTAACAGGGTTTATGTCAATCTGAAATGTAGGGCTGACAGTGACACCATCCAATATTCATGAAAAAGAATATGCTAAACAATGGAGAAAAGAAGGGTTTAAACAATTATTCTTGATACACACATGCACGCATGCATGCTGTTCTCAAGGCAGATTAAGTGATGGACAGACAAAATGTGAATGCATTATTATAGTGATTTTATAATGTCTAAATTTGAATGAAAAAGCAAAACATGTGAAAAGAACTATATTAGTGAATAGAATGAAAAAAAAAAAGATTATAACCAGCAGATGGCAGAAGATTAAGGGGACACACAGACTTTGCAGGCTTCCAGGACCAGGGTTGGGAAAGACTGGCCTAGGCTGTATCCGAAAATCATTCCCTATACCCTCATTCATTTTTCCCTACATTAGTTTACTAATATAGCTCACTTGAGGGAGTGAATTTGGATACTAAGTGCGTCGGAAAGGCTGTCTCTTTTGCATAGTTTTGCAAATTTTGAAAGTGTTTCTTTCCAACAGTATACACACACACAAAAAAATGTTTTCAATGTTATTGGGATATATTGTGATATTATCTTTTAATGCCGGTCTATATCTATTTCACATACTTCTTTGTAAATTTATTTAAAACTATATTACCAGTGCAATAAAAATGGTTTTAAGCATTTATTTATCAGTCAATGTTATAAACTGACAGAAATATTAGATTTAAAAGATTTCTTATCCTGTCTGTCCTTGTGTAGATGAAAGTAGTATTACAGCCTTCATTTTTGATAGTTGACACACACACATATATATATATATATATATATATATATATATATATATATATATATTATACGCACACACGTGTCTGCTAAACAGTTTTATAGATAAATTCTTTTGATAACATTTGCCATGAGGGTCTCTAGATGATGAATGTCAAGTTTTGGGCAAATAGAACAAATGACCTACAAGGAGATCAGAAAAGTTGATTTTTCAATTAATTTCAAATATTTAACGAATGATTTGATTGACAGCAGTGCTGTCTTGCCTCATATTGAACACAAAGGCATATTGGCCGTGCCTAGTTACTGCGGCCGCAGACGGAAGTGTAAACGTCTGTGTAAAAGTCTAAAACACATTCAAATACTTCAGCTGAATAGCATCATGTCGAGAAGACGCTGTGTTCTACATTGCAAAGATAGTTCAGCCACTTGAGCAATTGAAGAATTGGTGGTTAGAGTTCATATTTGAAACGAGACCACAACAGTATAGCCCGATTGTGTTCTCATCATTTTAATGACGAATCATTCAAAAACATAAATGAATTCAAATATGGATTCGCAAGCCGGTTGTTCCTGAAGGAGGGCTCAGTATCCCCACAGTTTATATGGATCAGCTTCCTCCTCCGAATCACAACCTGTAAGTACTATTAATAATTGTTGCTTTTATGGGTTTTGTAGTGTCATGCGCGAGGAGGGAAGGCGCAATAAGTAGTGTGTGTGTGTGTGTGTGTGTGTGTGTGTGTGTGTAAGTTACGCTCAGCGCAGCTTCTAGGTCTCCAATGTGATTTTTTTTTAAATATGTGAAATGTTTGTCGCTGTCATTGGAGTTGTCATAAAGAATACAGCGTCTTGTAGTACTGCAGTGCTTTATCAATATGTTTATGCATTGTGCTAACAAACAATAACTGACTGGGTCATCTGACCAATCACCGCCGATTAGCGTCACGCAAAGGAGTGGTTTGGAAAAATGAGTCATTGAACAAATCATTTGGGAGTCGGTGAGCAAATCAGGTAAAAATAAATGCATATTATAAGACAACAAAAGTGTTTTTTTGTCATTGCATTCATGTAAAACTGTTGTTGGGACTCCCAGAACAATATTAGGAACATTTTAAATGCCATAATAGGTGCTCTTTAAATTCCAGATCTTTAATGTCTTCTCAGATTTTTTAACCGAAGTGTATTTGTCCCTATGGCAGAAACTAGTAAGTTATTTTCCATTACTTTGTGGCAAACAGTGCAGCCAGTTGTGTTTGTTGTTTACAGTCTCTTGCGACACGTCGAAGACGCATCGTGATATTGTTCCTTGTATTTTCATCTTGCATTCTCAATGCCAGAAATATGTCTGGAATTGAATAAGATCCAAGTTAATCGAAAATAACAATTGACTGCTTTGAATAAAAAGATTCTGCTAAATACTAATTGAATAGCTAAATGCTAAGCTGCACCAGGAAGCATTATCCACATTCTGAATGCAAAGGGGATAGCAGTCCTCAAAAGATAATAAAGGGATTGTTCAGACAAATATGAAAATTGTGTGATCCTTATGTCATTCCAAAGTTCACACAAATGAAAATATTTTGTGCAATCTTTTGTCAGTGGCGTCTAATTTTGGGGTCTAAACAAACAAACACATTTTCATTTTAGGGTGAACTATTCCTTTAGGTTGAAATAAAACTCGACTTTGTGTAAAACAGCCAGTAAACAAACAAAAAATATCCTGTTTTACAAAAGTAGCATCATGGAGAGCGAACTCAACATATATAGAGCTAACACAAATATAAACATTAAGGGCTGCCTTAATTCCAAAACTGTGATGTAGGCCTCCAAAAACTCAGGAGAAAACAAAAGATCAATTTTCATCAGTGCTCCAACAAGTCTGCCTCTCAACAAGTGATCAATAATGGGCTGATTAGTATCTCTTACAGGGATATTAAAGCATGACCAGCAGCTTAGACAACCGTTTAACCATGCTGTCAAAACCTGTGAGCTGCAACAAATAAGTCTGAATGTTTTATGGTAAAGCTGGATGGATGACTTCAAGGTGTGTGAAAGGGGTTGGTGTGGCTGTCTGGGGTCAGTGAGGGTGCGAGTTACTGGCTCTAAGCCAATTTTGTGCTGACGCTCATTATGATTCAAAGTGGTCTGATATGTAGAAAGCTGATCTGAGCATTGGGATTGAGGGACACTTTCCTTAGGGAATCTGGATAATCTTCTGTCACGCCAGCTGGGTTCATACTGATGAGAATATTACACTGCCGTGACCTCGTCTCTTGTCTAATGTGTTTCACTAAATAGAGCGGATTCCCCATTTTAACATGGAATAAACCCTTCCAACCAGTAACTAATGTAGACTTAATTTTTTTTTTACTTTGAAACAATTTTCACTTAGAAATTGCTAGTGAATTTCACAAATAATTACTAAGAAACGAACAAGTAACATAAAGAAAAGTAGAAAGGCTAAAATTGTATTTCCTTTGTTTTATTTTGTTTCTTTTGTTAGTGTAAAAAGCAAATGAATAAATGAGAATAAAACCAAAAGGACTGTGACTGGTGACTATTACGATACACCGTAACCAAGGTGGAGGCAGGTTCTGGAACTCGCCTCCAAAAGCAAGGGTTTTCAGGTATTGTGGTGCTTTGGTTGCTCACGTATGGAAACAAAGAGCTCATAAGAGGGAGAACTCCCATGATGCCCATTGTTATGGTGTCTAAACCCCTCCCTTTCCTCCATCATCAGCACTGATAAATACACACGTATACAAATGCACACATATCATCCCACCTCCTGGTCCATCAATTGCTTCTCTTGGCAACGGTAATGCCGGCAGCCCATCGCTGACCCCCAGGGACCCTCGGGAGTCAGAAGCTTCCAGATTGATTGGAATAAACATTGTTGTTGACTCGCTCTACTCTTCAAAGAAGATCAAACAACTGCCCTTAGTCACACCTGTTCTCCCGGCGTGACGCATGTGCTTGCCTCGTGCTACCGTCATCTTCTGAAGTGACTATGTCGCCAGCGTCAGGGCTATGGAAACAGCGCCGGCAAAAAAGAAAAAAAAAAGCACACGATAAATATAATATCAAAAAGCATCGAGCTGCCGCAATGTGGTGCGTGTGACACGTGCGTTTGGAGAAGTGTGTTGGTGGGGGTGCAGTGAAGGGCACGAAAAGGGAGGGAGCGAGTGTGAGAAACAAATCAAAGGGTACAAGGAGGGGGGAGTCTGGGGGAGGAGAGGATGAGAGTGCGAGTCTAAATACGAATTAAGGAAAGGGGCTAAAAAACGCATTGAGCCTCACCTGCAGGTTTTCCCTACTGCTCCCTAAATCGCTTCGGTTTTTATTAATAAGAGCCTCGTCAACCACAAGGCATGTGCTGCTGATGGATACTCAGACACTGAGAAACAGGCAGCTTAGTGGGGGGAAGGAGAACGTCAGAGATTTCGGATTAGAAAATGCTATCTTTTCTCCCCTTCTCTTTTTCCAGGACAAATAGGTCCCATAGGGAGAGTTTGCATTAATATTGGTCTCTCTCCTTCCTAGCCTCCCTCTAGTGTCGGGAATTAATGAGGGGGGGTACCTGCTACGATGCTGGCCAGTTGCAGGGTCCGGCTGATGGGGTAGACGCTGCGTGCCTGTGCGATGGCCGCCGCAATTTTCCTGGTGTGCCGCTCCTCCCCATACGCAGCCAATACGGACGCAAGCGCCTGTTGATCTAAGGCGTTGACCACGTCAGCCGCGCAGGGCATGTCGGGGTACCTACGCACAAAGAGGAGCCCAATTAAGCAGCTTGACGTCACAAGTTCCTGGCTGACAGAAGCCAAGCCTGACAGCTCTAAGACACCAGTGAAAACCCCTCCCACCCTTCCCACTCTGGGAGATGTGGGCTTGAAATCTATAAAAAGAGAGAGAGCGTGTGTGTACATGAGAGAGCGGGAGGGAGAAGCAGTTAACGACAAATATAAAAATATCAAATCATGATCTGAATTATCTTTAGTAACATATGTGTGCACACTCGGGGAAGAACAAAGAAACCAGGGTAAATGAGACAAAGTTACACACCTAAATAAAGGGGACATACATATCAGTTTACTAATACGAATAAAACGTAAGATTTCATCTAGTCAGTTTCAGTCGGCAGCTGTTGTACACATACACATTGTACTGTGATTCATATACTCACATTAATTCATATATTCCCTAAACATCTTTACTCAGATGTTCAAGTCTTCATGTTTGTACTTATTTAACTATTAACTGAGATTTGGGTTTGATACTTTGGATTCTGAATGGCACATCTCTTTGACTCAGTACTAATTGTGAGGGAAACAAAGAAAAACTGAGCTCTCGGAAACACAAAAACAAAATTGGGTAAAATGTACTTTCAATCAATTTTCACCCGGAAATTGATCCGACAAGTAACTAAATTAATTTAAATGTGAACATTTTAAAGCAGAAATACTGAAATAGTATTTTCTTATAAAACATAGTCAAATAAATCTTCAAAATGTATTTTTTTGTGTGTACTCTCACTAACACTGGAAAGTGAGCACGGGCAAAAGCAGTTTCAGTCATTAGTCACATGGAGTCAACTTTATCCATAAAAGGCATGCAACACACTGAGAGATGCATGATGAACCTTTTATCATAACCTTACTTTTGGAAACAACGTCGTTCTGGATCTCACATTATCCTTGAATGTTTTCTCTCCTATTTAGTTTGTCATTCATGTGGGCATAACTAAAATCACGACAAATGAGTAACTCAAACCGGGAGACATGCTGATTAATGAAAGGTATGCTATGTTTTTCTTGAAGGCCAGCTAGATTTTTCTGACAGCGTCATGCTGTCGTAAAGTTTAATTCTCAGGTAAATAAAGTGTATTCAAATACCGTGGGCAGGACCTGGAACGACCTGCACTATATCTTGCCCTTTCTCTTTTTCCTTTGGGTGTCTCTCTTTTTTCAACCATTTCATCTCGCCCCAGAAAAAAAGTTCAGTCAGTTACAGTGGGTGGGATTTCCACCTCATTATCACAGTAAAAACTTTGACAAAACTTCCTAATAAGAGAGGAAGGTTTCTCGCTCTTCTTCAAATCAGAGGGAAACGGGTTTGCATGTGAGGTGTAATAGATTATGTCGATGATAAAACCACTCTAGGGCTGTGTCTTAAATCGCACTATTTGAGGGGACAGCAATTTGTGGTGTCCAAAACCATAGTGGACATTATCGAGTGCACTCATTCAATTCAACAATGCATCGCAATAACGAGAGAACAACCAATCTACACACAGCATGTAGAGAATACCCATAATGCACCGTGTGACAGTCGCAAGCGGGATGAATCGCCACATCTGACTAGAAGATGCTGCATGTAGCAGAATCATCCATCAATCCATTTTCCCAACTGTTGGTCCAATGTGGGTACAGCGTAATATCATAGAGGTATAAATTACTTTTAAATTGATTATTAAATTGTTTGATTAATGTTTATACATAGTTTCCATGACAGAGTTCAAGATAAATCATGTCATCTTCCTACTGGATCTGTAAGTTTGCCAATTTGTCAATTTTCAAATAATGTTTTAACACCAAGCACAAACTATGCAAAAGAGGCAGCCCTTCCGGCGCACTCAGCATCCAAATTCACTTCCTCAAGTGAACTATATTAGTGGACTAATGTAGGGAATAATTAATGAAGACATGACTTTGTGGGGAAGGGATGATTTTGGATATAGCCTAGGCCAGTCTTTCCCAACCCTGGTTCTGGAAGCCTGCAAAGTCTGTGTCTCCCTAATCAAACACACCTCGATCAAGTCTCTTCAGAAATTTTGGACTTAATTCATATGTTCATTAGTTTACAATCAAATATTTTTATGAATTTTTTAAAGCGTCAAATTGGTAGTTGCGTAGCGGTCAATGAAGGGACAGAAATCTCTCAGATTTCATCAAAAAGATTTGTGTTCTGAAGATGAACGCAAGTCTTATGAGTTTGAAATGACGAGGGTGAGTAATTAATGACAGAATTTTCATTTTTGGGTGAACTACCTTTAATAATTGTTAAACTAAAATTGCTCATGTGTAATGGATTAAGGGTATAATAAGTATATAAATAGTAGGGTATATAAATCACAAAACAATTAAATAAATAGTCATTACTGAAAGCCAGACAAGTCTTTTTCTTTAAAATCTTTTAGGTATCTTTAGAGAAACTAGGGGAGTGACTATTGCATCAGAAATGTGTCACTTTGCTCAAAGCTGATCTAATTTTGGTTTGAGATCTATTACCCAGGTCATAACCTGCCCAGGAGCAGGTTAGCCATTGAGTGTAAGTAACTATGGTGATAAACAACGAGCCACTTTCATGGAGCCATTTTCACCAAACTAAACTAAAACATATCTGGCTAGCCACCTAAATTGGATTCATGTAAAGGTCCAAGGATTGAAAACCACTGTCCAAAGAAATACCTGATCTTTGGGGTCCTTCTCGCTACCTAAATTAGTTCTGTTCATTCACCCACAATCTTAAAGCTAACATTCCATGTGATCCACAAAGCTCAGTCTCTGAATCACCAGGCTCTGCAGTAGTCATCTTTTATTATATTAAGCTGTAATTAGGTTATGCCTTACACCTGTTATGAATCAGTTTTGAATAGCTACAGTATAATAGAGAAGCATGGAGACTCTGTAGATGTAATCAATAAGCCAATAATAATAACTCTGGCCATCAGTGTATATCAAAGTGTGAATCAGGCATTACTAATATCATTAATGATTCTTGAAACAACAGTGACAATGAGTCCTTATACTGAAAAGAAGTGAGCCACGGTAGTAGTCTGAACCTGTCTCTGTCCATCCTCATGTCTAGCGGTCCATCCTTGCTGAGGGAGAAGCCCCTTTCTGCTGAATCCATCTGCATGGAGGAGCAAACCTGCATCCAGAAGAACAGCATCCACACCTCCTGGACACAATCCCAACTTTGGGAGCAGGTTATTCAGCTCACTGAACCTTCCTAGTACTGGCTTCACCTGGCCCCTAAACAAAAGAGAAAAGCAAAACTAGAAAATAAGATGAAGATGACAAGGATTCACAATTGTGCTTTTCATATGCTCTTATGATATTGTGAAAAATAAAATAACTTTATTTATATATATATATATATATATATATATATATATATATATATATATATATTTATATATATATATATATATATATATATATATATATATATATATATATATATATATATATATATAAACATGTAAAGGTCCAGTTATAAAGTTTTCCAACACAAGAACAGTTTTTATTTAGGTTTCCATTATATTTTTTTCATTCTCTGCAAAATATTCAGATTTCTGCTTAAGTACCTTCAAGACTTACAGGCATCTTCATGTGAAATGACTGAGTGACAGTGCTTATGGGTTGTGTTTGCAGTTCAGAACTGACATAATTTGTGGTGCTGCATCTTTCAGCTAAAGCCTGCATTCATTGTGACACTGAGGCTATGTTTAAACTGAAACGATCTGAAGAGAAAACACAAAAGTGGCGTTGCGTTATCACTTTTTATTCACTTTTTTTGCGTTTTCAAGCCCCAAAAACGCCACCGCCGTGTAAACGAAAGGCACATCTGATAAAATATTTTAGCGTTTTCACCCGTAAGCGTTCTCGTGTAAACAGGGCCTGATATGTGCCTCATAAACTGTTAAGGTCAGACTAACATGGGACCTGATTTGAGGCGTTGTTAAAAATAAACATAAGCCACTCATTTATAATGCTGAAAGCCAGAAACAACAAAACCTTTGGTGAACTTTCTCCATATCTGACTCTTATCATTAGTTACAAAATAGAAAAACAGCTTCTGGTGTTTAAAAAACAGTATCTGTTCTGATTCCTCTTTATAACTTCACATTAGGCCAATTTGTTGAATACCAACTCAGTGGCGTACCGCAAATGCTTGAGTGACAGTATTGGAGATAAACCATGGGTCTTACACCATGGCACAACAGCTTGAGGCTGTCAACACAGGATGCAACAAAGCGACCATTGCAAAATACATTTGTTCTTCATGCAGAAAAAGCATATCAAGTATGTCAGAAATAAAACGGGGCATCGGTTTACCAATCGGGAATTTGTTGTGTCGCTTTCAATCACACCACATCCACTGTAGACAGCATCACTTATTTTAATGGGTTCTATTTGCTTTTGTTGAGTGTTCTGTTCGTGTCTAGTGTTACTGGTATCTACATATGGTAACTGAAACTAGTAAAACTAATAAATATGTTTTTAATAACATTATTTTAATGGGCAAACATTAGATTAAAATATTTGAAAAATTTAAATTGTAAAAAAAAATAATGTTGCCTTGGCAACAAACTGAAATTAAAAGTACTAAAATTACTAAACTAAATGCTAAATATAAATATTTAGAAACACAATCCAATAAAAATACAAAAAAATTGCTGAAAGTAAAACTAAAAAGAAGTAAAAGCTAATTTAAAATATTCATACTGTAATAGTATATAAATAAAACTAAATGATACTAATAACAAACTAATAATAAATCCTAAACAGTAATAAGCCAGATATAGTGTATGGTACAATTTTTGCAATAAAACATATTTGCTGCAAATTTGCAATAAAGATCTGCTAAAATGAGCATCAAACAGAAATAACATTCTGATAATAATCATTATCATGAAACAAAACAGATCAGCAGTGATATCCATCATATTCATCATTTTCTTATGCATAAACGTTATGGGTAAAATGTGAATTCGTTTTCATTTTCTTATTTAAAGCTGTATAGGACCACAATATAATGTTATAATCTTCTTTGTACATGGTAATTTCTACTTTTATATATTTAGTTTCCACACAGAAATGAGCTTCAAGTATTACAGAGCTGAATAAAAATGTGGCAGGTGTTCTGCCCCTGTAAGGCTGGTTACCTAGGCACTAAGTTCTTAGTGGGTGTCCAAAGACTACTACAGCTCATAAGCTGTGCGGGGAAGGAAAGAGAGATAGACCAAATAATATGCGTCCCACAGGGAAGGTAACAAAATATCATTTATTTATCACCTTGGAGACCAGAAGATGAGAGTTGTGAGAAAGCACTGTCGCAGCTTAAACTTAATTGAAAAAAGACACACACACACATACACACCAATGAAAATACAAGGGAACGTGTACAAAAACGCATATGTGCAAAGGCTACACGATTACTGTGACCATCGATGCACGCATTTGTAGGGGAGTATGAGTGTTAGAGCATGTGCGTGTGACGTTTCATTTGACTTAGTGGAGGTATTGGTTTGACGTGAGTATTGAGCGATGCCTCTTTAATCCTCAGTCATTCAGATGGAATCGTGGGCGTTTTTTTTTTCACTATTGCTTTAATTCACTTTCTTTACTTTATCTGAAGGGTCTTCATAGTTATGAGTAACGCAGGCACAGTCTCATCTCAGACCACACACACACACGCACACACATTACAGCTAAACAAATAAATGAATACAGTTTAAAAATATCAAGATGAAGCTGAAACATAACACATAAGCATTCAGGCATCATCTTAGTCCCTCCTGACTCTCTTTCTCCCTGCATCTCCTCCTGAGTTCCTTCCCCAGCACCGAAGAGCCATCCATTTTTCATGTGACCTTTAGACAGCCTGTGTGCAGAGAACAGCCCAGGTAGGCAACTATAAATCAGACAGCAGAGAAGCAAATGAGGTAGAGAACACTAGGGGTCCCATGCAGAGGCGGTTAATTTGACCGCGTTGGCTTTGCAGTCATGCTAAACACGCGGATTCTCCTTCCCTGACTCGTGCTAAACTCTCTGACAGATGAACAAAAAAAGTGCAGAGGATGGGGAGAAAAATCACCTCCTCCACCTCGGAGGTCATCAAAGGTCTTCTTCACCCACTCACGCGGCCGGCTGAAGGCTTTACCCATAGGACTCTGGGGTGCCCGTGTCCACACACCCACGGCCAGCTGAAAGATCAAGGGTGAGGGAGCTGCTCGGCTCTCGCCCCGCTGCAAGGGCTTCCCTCAGTTCTCTGTGAAGGGGCTTTCTATCTCTCTCTCTCTCGCTCCTTCACTCCTCCTCGTTTGCTCAGTACCTTCATTAATTTGCTGGAAAATCTATAGTGAGGCATTCTCTCGCCCGCCCACACAAACACATAGACTCTGCCAGAGCGGTAAGACCCCGTCCTTCCTCCCGATCCATGGATCGTGAGTTCGGAGGGAGAAAGAAAGAGGTTGTGACAGACAGAACGCTGCCTCTGCTGCTGCTTCCGGTGTCAATACGCAGTCAATTTGGGGCCTCACAGGAGTCAGACTTCACTGCAGCAGTTTCTTTTCATTGTTAAGTGGTCATCCTAATATGTAGATGAAGTTCAGGCGTCTATATCGGTACCAAAACAGATTTACCACATCGAAACCACAGGCAATATGATCCTAAGCATAAAGTACAACCACTCTGACTCTGAGTGGTCGCTCAAGCTAATTAGGCTTCGGCACAGCAAGATTGTGATGTGAAATATACTAAATGCTTTTTATTTTGAGCAACAAAATGTATTGTCTGAATACATAGACCAGTAGCAGTGTTTCTGCAAGCAAGATTTTCATTACAGAATTTTCACAATATACTCAAGATTTCCACTGTTGTATCTTAAGAGGGCTTATGACATATTTTTGTGGACTATTATACTTTATTTGCTGCTGGCATGTACACGGTACTTTATTAGACACTTCTTAATTAGTCTAAAATCTATTTTTTCACAAGCAAAAAAAATAAACATAAGGTAGAGTCGATAAACAATGTTTCATTTTTGTTGTTCATTTCACATGCAGAGTAAAAATGCAACAACATGGCTTGACACTGCCTGATCAATAACTGAGCAAAAACGCTGATTAAATTGAGTCCCTCTGCTCCTTCTCTATCCCCTGTCTTCAAATGCCAACCTTTCCCCTATGCTACACAACTAAATCCAACAGCAAGAAGAGTTACATATCTCGACAAAATGGAGCAAAACAAAAGATCTCACAAAAATTACTATACAACTCAAACATAATCACACAAAGTGCAATAAATAAAGGCAAATTAATAATGCCACATAACATCTAATGCAAGATAATCTATTAGTTAATCCTAATCAGATAACACTAAAACTGGGCAGCATCATTTTTGATCATCTTGATTTAGAACGTTTAAACAGAATTCTCTTTTCACACACACACACATCAAGCACTGCCCCGATGAAACATATTTACTTGATATTCACATTTAATCCGTATAAAATAATAGAATTTTCACAAATTATTTTGTTTTAAAGTTTACAACATCTTTTTTGTCTCTTCAAGCATCAGTGTTTTATGTAAATATCTGTCATGCAGGTTCTTCATGGACAATACTTTTTTATATTCAAGTTTTTTACTAGAAATATTGGTTAAATATTGGACATTGGAATTAATAACTGAGGACAGATTGTTGTGACAGACTGCATTGGCTGGTGTTGTTAATGACACATCAGCAGGAATTATGTCAAATGTTATTGAATGAAATGACAGATAAATGATCTGATGTGTTGACAACTGGAGAGCCCATTCTCTCTCTCTCTCACACACACACACACTTATGTCACTTGTCAGCATGGCTCGTGTGAACAATCACCTATCAACCATCTCCCAGATCACCAGCTTTCCAGTCACCATGACAACCTGATGCTTGACAGTAACCAGTTCCACCAAGGGCCAAAAGTCTTCACTAAATATTCAAAATGACCTTTATTTTTTAGAATTTCTCTAAATAGCACATTTGAAAATGCAATTTTAGACCACAAATTATTCCAAATCCTTCTCAATTATTTCCTCAAATATAGTGCAATACGGACGTTTCCTGAGTAACAACAGACTAAAGTTTCATACTTGGGCCTTCTTCCATATAAACAGCTGATGGTGCAAATGAGAGAAACTTTGCAGAACTGAAGGAGATATATCTTTGTGCATGACAATATGACAATAATGACTAGCAACCTAGCCTGAGTGGGAGGTGCAATCTCAGAGTGTCATTAGGTGTGGAAGAGCCAACCGCTTCTTGGTGGAGAATTTGTCAAGTACTGCACGAGAATAAGGTTTAAACCTAATGGGTGACAAACCACAGGTGCTGAAGATGGGGAAAACCCAACCTATATACGTTCGAAAGAATCATCTTCAACATATAGTTATAAAGTTGGCAGAGTAAAAGTCTTGTGCATTGACAGCAGTGTGAACCCCTTCACTGAGGTAAAGTCATTATAAAGCAGAACCTCGTTCTAGCTGTAAAATCTGATTAGATGATTCATGTTTGAAGCCAGGGTAATAATACCAATATGCACACACCAGTCAATATGAGTTTAAAATGACTGTGGGACGTTTTATATACCATTAAAACTATCTACATTACTCATTAGAAGCACTGTTTCTTGATCGTTTAATTGCTTTTTAAAAGGTGAGGCGAATCATTTTTATTAGGTGAAGCAAACCATAATCTGTTTCTTCAGTTTTTCTGCTTCATCGCACTTGCGCCATAAAACAGTTTAGGCACCAGAGACCGTAAATCACAGAGCCCACGTTTCTCTGAAAACATTTGACATGTATCTAGAGACCTCTAAAGTCCATGTATCTAAAGTCATCAAAATATATGATCATCATATTTTGTTTCACAGTTATAAGGGAGTTTCAACGTGAGGCAATTTTTTATATCACAGGGGCTGACTATTATTAAAACTAACAAATTTTAATTTTAAACAGATTTGACTGTGCTCTATACTGTGCTGTCATAATTTTTCTATTATATATTTTCTATTTTTCAAAACCCTTATATAGGGTATATATATATATATATAACTCTTTCTTAATTTCTAACTAATCTTTCTTTCTTTTTCTAACTAATCTTTCTTTTTTCAAATCTTTCTTTTCTAACTAATCTTTCTTTCTAACTTTTCTTTCTTTCTTACAAATCTTTCTTTCTAACTAATCTTACTTTCTTTCTTACTAATCTTTCTTCTAACAATTCTTTATTTTTCTTTCTTTCCTTTCTTTCTTAAAGCTACACTGTGTGATTTTACCCCCATCTAGCGGTGAAAAGGTAAATGATCATCCAGTGAATATTAGTTTCTGTTCCTCTCAATTCCGATTTCATTTTAACTCCTATGGTGGCCAATGTAGTCCAAGATTAACATGGCTTCCAGTTTGACCTCGTCCATGACTGTTAACTCAAACGTAAACGCAAAGCTTGAATTAACAGGTATGTCCCTCTTTGGCTAATGTACTTTCAAGATGGAGGGCAACATGGCAGCCAACATTAGAACCCCTTACCCATATGTATTTTCAATGGCATATTATACACTCACGAGAATACTTTATTACTTGAACAAATTAAATATACATTAATGAGCACATATATTTTGAAAGAACTAAGTGCTTTTAGCTAAGAGTTTTAGCTAAACTAAAAGAGTTACACAGTGTAGCTCTAAAACTTTAAACTATTTTAATTTAAACTTCAAACTATTTTAAACTTCTTCAAACTTTCTGGTCCAAACTTTCACAAGCCTTCGACAAACTTTTAGCTAATAAATGTAATTATTTAATGAACATTAAGTATATTTTTATCAAATTACAGTACCATTTTTCTTACAAAAGCACATTCATTACCCTTCCTAGATACAGTAATCCTCTTTCTTTCTCTCGGTCTTCTGTTATTCAGCACTCTTACTCCCGTCTCTTTTGCCTCCTAAAGCACTGTGGGGGTTTCCTAAGCTTCTCTGTGGCTCTGCAACCCACAGAATGATTTGAGAATATGCGAAACACTTACATAACAATTTTAATTATTAACGTCTTTATGTGGTTAAAACAGAGCATCAGCGGTAGCAATGCCTTATGTAAGATCGTATATTATTAAAAAAAGACATGCTTCATGGATTTGTAGATATGTGTGAGCGAGTGAGTGTGCTCCAAGTATGGCTTCATAATTGCTAAGAAACCGATCTATTTATAGTTTAGCAACCCACAATACTGACATCATCTAAACTTAAAAGGGTAAAGCAAAAAATGTAAGTTAACTGGCACACTGTTTCATAACAATAGAGATGGCCTCAGTTCCTTTAACTTCACACTATAAAATTATTTAATAAAAAATGATCTGACGAAACCATCTAATTATATACTAGTTCAGGGACACTCAGACTCTCAAGGCTCTGTTATTTAACTAGGACAGGTAAACTGTCTGTTTCTGTGCAAACATGAGAGTCAACATGAAAGGGACTTTAAAATTACGCACAGGCTACTGATAAACACATGCCTAGCATTTCAACCCAGAACTAGCTGTAAATGACGGCCAATGATGCAGAACAGCCTGAAATTCCCCATGACGTAATATGACGTAGAGTGGACCAATGACAAAGCCAGTAAGCTTTATAACAAAGATGTACAATACCTCTTTCTTTCCTAACCCCCCCCCCAAAAAAAAATGTATTTATGT
Organism: Hybognathus amarus; assembly: GCA_030378365.1. Taxonomy (NCBI): domain Eukaryota; kingdom Metazoa; phylum Chordata; class Actinopteri; order Cypriniformes; family Leuciscidae; genus Hybognathus; species Hybognathus amarus. The sequence continues at coordinate 490,584 of JAQIUQ010000619.1, forward strand.
TGGTATAATAGGTAATAATTTTATATTAAATTATAAATATTCTAAAAATAAATAAATATAAATAAAACACCCATGTAAAATAAAAATATAAAAAAATATGTTAAAAACGTTTTTAAAAAGTTGAGTATAATTTCTCTTTTGTTTGTAATAACAGTAATAGAAAAAACGTTGAATTATTTATGAGATTTTACTTTTTAAACAAGACTTTAAACTTCTAGCAAAGGTCACATAATGCTGCTACTTTTACTCTTGATTTTTTTCCGACTGTCTGTGATTGTTGTGTTCTATGTTAAAAGAAGTGGAGGGAGAAATACTTCCTTTTCTTCCATTTCCTTTTATCACCTCTCTTTATCCAAGTATTCTTGGATACACATTTCTTTCAAGATACATAATAAAAATCAAACTTTTACATCAACACTGTTACGTGAGGATCGTGAGGAAAGAAAATGTCAGGATCTGAAGTATTGCTATTTTCAGATCAATCTGTCCACTAAACAATGACTCTGTATGGATGAGGAAAAGTGTATGGATGCAGAAACTTACTCAACTTAACTTATAATCAACTAGCAACAATTTCTCCCTGGGACGAAGAAACCTGACCTGTGACCTTGTGATATGTATAATAGTCCATGATGTCATGTACAGATTAGCCCTTTTCTTGAACATATGGCACAAGAGAACACTGACAGATTAGTGATATGTGCAGAATGTGGATGTGTTATAATATGTGGTGAGGATGTGCTTAGACTCTGGCTGGATTACTGTTTACTAAAAATAGCACATTTGGCTAAAAACAGAGACCATCTTTTGGAGATTAAAGCATAACCAATAATATGTTTTTAAAGCTAAGTCGATAGTAGTAAAGGGAGAGAGAGAAAGAGTCCACTGTGACCTGACATAGTCAAACAAATCAAGCTTGACATATTCCACAGCACCAAGCTGCCTGACCATCTACGTCAAAGAGGTTCAAGGCAAGATGTTGATCGACTACATTCAGCAGGGGAGCAAAGATGGAAATGTACAGGGGAAAAATGCAGTCAGTCAAGTCATACAAACACACAGTCAAGAGTCAAGGTCTAAAATGTACAATGTGAGTTTGGTTTGGTGAACAAGGCCACCTGGGCCTGGCCTCAAAAAAAGTTTATGAAGAAATTTTAACAAGACATTTTTACAACAAGAAATCTGAGATGAAAAAATACGATTATGTGTCCTCCGATGCGAGAGAAAACAATGGCATTTCTCCTCTCTTTTTTTAGTATGTAGTGAAGTAGGAAACTGTTTCTTCAATGGGTAGTCACACAGAGAAAGACATTATTAGCCAACCTGGCAAACATAATCAATCAAATCGCTTGTTTAAGCACCAACAGATGCTGTAAATTATTGCCAGACACAGTTAACATTTGCAAACCCTGAATCCAAAGGAAAAGTGACAATCCTACAGTAAATCTGTTCATCAAGTCTTAAAGACAAATGTCAAGCTTATCACATGTTTGTGACACTCAGTTATGCGTCTCTCTCATGTGTGCTGAAACACGATGATAGGACAACAGAAGGCTTGTATTCTGACAAAAGTAATACATATCTTGATGTTATTAATTTATTTACTTAGTAAGTGTTAAAGTGACAAGGAGGTACTGAGGCAACAGAAGGTATTGAAATCATCAATGACGTGGTTGCCTTGGAGCATGACTGTAATTCTGTGTCTGATTAAGACTGTTTAAGGGAACAGTTACCAATGTCTTAACACCTTGTCATTTCTATCCTTTAATGAAAACTCAGAAAAGCAAACATTCAATGAGAATTAGAAAAGAGTGAAAAGGATTCAGAGGGACATGAGACGTGAGGAGATGAAAAGAGAAAAAGGAAAGGAGAAAGGGAAGCTAGAGGAGAATTAGAAAAGAGAGAAAATGATACAAAAGATGAGAAAAAGTGAGAGAAAAGGAGAAAAGAAGAGAGTCGACACAATGCGAGGTGAGATGAAGAGTCGAGAAGAGAGAAGAGATGCGAGAAGATGAAATTAAAGGGGTGATGAACTGAGAAATCAAATTTTCCTTGAGCTTTTGACTTTTAAGAGGTTATCATATTATAAGAATATCCTGTAAGTTTCAGAACTGAAAACATCCTTGTTAGTCCAATAAAAGCTTTTATTGACACCAGCCTCAACAAACGACTCGTTTTTAAAAGTGGGAAACTATAACGTCAACGGGGTTAAAACACCACCCCCGCAGAAGAAGATCAACGCCTGCTTCAACACAGCCGGTTTAGCCCCGCCCACCGATTCGCGCATTACACGCATAGCTAAGTAGCCTAACATACATGCCTACCTCGTGATGACAAACCGTATCGAGCTACCGAGCAATACAGAATATTGTGCAGTACCTGGTTGTGGAAGACAGTCGCTGCATAAGCTTCCTGTGGATTCCAATAGGACTGCATGGATAAACTTTATTTTTAATGACGTTCCAACTGATGAGTGTAAAACATCGTCGACTGTTCACTTCATTTCACTGAGGATTGTTTTGTAAACAAGACTGGATTTGCAGACCGATTAAGAGTAAAGAACATGCTGTGCCGTCTATATTGGATCTGACAGGAATTGTACAACACACAGACTCTTAATAATTAATTAATAATAATTCATTACATTTATATAGCGCTTTTCTGAGACCTCAAAGCGCTTCACATAGAGGGGGGAATCTCCTCAACCACCACCAATGTGCAGCATCCACATGGATGATGCGACGGCAGCCATATTGCGCCAGAACGCTCACCACACACCAGCTTACTGGTTGAGAGGAGACAGTGATGAAGCCAATTGATGTGATGTATATGGGGATGATTAGGAGGCCATGATGGACAGAGGCCACTGGGCAAATTTGGCCAGGATGTCGGGGTTACACCCCTACTCTTTCGAAAGACATCCTGGGATTTTTTGTGACCACAGAGAGTCAGGACCTCGGTTTAACGTCTCATCCGAAGGACGGTACAACACACGGACTCTTGGTCGAACATGTATGGGCGAATCCGGTTGCCACTTCACAACATTGGACGTTTTCCCCCATGTGCACCGACGGGTGAGTTAAACTCATTATAATATGCAAAACTGTTATCCACTCACAGCAGTGGGCATTTATTTCCAAGTCTTCAGTGCGACACGCCCATAAAAACTGACCGCTTTTCAGGAAGGCTCACAACTTAGGTACAAAATAGCCTATTACTTATTCATTTTGATGTTTTTGAATGCAAAAACCAAGCGAACGTCATAAATTGACATGAGACAACAATATAATAAAATTTAAAAAGCCAGTTCATGACCCCTTTAAAAGAGAGGAAATGGGAAAAGGAAAGGAGAAAAGAAAAGAAGTATGAGAAGAATGAGAAATGAGAGGTGAAAGTGAGACAAGAGGTTAGAAGTAAGGAGACAGGAGGAGAAGAAACAAGAGGAGGAGAAAGGAGAGAAGACAAGACGAGAGGAGCAGAGAGAGAAAGATGATTGCGTGGGCTGCCTGCTCCTCTTACACAGCCATCCAATAATATTGGCTAATTGCATGATTTCTTCAGCTTCTCCAGCCTCTCATCATGAGTGGGAGTCAAAGGCCTCATTGGTGAAGTATATAGCTGCTGACAGAATAACTTGTACTGATTCTCTTCTCTCTCTCTCTCTCTCTCTCTCTCTCTCTCTCTCATTCCTCTCTCCTACGTTGGTTTCTGTAGCAGCGGTCCCTCTGAGACAGGTTTCCCCAGAATCCACGTAAAGAGGTATCTCTACCCACGCTGCAGAGTCAGGAACATCTCATTTGGAGCTTACTTCCGTGCTGCCTCATGCACACGCGCACACACACACACCACACACCCGCAAAGCCCTCATGCTTTTTCCTCTGGTTCTCTTTTATTAAACACTAGCTCTATTTCTCCCTCTCTCTCTCTCGTCATCCTACACTCTCTCACGCAGGAAACAGGGGAACCTGCGTGGGCGGTAGCGTCTCTCCCTGTCATTGAAGCCTCAGGCCCCGTTGACAAATGAGACGCTGGGGCCTTTTGACTGAGAGTGGGTGAGAGCGGGGATTCTTTATCTGCACTGGAGGATCTCTCACACACACACACACCAATAAAAACCAAAGAGCCCTGTGACCACCACCCACTTGATTGCAACAGGGACAGAGCAGGTCACAAGCCGGTGTTAAGACACATGTCGAGTTCCTCTGGCAGTTTAGCCCCTGCAATGTGTCCAAATTAGATTAAAGAGTAAACTCACGGGTAGTCTTCTGCTAAACGCTGGGCCATTTGGAAAGCTGTGGGGTCACGATCTGCCGCCACCACCATTACATCAGGAACTGACTGCAGGATGGCCTTCAAGTGACCTCCGGCCCCAAAGGTCAAGTCCAGGACAACCTGTTGGAATACAAAAACAGACAAGAAAGAGAAAAGTTAAATATTTTGTTCATGATGAAAACTACTTTCGGCTTCAACAAAGCTACTTAAACTTCAACCAAACATTGATTTTGCTCTAAGTATGAGGCCACTGTCCATTAAGTTTGTCACTACTTTTCAAAGAAGAAACACATTTGCACATTCTCTCTTTTTTCTACCCTACAAACACGCACGCTCACACTAGAGACACTATCCTGTGTTCTCACTCAAAAGTCAATGCATGAGTCATCATCTCTCCTGTTGAAAGTGTCTCAGTGGTTTCTTAGAGCCACAGTAGCAGCTACACCTCGGGTCCATTTTCCCAGAGCCATCCACCCACCCACACGTCATACCCTAAACAATATGCATCCATCCTTAATAGCACTGATACTAAATTGTTGTCATTAAAATGTCTGAAAATCTCAACGAAATGACTGATTCATTCACATCTTTAACTCAGAAATCTGTTGGGGTCAGAACGTTTAAGGTTTTTTTGTTGGTTTTCCCTTTTGTTCACCATTCTTTCACTTTGGTTACTGGTCTGAGAAGCCTAGAGCAGAGGTTCTCAAAGCGGGGTCCATGCCCCATAGCCAGAAGGTCCGCGAAATAAACGTTGGGCCCTATGATTCCCACAATGCAGAAAACATGAATGGAATCATCAATGGAATTTACAATATAACATGTAATGTCACAGAATTCGGCCAATTTTGGATTAATATATCAAAAGTAGAAATGTACACTTAAACATATTACATAAAATATTTAAGCCCAAAAAGACTGCTATTTAAATATGAAGTCTGCATGTTCAGCACGTCTGTATGAAAGGGTGCTGCAGGCGAGCAGTTTGTTCTGTTCACATACTCAAGCATGCAAGACGCTCGTGGCGTTTTTAGCGTCTGCGTTATCACTACATGAGAACATGAACTTAATCTCCAGAGCTGCTCTGAGAGTCACTTAACCAGCATTTTACCATTTAGTTTGATAAAACTATCGTCATCATATCATATGTACCAGTCAAAAGTCCCTCTGACTCTGACTGGTTTTCTCTCATCAAGATCGCATCAGCAAAGATCAACTGGAGCCTCAGCCAGGGGCGTCACTAGGATTTTCATTTTAGGAGGGCTAAGCCCCCAATGAGGGTATGATTTAAAAAAAAAAATTAACACTTTAGTTCAGGATCTAATGCTCACTATTAACCAGTTTCATTACCATGCAAAGGCAGGGTTTTATAATCACTGTGGTCCTGAATGTGAGGTAGGTTAGTTAGGGGGGGTTCAAGGTTTCCCCGAGAACATTTTTAATCTCTCTGATCTCTTTTAGAATGTTTTAAAGGCCAAAAAACAAAAAATGGATGACAGCTTTAAAACCATGTCAGAAAGCAGCTGATTACTTTTCTAGCATCATTCTAGCATTTAGCATCACCCTCTTTTTCTCTTTGTTTTTATCTTGCCCTGTTTCTTCCCCTCCTAAAGCTGAGCTTTGACTGATAGGCTTTTCATTTTTGTCTGTCAGTGAAGAAAGTAAACATAGGGTCAACTGAGAGGTTGATTTTGCCAATGAATAATTTTAATCAGACACGTTTATTTACTGAAACCTAAGCTAGGTAATTAAGTTTATTAAATGCATTCACAATATATAGGCTACACATTCATTTTTGATCTTATGCCTAATACAGGGCAGTAGACAGGGCTTTATAATCAAAGAGGTCCTAAATTCGAGATTGGTAGGGGCTTCAAATTTTTTATTTCTCCGATATGTGCATTTCAAGATGTTTGAAGACCAAAAAAAGGATAAGAAAAAGCTTTAAAACCATGTCAGTGGGCTTATTTCTGTGTTAATTTATCAAATTTTTAAAAATATTTTATACATTTATAATTTATACATTAAATGTAATTTGTATGAGATTTTTTAAAGGCATAGCTCAACAAAAGATCAAAATTGTCATCATTTATGCACCTTCAGGTATTTCATAACTTGAAATGTATGTCCATAAAATAAATGTTGACCAGAGCTATCAAGTAAGATTTCCAAGGCAATATTTTCATTCAACAAAATTCCAGTCTATAGACACAAAACTGTTGTACGGCTTCAGGAGACTGGGATATTTGTCATATTCGTATACTGACAGCTCCTGGTCATTGCTGGTTTGTTTGTAATGCAAAAAGCAGCTTCTTCAGAAAAATTTCCTTATGCATGATTAAACTCACATACAGCTACACATGAAACATTAGAGACAACAAAACAAAAATTTTAAACTACATTTGTTTCCTTGCTGGCAAAACCAGGCAGTGTTTGTATTACAGCATGTGGGTTCTTTTTGTTCTTCTTCATTCCACTGCACACTGATTAACTTGTGAGACAATATGCTCTAAAGCAGACGCCATAGGCCTACAGTTCTACTCCACCGCTGAGCAGCACACCACAAAGACAGAGTAATTAGCTTCAAATGGATACGTGTCATTAGTACTAGCTTGGAAAATACATCGGGGAGAGAAGAGGAAGGGACTGGAATCAGATGTTCAGTTTAATCTAATGCTAAGGACAAGAATTTTGATTTCTGATCACCTCATGGGAGAGTTTGTATGTGAGTCAGCCCAAGTTTGAACTTTCATCATGTTCCTATTTTATATTCGACTGCTTTTCCATTTTATTTTATTTTTTTAAATAGTTTTATCATTTACAAATGAAATAGCTGTAGATCGATATTGTTTTGTACACAATACCCTCAAGTACATGAGGTCAGAGCATTTAAATAATGATGCACTATCAAGCTTTCGCTCTTTGTGTCCATAGCAACCACAAAAATCTTCATCCTTCATGCTCTTCTCTACGAAAAGCCACAAATTAACTTATGGAAAGGAAAACTGGATTAAAGAAAGGACTGCATGAGGAAATTGTTGCAATTGTAATTAATATATCCAGTTTAATGACAGCAACTTTAGCTGATGCAATGTCCAATTTTACATTATTAAATAAAAGCGGTTTTGATTATTTTATGCAGACACTTAACAAATTTATCAAATAGCTGAAACATTTAACAAATAGCTGAAAGAGTGAATGAGACATTTTTAAATCATGTAATGGTTTAGAAGCACTTTGCCCTAGGATATAAAAAAATTATTTCCTGGCACACAGGCATCACTGTTTTCTCTGATTCAATTTCTTCCTGTGTTTAGAGCTAAATCATTATTCGTCAGCTGATGACTCACTTTCAGCCCTCAAATTCAACTGCCCCCTTTTGATCCCAACAGGAACAACAACAACATATGCTCTTGTGTGGCTCTAGCATACCATAATATTATAGTGGACTTGCCACATTTTGTAAAAACAAACATTTCAGAGTTCTAGTGTCTGTGTATTAGAACTGCTCGTTCTTTTGGTTTGCCAAAAGAAGCAGGAAGAAATCTCCAGTTGGTTAAAATGGACCACCTACACCCTGAAACATCAGTACGGAGATGGGGCTTTTTTGGGGGGCAATCGGCTTAGAGAGAAAGAGACAGAAGCATGCGGATTCGATAGTGACGTTGGTGGAGAGGTGCGAGCGTGCATGAGCAGAACAGGAGGTCATCAATGGTGGAGGGGCTGCGTCTCCCTCTCCCGTCTGAAAAACAGGCAGAGCTAAAGGGGAGGGAGAACAAGACGACACGATGAGTCACAACAACCAGCTTCAGTACGCCTGGTGTGCCATTCAATACCAGTGAGAGGTAGATACACAGAGAGCATGAAAACATGTAGATAAAGAAAAAAAATTAAATACAAAACAGAAACCCTGTGTTAGGTTGGCCTTTTCTGAAAGGGCTCCTGAGGCTTTTGACTGCATTTGCTCCCTCTTCAGTATTATCTGGCATCTAATGAGTTCAATAGGTAATCATTACAACACTTCATCATCACTATTTCTGTGATTATCTTGGGAAAACTGAGCAAACAAACTACAGTAATATTGAAAATGAAACTTTATTTTATTTTTTAGCATTTAATCGTACATTTTTAAACATGTGTACTGCGCTGTTTGTTTAAAGATTCAAAGCTTTGGCTCTCTCTCCCTCGCGCATATTAATCAAATCAATTGAGACAATAGTAAAAGTTTTGAAGACTGCAGTTTCACGTGAGCATTTGGAGATTTTTAGAGATTAGAGACTCAATGAACAACATCCCAATACTAAATTATAAAGGCCGTCTCATAGATGCCTGTCTCAAATACAAGCCGGTGCAGTTCGACGATATGGGAAAATAAAAGCCCGGGCTATTATTTGAAGTTTTACCTTATTCGTTTTGTTCATATTACATTTTTATTGTTAGTTTAAATTAATTTGACAGACAGCATTCGCTGATGTTGACCAAGCTGGCGCCATTCAGAGCCGCCAACTCTCATGAATTCACCGTGAGACATGCAATTGACATTTTTCACATGTTGAAACGCACAGAAAAGGACACGGAGACCGACAGACTACGACAGAACAGGTTAGTTATGAAATATAAAAAAAATCTCATCTCTCAGATTCTGTCAATTTTATTACGCAATTCAAACAATAAATACCGTTTTGGCGCTTTAAACGTTAACACGACAGATCCCTAGCACACGTGAATCGATCATCTCTACTAGCTAATGGTAAAAGAACACAAACACTGTTGAAAGATACAGTATGTACAACTTACCAAAATGTATTCCTCATGCATAATATCGACTGAATATCTTCCCTGAACTGAAATGTAGTATTGGGCTGTACTTTCCACACGATTGACATCAGGTTCAAGTACACACACAAGCCGTGCGAGTTACTCGTGTATTGCAGTTTGGCTGGTGGTTATGTTGCCTGCCCGCATACCACCTACCATGGCTGAAACTGGTATTATGACACCTGCCGGGCCGGGTCTAGTAATTTAGCATGCTAATTCAGGTTAATATCTCGGCAGCACTATAACTTGTCATTTTTTTAAATGACATCATCAACCTTATTTCTTCTCATTCTTTTGATGCGTGTAGCTAATTTTTTGGATATTTTAAACTCAATTCTTCCAGATGGCACCTTTAAGTAGGCCTATACATGTCACGGGAAGGGGGAACACAAGACGGCTTTTAATGAAAATAAACAACCATAAAATAAGTCAGGAACCAAATAACACTGACAAAAACAAAGAAAACACTGGAAAGACACGTGCATGACATCAAACAACGACCAACAGAAAACAAGGCCTATTTAAACAGGGGTAAACGAGCTTAACAAGGGAAAATGTCACACCTGGAGCAGACTAATGGAAATGGAAAAGACTACAAAACTGCAACCTGGCCACAGGAAACAGGAAAGAACACAGGAACTAGATACAGAGAAACTACAACATAAAGGTCCCACGGAGCACAAGACACAGAAGCAGATTTGACACTAACCCCCCTCAAAGGAGTATCTTCCAGACCCTCCACAACCAGTCTCGGAGAACAGGGGGAGGGATGGCGGGTCAGGAACGCAGAGTGGAAGCAGGATGGGGACCAGGGTGGAACAGACAGCTCGGGGACCAGGGCAAAGCCAGCAGCACAGAGGACCAGAGCCGATTAGGGTTAACCAACAGCCAACAGGGCGACGCTGGCAGTTCAGGGCACCAGAACGGTGCTGGTGGGATGGACCAGTCAGGCTCCAGCATGCCAGGGCCGGCAGTGGGCTCATTAGCGGCAGGCGGCCAATTTGACCAAGGGCTCAGGCATGGCGGCCATCCTGGCTGAAACCCCCAGACTTGACCCCACCGCAACTGCTCACACCGAACAAAGTGGCATGTCTTCTAGGCTCGAAGCCAGTCTCAAATACCTATGGAACGCCCTAATGTCTTCATCGGCAATGATCATGGCTACTGGGAACTCTGACTTGGCGGCCATGATGGCTGGAAGCTCTGGCCTGGCTGCCATGGCAGGACGAGATTCTGGGTGAGGGCTACTGTGGGAGTGCTGTGTTCCTCCGCAACTACCACAGTAAGTGCAGAGCCGCTCAACTGCAGAGCAAGATAGATGTAATACTCAAGTGCCCAGTTAAAGGGTTAGTTCACCCAAAAATGAATCATGCAAGGTGATTTACTAAAGTTTGCACTTACTAGTATTTGCACCATTTTTTACAGTATTTTTTCTTTGATGAAAAAACCCTTTCAGGGTTACAAGGTCACTGCTGCTGCATTCTACAATAACAGTCTCTTTGCACTGCAAAGAATGTTCCATTTGTGATTTTATGATTAAGGTGCAGTTTACTATATAAAAGACTATGCAGCAATACATCGCCAATTTCTCTTTGTCACTGTGACTGAGTGGGCTGAGTTGCTGGACAAAATTTGGACTATGTAAGAAGTAGATTAGTACATTAAATGAACGTAAAGAGTTATGTCACGTTTATAAGACGTTATGAACGTATGAGAAAATAAGACGCGTGTGAGATCTGTCTCTCGGTCAGCAGCGAGTGGTCTTAAAGCGACGCAGCTAGTAAAGTTAATCAAATAAATTAGGGAACAGAGAAAATTACTGCTCTTGACTAAAAAACTTTTGTAGTTAAGGATAAGTCAATATTTCATTTATATAATTTATGCAGTGCAGCCTTTGACAATTTTTTTTCAATTTCTGTATATGTCCTACCTTAGACAGGTGAGAAGGCAGGGAACAGGTAAATATGCACTGCACAGGTTACTTTAGTTGCTGAAAATGTATGCACCTGAGTGCGTGTTACTTTCACATTCACGCCAAATCGCGCCACAGTTTGAATGCAACCAAACTCAGACCATCTCCATCAGGTACTCCTGCGTTCGATACTCCGGACTGGTGCGCATGGGTATAAAGCAAAATGCTTTCACATTACCAATTTGTTCTGAACTAAACTGCCTGTTAGAAAATGCCCTAAAAAAACATTGACTACTTACAAGCTTCAATGGCTGAGATTGGAAAGCATACAACAGTCTTTGGCTGTCATGTGGCAGACTCTGAAGCAAGATAGAATAAGGTTCTATAGACTGATGATAAGGCCAGAATTTAGGATTTTGCCACCAGATTTAACTTCATGTTTGGCATACAAATCATCAGATACACATCATCCCTATGGTGAAACAAAATGGTGGGAGCCTCACACACTGTGGGAACATTTCTCTCCAACAGGTCCTGAAAGGCTTGAGATGGTAGTGGGTAAAAAGAAAAATGCAGCGATATACTGGGAAATCCTGAAGGAAAACCTGATGGAGTCTGCAAGACACCTGCGACTTGAGAGAAGATAATCTGCCGAAATCTTTACAGGATTAAAATGTACTAGAGGAGCTAACTCAGAGTCCACAATCCAACTGAGAATTCACTGGTGGACAAGTTTTCAAAACGATCTTCATGATATCTGACTTCTGAGCTTGAGCAATTCTGCAAAGAAGAATGAAGACAAATTTCAGTGGTCAGATGTGCAAAGCTGTTGTGTGCAAAGGGTCAGTGCTGTAATTGCAACTAATTACTAAACAGTGACAAAGAGGACATGAACATGCACATTTTGACTAATTTGTTGTGACTAATACAAAATAAATAATACAAAAATGGCAAAATTAAGACTTTGTTTCAATGTTCTGGGGTGAACACTTTTTAATAGGCACAGGGTGTAGGAAAAAGTGGAAAATAGAAATTGGCTTAAGATATTGACCCTCGCCACCGCTTCAGAGATTGTAGGTTTTTTTTCAAGCCATTGAGCCGTTAAGTCATCTCTGCTCTTTGGCTTGGTTACAGTGCCGGAGTCATGAGTGGATGAGACAAGGGCGCAGTGTGCAACAATTGTGGGTTAAGTGCCTTCCTCCAGGGCAGAACCACAGGGACATCAGAACTAGCTGCTCTTCTGTGCCCTTTCAACAGTGCTCAAATTGAAGGTAGGAGTAGCACTCAAATCGCATTCAAAAATATTTAAGCAGGGTACATAAAGATGGTTGCGCCATGTTTGACATCAGTGATTGATGATGATGATGTTAAATGCCATTGGTTCTTGTGTACAATAAAATCTGATGAAACTCACCAAGTTGCAATATGTGGAAATTTATTAGTTTCAGTCATTTTTTTTTTCAGATAACATTTCAGTCTGTTCCTCACACAGAGTGCATGACACTTTTATGGTGCTTTTTGTTTTCTCTAACACAGCACCAGTCCCCATTCACTTTTACTGAATGGATAAGAGCAGCGTAAACAATCTACCCAACATTTCCTTTAGTGTTACACAGAAGAAAATAATACAGGTATGGAAGGACATGAGGGTAAGTAAATGATGACAGAATTTTGCACAGATTGAAAGGTATTTGTTCAATGATTGTAATTATTATTTTTTGGTTATTATTTAAAGGGGTCATGTAATGCCATTTTTGTACAAGTTAATATGAATGTTTAGGGTCTAAATGAAAACTTTGTAATATACTTTTTTTCAATTCTCATTAATATTTTAAGAAAACACAAATTTTACCTGGTCAAAATCAGCTCTGTTTTCAGCACGCCATTTCAGGCATATATGCCTTTAAATAATAAACCCCGCCCCTCTGTTCTACGGGCTTTTAGACACAGCGCACGTGGAGTGTTGTCTTGACAACAGTTGAAGGTAGTGCTGGGCAGTATTGAGAATGAGGAGTCACGTGCCGATTTGGGCGGGGTATGAGCCGGTCGGCCATGATGGTAGGAGACGCTATCGGTTACCAGCGGCAACGCCTATAGAAGGCCCTATGTTAGAACCCCACAGAGACACGACTAAACATTCCAGAGCTCTTTAATTTTGGCGCATTTATTATTTTCACGCATTTATTATTTTGGCAGGACAGAGATGGATCTAAGAATACGAGAAAAAAGAAAGAAAGTAAAGCAATGCAAAAAGATAAGGTGAAAGAAAAGGGACCTTACAGGAACGAATTCAAGCGCAAAACAGCTGTATTTGGAGAAGCAGCATCAAGATATTTGTTCTTTTGCACTAATAACAGTATTATTATTTTATTATTATTATTACTTATGTTGTCCATGAAACCAAATGTACATATATTTCAGTTCTCAATAAATATTGTTAAGCCATATCAAGTTGTTTCAAACATTTATTTCAAAGAAATAAAAAAGTAATGAACAAGGCACTTTTGCGTATGTTCGTTAAGGCACAGCAAACAGTGAAAATTGTATACTAAAGGCATCAGCCAACCATGCAATCCAGCGTCTCCCATCAGATACTGTCCCTGATGCTCCATTTCGATAACCTAAAAAACTGTATTCCATTGTTCCTATGTTTTACATATGTTACGTGTGAGTTACTGGAGGAGTTTTTAACGCAGCAGTGACTTCCAGGCATGGTAAAACAGTGCGGAATTGCGAGAAACTCCTCTACTACCGAGCTAAAAACACACGTAAACAATACTGTTTTGCCGTGGGAATCCAACCAACATGGCGGAGAGGGGCGGGGCTCTGTACAATGATGTCAACTCCTCATTCTCAATAGCAGACTATGATTACAGCTTGCTGAGGGTGGGTCTGTGTTGAAACGCTGCTGTCAATCAACAACTGTTGGAGGGGCATCACGGCGAAACAGCTTGATTTGAGACAGGGCAATACATTTAAGGAGATTAAAACAAAAACATTGGATGGATTTTTATCATTAAATGATGGTTGTGTACAGGCACTGCCAACACACATTGCAGTACAATCAACTTGTAAAAGTGCATGTACCATTATATGACCCCTTTAATCCATATGTCTAGCCAATCTCATAAAGTCGTTTGCCTATGGGCTGAGAAACAGGGATATAATCACTCTGCATAGGTTGCATTGTTTGGAAAATGGAAGGGGATATTATATATACTGCCCTACAAAGCAAAAAGGCAGTAATTGCATTTTTGGTCAAACATTAGTTATTATCATTTTCATGACATTCATGACATGACAGGCATCCTTTGAACAAAACATCTTATCTCAAATGTGTGTCGTTTTGAAGAAAAAGGTAGTTTTTTTACAGTAACTGCAAAAAGCCATAGTTAAAGTCATTTTCCACAGTTCTGCACTTTGCGTAGTTACTGCCTTTTCGCTTTCTAGGGCAGAATATATATATATATATATATATATATATATATATATATATATATATATATATATACAGCTATGGAAAAAATTAGAGACCACTGCCAAATCAGCAGTTGCTCTGGATTTATTATTTATATTATAAATAATAAATCCAGAGCAACTGCTGATTTGGCAGTGGTCTCTTAATTTTTTCCATAGCTGTATATATATATATATATATATATATATATGTATATATATATATGTTTATTAATTTACATTTGAGCTACTATAATTATTGTGTTTATCTTTATACTGAACTGTCCCGTCAATACAAAATTACAATTAGCATATATTTTTGTTAAACTAACATTAAAAAGTGAAGCTGCTACTGTCCCTGCTATCTTTACCTCACACCAAAGCATGAATAAATGCGGTGTAAATTATATGTTTTAGTGTTCTTATTTCATTATATTCAAGAGGATCTATCTTTCCTCTTTCGATAGCTTCATTAGACATCCAAAGATTTCACTGGATAGCCAATAGGACGGAGTGGGACATTTCGCTGTACGCTTGAAGCGTGACAGTAAAAGAGACACGGAGATGTTTTCCGTGGTGTCACTGCACACAGTTAATTACCCACAAGTGACACCATGTCAGCTCACCTGTGGATTTGTGTAAATCAGTGAGACGTTCCTCAGTTACTTGGCTTGAGTAGGCGGCATCTCATTGTGCTCCATGCATCTGTACACCTACTCCCGTGTGAGAACACTACACTAAGACACACACTGAATCTTCCCACATGTTATGAAGCCCTCTCTGAGAAAACTTAACTTTGACATTTTCCACAATGTTTCATTAACAACCCATATTAGGACTTGACAACACAAATTTCTATGTGTCCAAAAATAACATTTAAAATGAAGCTCTCACAATGGTTCAAACCATGTTTTTTTTTTTTTACAGCTATTTCTAATTTTAACATGGGAGCCATAAAGGTATTCTCCTCCTTGGGAGCCCTGATCAAACAGTAACATCCTCCAGCTAAACTTTATAACCTTGATGGCTTTGAAATAGTTGTCTCTTCTTCTAAAACCATAGTGACGCAAGATGCAACATCCCAGCATCAAATGCGACAACCTCTGACTACCTCTACCATGACGAAAGCACCGAGCAAGCCCAAAATAGCGTACCGGTCCCATGGGACAACCACTGGGTGTTGGCTCGGAGCATCTCTGTTTTCTTTTCTCTTGGTCACCGGTTTTGTTTATGTGCAGGGCTGATGGTTGAATGGGATTGAAGCAAGAATCTGTTTTTAGCCGGATCAAATAAAACATGACTAAATAATTCATGTCTCCTGCAGCATAGTCAGACAGCAACCTTTTTTTAAGGAGCGCTGCCCCTTTAAGAAACCTGCCTTCTCCACTGCTGGAGATGGACGTAACAACTCCCTGAAGGATTTGGCTATAATGGGCTTGGCATTTGCAATGGTGATTGACACTGAAGACGAAGTGAGTCATCTGCATTGATATTTCATACAGAGAGGTGTTGAAGGCCAGGCTCCCTGGTCTTCCAGGACCAATGCAGCTTTGGGAAGAGAAGACAGGTGAGATGTATGGCAACAACAAGAGAGACTGCAATGGAAGGGCACAGTGGTCTTTCACAAAGAGAAGAAATCCATATCGCCTCTTTCAGTGACACCTCACAGGTCAGGGACGTAGAAAAGGGTCTGTTCATAATGATCGCACTAAATGAGAAAAGAAATTAGAAAATAGAAACCCATCAATGAAAAAGCACAAGTTTTGCAAAGATGTGTTGTATGCTAAAAAAGGTTCGGGATAAAAGGAGGCCTTCCAAGCTGCATTTTCTGCCTTTGCCAGCAGAGGGGACAGGAGAGTAAGGAGTTACTGTGAATTTCAAAGTACACTCAGGAGGGTCACTGCCGCCAGACAAAGAGTTTCCAGTCAAGCACACTCTGTCACGGCCTGCCAAACTGCCGTTTGTGTGAAAAACGCAAGGCACGCATCAACAAGACAAAGCCGTGGCAAAGAACAGATGACCCACATGTATTTGCAAACAGTGGAAGTCGAGTACCTCTTCCCGCCTTGGCATACAGCACCGGCAAGCATGGAGCAGGACCAGAGACAGATAGAGGAGTCAATAGACCTGTCTCTCAATTGCTTGCTGCAATAAGTGAAGAAGGCCAGCAACCTGAGAGATGGTAGCAAATTCTACCCGTGTCTTCCCATGCCCAGTTCAGTTACAGCAGGGGATCTAAAATGTCAACCAGGGGAAGTTTTGGAAATATCTCCTTACACCAACAGACGCACCATTAAGGAGAGAGACCGACTAGAACAGGATCGCTTTTCCTCATCATGTGGTTGCCATGGTGCAAGGGAGATGGGGGGTGTGTGTGTGTGGGGGGGTGGCTTGTTCCTTTTTTTTCATTCTGTGTTCAAGCTTGACACAAGATTCAGTTTACATGTTATTTGTTGGTGCTCTAATGGAACGCATGTATCTGTCGGGCACCCCACTCGCAAGTTTGTACAATATCTAGGTTGACGGTGGAAAAAAAATAGGTTGACTCTATGGCCTCTCTGAACATGAATGTAGTATCAAATCTACAGGCACCAAACAAATGCCCTCTCTGTCCATAACAAGTCATTCTCACTGCACACTTTCATCAACATAATCTCACACTTCAAACAAAGATTAGTTCATTGATTGGACTAGGCTTGAGATTGAAAAAAATAAAAGTAAAACTACACGCATCCAGGCCTTAGAGAGGCTGTCAAACACTGCTGGAAAAAAGGGAGTTTCCTCTATAATTACCCCCCTTGTCACTAATTTGCATAACTAGCTGGATGATTGACGCCCGCTGACAAAATCCTGCAATGTAATAACTATATTTGTACACCTCAATGTTGGAGCTGTGTGTCTAGCATAGCAAATGTAGCTGTGAGCACACAATGTGGGTTATGAATAAAATAAAGGCACAGATATGCACACTGAATTTATATTTACATAGCATTACTTTGATTTGCATTATTATTATTACTTTTTGTTTCAATCAACAGGGATGCAATGATTACAAATTTGGTGAGTTTGACCATTTATTTGTTTTGTGTAAATAAGTAAAACATAACTCAACAATCAATCATTTCAAATGCTACAAGTAAATTCAGGATATAAAGTACAGTATGAAAAATATTAATTTTGCTAAAACAAAACCTCTAAACAGTGTTATTAAATTATCCATGCTTTTAAAGATTCATTTCAAGGAAGCATTAAAGGTAAGGGAACTTCGAAGAGGCTTGATTCCAAGATCCAATCCTCCCTACAGAGTGTAATTCAAATTAATTTCACTGTTAATAGTGTTGCAACAGAAATGCCTATAATGAAACCATCAATCTCATATTTATGACTTATTTTATTTATGACATATTTTATGGTAGTTTTCACAGAAAGTCATTAAAGCACCTAAAACAATCAGAAGAGACATTCATGATGTGGAATCATCATTATGTTTTTCTCCTATCCATTTAATCTTAACAACTACTTTTGTCATATTTATTTTAATTCGAAGCCATAAGAATGCATGTCAAAACATGGTTCAAAATGGATTGGCTTCCAGTAACCATGCCAAGCTGAAGGAATTTGAGTGATGGACGTAGACCAGGTGAATGATCACAATCTCAGCCATGTTCTTGAGAGACAAAAGATTGACCCAGAAACACTTAATGCTGGAGAGGGCCACTGGACTCCTGCCAAATACTATATCACAAAGATTCTGGGCCAAAGAGAAAAAGAGAAAGGTCCTAAGCAACCAATGAGGTGCCTGCCAAAAGGACAGGAAAAGCTTCTGAAAATTACTCTGTCAAGAGGAATTGTGTCGTTTATTGTACCCATTGAAGTAGACCGCCAAGATGCATGTGTTTTCTTGCTCACTTGTTTGTATAGCATCCAAGAAGAACCAACCTGACATGCTTCCACGAGTCTACGAATGGATAGGGGGAGGAGGCGGAGAGGGAAAACAGGGGTAAAACATTTTTTTCATCCTGCTTAAAGATGCAGCCCTGCCTCCTTAACCACATGTTGTGTAACGGATTAAGTCCGAACCCACACAGACAGAGCACTTTGTGCCAAGGCTGTTTTTAACTGCCTCTGTTATTTGCCGAGCACATTTTTCTATTGTTAGTCTGACAAAATAGTAAAGAGAGACAAAAAACACACAACATTCCTTGGCTATTGAAGTCCTCACAGGAAGGCCTGATCCAGCAAAGAGCACAACAGAGGTCATGCATTCACAACAACACTTTCACGTGCCACCGTAAAGCCTCAGAAGCGAGGTCGATGTTTGCAGAGTGTCTCACCACCACCTTGAATGATGGCTTTAGAGATTGGTGTTGACGTTGGCTTGACTAAGTGTGTGTGTGGGAAGTTGAGGTGACTATATCTACCTCGCAGAGGGATGAGAGAGGGAAAGCCTAAGGCTACCACGGCTAGAGAAACTAACCCAAGCTGTTAAAAGTTGTTCGGAGATATGTTGCCTGTCCCATGGACCACCCCGGGTGAGTCTGCAGTAATGTATGCTGCTGTCAATGGATGTTTTAGTATGGATGTTTCTGTACTGTATGGCTGTGTAGTGTGCTCATTTTCTCCCAAGAACACTGTCAATGTCCTATCACACTGATTGACAGCCTCCCCGCCCCATGCCACCAGCTCTGCCCCCCAGCTCATGAACTTTTTATAACGACGACAGGGACATGTGTTCATTGGAGGTCTTCAGTGATAGGATAACAGCTCTGTGCGCTACAGTCTGATTGCATCCTATATCTTAAACTATTTGAAACCTTACTCTCTTGCAAACTTGGCCCTTGTTTAGCTATTTTTTTTCCTGCTAGCTCATACCTGTTTAAGCCTTGACTTAGTCTTCATGCCAAGCTTAAACCCTATAATTTTAACAGTTGGTCTAATTCCATTTGAACAGCCCAAATCATCAGCGATGATAAAAAATGGATAAAGACGAAAACAAACTAAAGCCATCTCCCTCCCCCGGGGAGGTGTTTAACACATTACCCTCGGCATTAGCCAGCATGTCTTATTCAGAAGGTTTGTCTGTGTTACAAGGATGTGAATATTCTATCACCTCCTTGGTCGGAAGAAGGGGAAAGAGGGAAAACATACAATACTTGGATTTCTGTTTTGTAATCAAACCACGAAGTGGCCGCAGATATCATTGTTTATTTATCTTTGATCCCAATTTAGAGCAAAAGGTCTTTACACATGAGACATTGAGTTATGAGGTAGGAAGGTTTGTACTTCTCCAAAATCTACCTTTCGTACTCCTGTCTGACTGGCATTGATAATAGATTTATCTCGAGTCACTGAGGCCTCGAAAAGGCCAAGATCCTTCACTCACATCGGCGCGCCGTGAGAGAGAGAAAAGTGCGAGACAGGCGATAACAGAGATAACTTTTGAAAAATTAGCCCTATTGATTTCTGCCACGCTTTCGCATCTGGTTAACTGCCTTGTCGGGCGGTAAAGACTTTAATAGGCCCACAGTCAGTCATGCAGTGACAGATTGTGGGCTCGGGCCCATTTGACTAAGCAGAGTTTGGGGAGGGAAGATCTGATGGAGGACCCCCTCTTTCCTGCAGGGAGGAGAGTTAGAGGGGGATAAAGATAGGTGATAGATAGCCCAAGGAAGGGATTTATGTCTGGATGGACGCCTCCGCAAACGTCACAGGGTGTTAGCTATGGCACATGCTGCTCCTGTCTCTACCCACCCTTTCTCTGACAAGTCCTGCAAAACTTTCCCTGCTGACAGGCTTTCTTTTACGCACTAGACAGGGAGTGAAATCTTTTCTCATGTCTGGAGAGAAAGCTCCTCAGAGAATGTCACTGTTGGGGTGTGTGTGGCAGGGTCTTTATTAATTAACCTTCATGTACCCTTGTAACATTTTTCCTGGCCAACATGTTCCCAAGCAGGTCTCATCATGAGCTTGATAAAAATGTGTGCCATAACAACAAGGCTTTTCATGCAGTACAGTCCAAAAACTTAAATTTCAAGGATTTTTCAATGGGTTTTTATAATGGAAGTGTCAAAGGTCTGTGGTAAACATTACTTGTAAACTAGGGCTGTGCAAAAATTCATTGCGATTAATCACATCCAAAATAAAAGTCTGTGTTTACATAATATATTTGTGTGTGCTGTATATAATTATTTTGTATATATAAATACCTATGCATCCATGCATATATTTAATAATTATTTGCACTTAAATTGTATACATATGTATATACATACATAATCTATATTATATAAATATTTTATATATGAATAACACATTTTCTTAAATATATATATATATATATATATATATATATATATATATATATATATATATATATATATATATATATATATATATATATATATATATATACACAGCCCTATTGTAAACACTTGGTTGTTTTGTTCTACAACATAATTCAGACACAGATATTAGAATTTGGTACCATTTTGCCTAAAATTAAAATGACTCAAATTAATCAATTTTCAATGTTAAAGGTGAATTTAACCATCACAACATTCCAATGAAGAGTATAAAAAATGGATATACATTTGGAGATTTAACAGTGTGTCAAGATTAAATCAAGATCAAAAAACACAAATATTCTCATAATATACACTGCAGCATCACCTCTTTTCTCACAATGTTAAAACTAGGGATGTCCCGTGATCAGGTTTTTTTGCCCTTGAGTCCGATTTTGAGCATCTACCGATAGCGAGTTCCGATACGATAAATAAAAAAAGAATAAAGAAGAGCAAAAAAAAAAAAAAAAAAAAAGATCCAGATTCCAATATGTTCCTTATTTTTAATTTAATTCGCCCTATTTTAACATTTGACAACTCACACTTCTGTGAGGTAGCTTGAACAATAAACATAAATTCTTCACTTTTGGACTTGTCATCTCTTCAATCATCTCTTCCTTCTAGTTAGCATCAAATAAACATGAACATCAGAAGAAAATGTTCTCTTCAACCACAGAAAGATGTCTGTACACACCAATTGTCAAGTTCAAATCAACAGACATTAATCAATTAACTCTCCTGACTGCTTTGTCGGAAAAATGTCAGATTTGGTGGATGGTGGATTATGATTGGTAAGATCGCATGTCACTCAAACTCCGTGCAAATGGTGAATTTAAACCTACATATGTTAAAGCAGCAAATAAGATGATTTACTGATTCAGCAACATGTTTCAGGCAGTTTAGAATCGGTTATTTATTTGGGAAACAATAACTCAATTTGTCCTGAACTTTGATCTTTGAAACTTTGAAGACATTTACATTCACAAACAGCTATAAAAAAAGATCCGAAAAAGCATAATAGGGGTACTTTAAGTGAGTGTTAGATGATGGAAAAGTTAATCTATAAGTAAAAGTAGAGGAAATTAGCATGTACAATTAAATGCATAGTATTTAGAGAGCACAGTAGAGAGTGCTAGAGCAGATGTCTTCCACACACAATAAAGTATGCTAACAAGCTAAATTTATCCCAAAACAAGACTTCAAAGAAGCTTAGAATTTGTCTGAATGGAGTTGAAGAGTCGCTGTCTACCTCAGGTTAAATTTAGCATGTTGGCATCTTTTGCTATCCAAGCAAGTCTTCAAAAGGTTTAGCATTTATCTGAAAGGAGAATGCTAGACCACTGAGTTCCTCAGGTTTTGTCAGATGTTTACTCTGGCTACACAAGTCACTAGGGCGAAAAATGGACTGAAGGGACAAAATGTAATGAATACAAAGCCAGCAGACACAATCTGCACAGTGTGTTTCAAACACAGCATGCATCACGACAAATACAATACGTGCAAAACAGGACAATTGTGGAGCCCTCAGTGACGTACACTGTACACACACATACCCACACTGACTGTTTTAAATTATTGAAGTATCACTGCGTGCGGCATTGGCAATAATGAAATGCTGGAGAAAGGATACAGCGGTGGTGTAGCTCTGACTCTGGCAGTAGTGAATGACAGCTGATAATGAGATGTTTTGATACTGAAGGTGAGGGAAAGCTGGAGAGAACAGCGCCTGTGTGCCTCTATGACTCACACACACATATCTGAGAAACTATAACTCCTGTCTCCTTCCTTTCACCCTCTCTCTGTTCTTTCTCTCTCCGCAGGAACTAGGAAGCACTACCTTGGTTTCATCAAAACACTTATTTATAAGCATGGCAGGACAACTACATCATTCATCATTGTTTTCATCAGAGATGAAAGAGGATGGTGCAGTAGAGGTCTGCTGTACCCGACCCTGAGCCCGACGGACCCAAAGAACTCACGGGTTTCGGGTCGGGTTTGTGTTTCTAATCTGTGGCGAGCGATCACTGTTTCCTGCATCAATGGTTTAACCATAAAAACGTCTCAGAAGATGGGCACGATTGTTAGGAATCTGCTTGCATGAAGGAAAGTGACATGCAACAAAACATTCTGTGGTTTTAAAATGTTTTATCCGCATTCTACCA
This sequence comes from Hybognathus amarus, assembly GCA_030378365.1. NCBI lineage: Eukaryota > Metazoa > Chordata > Actinopteri > Cypriniformes > Leuciscidae > Hybognathus > Hybognathus amarus. The sequence continues at coordinate 513,542 of JAQIUQ010000619.1, forward strand.
TGGTATTCTTTAAATATACTGTGTAAATAATGGTATGGTAACAGGATACACTTACCAGGATGCAGTGATAGTATCAGATGGTGATATTCATTTACCATATTTACATGGTAGAACAATGGTATTTTTGTAACACTAAACAAAAAGTACCATGGTATATAATATATTACTATGGTATTATCATTTGATATAGGCACAGTATCATCACTGCAGAAAGACAGACTAGCATTAAAGTTGTAATGTAACACAAAACGTTTCTTCTGTATATTTAAGTAAATGGAGCCTTATGCTGCGCCCATTTGCCTACTTACACTATGCCCTAAAAGTATGTAGTCTTTTTGTGAAGATCTGGGACATACTACTTCATCATCATTAACGGACAGTTCTGTCGTGTGCATCCTATCACCGTAAACTGCCCTGTCAATCAAATTGTCACAGTTAAAATTCTCCATTCAATCTAATTTAATTTCATACCGTTACGGAGAGAAATGTTGTAGCATGTTTATCTCCCAGCCGTGGGTCTTTCATTGCGGAGACTCCCTCATGTGTTTGCAATTTGAATGTAATGATGCATTTAAAAGTTGGCTAAATAAAATGGCTAAATGTATCCTTATAAAAGTTCACAATGCTGCTGCAGATGCAATATAAGGTAGCCAACAATGAATAAATACATTTTCGTCAGGTTAGATACTGATTATTGATCACTCAAACCCCTTTATCTAAACCTCTCTTCATAACCTCCGGACTCGTGTGTTCCTCCATGTCTGTAGTTTTCTTTTTTTTTTTTTTACACTTTTCAATCATGTTTGTAGCCTAGAAATCTAGATGCACCCTGAGCGGCAGCAACTCTAGCAACTCTCCATTGACTTTTTAGCTGGAAAACCCCAACTCCTGGAATGGCCAATCACATCGTGTATAGAGTCGGCGGGCGGAGTTAACAAAATGACGACAGAGTTGCGACGGTCAGAGCCAGCTCGGACATATTCGGTTCGAAGTCGTTCATCCTCGGACAGCGCTCTGCCTCTGATCGGTGCACGGACCTCTCCCGAATCATCTCCACCACTCCGAAGCGCCACTACTCCGCCTCCGTTTCCCTCGTAAGGTGATATTCGTATTTAAACATTCTCTATGATATTATTTTTTTAATGACACACTGTCTCTTTCTCTCTCATACACACACAAACACACACACATACTGTCTCTTTCTCTCTCACACATATGTAGGCTAGTTATAAACTCTTTAGACTTTTAATGATTAGTGTTTTTTATTTTTAAAGTTTGTGGGTCGTGTAAAAAAACAAAAAAATCCCTTATTTTGGGGATGGATTCCAGGAAATCTCCCTTATTTTCAATGTTCAATGTTGACAGCTGGACTGGATACGGTAAAAGTTTAATATATCAACTTGCTCCGGTGAGTACGTAACCTTCTTCGTTGCTCTGATTGGCTTCAGCGCTATCCAATTGAAGAGAATTTGAATTGAGAAGAATTTGAAAGACAACCGTTTATCCCGCCCTTCGCATTGAGCCCTGTCAATGAAGAGTTTCCAGACCTAACATCTTGATGTAGGTCTGGCATGCCAGGCTATCGTGTTTGTAGTTCTAATCAAATTCTCATCCAATGGGTTGTGGCCAATATTAGCCGTTAGAGTGCGCATCGATGCACTTTGGATTCTGACCGGAAATCAGTAGACCATCCGCATATCTTTGGAACACTCATTTCAACACACTACGATTTAGGACGTACTAATTCTATTTTTGAATATTATTTAGGACGGATAGTATCCAAATTGGGACGCAGCATTAAACTAAGTTCACACTGCGAGCCTTAGCGCTCCATTACAATTTGCAGCTCAGATCCAAATTTTTCACATTGTTGTTTTAAATGTGGCCAATATCAGATTCCAGTGCAAACAGATCATGGTCCTGAACTGAACAATGCGCATGAGCAAAAGTACGTTAAAAAGACGTCACGCAAACACAGTGGACATTAAGCAAGCGACTGTGCATTTATTTATAACGTATTGCGCCAGCGGATTTATGCACAGGCAATATAAAAAAAAAAATGAGGAAGACGGGGATGCGAAAAAGAAGAGAGCAGAGTTTTTTAACATTTATTTTACGAACATTCATGTTTTGTTTCTATATAGAGCTGTCACTGTAATAGTTATGAGCTCTGACCCATCAGTGTCCTTCACTGACTACCTTTCGTAACTGTTTTGATAAGTTTGGTTTTGTAAAATATTACAAGTGAATACCATGAGCCCAGAATTGTGACGACGTTGTCTACCTAAAGTAACATTTAAGTCGCATGAATTCCAATATGACTGTTCAGACTACATTGCAAAACATCTGACCTGTATCAGATTTACAGTGTTGAGGAAGCTACTCTGAAACCGTAGTTTGACAAGCTACAAGCTACTCGGAAGTTAAAGTAGTTAAGCAGTCAAGCTACCTGTTTAGAAAAGTAGTTAGCTACACTACAAGTTACAATCAAAAAGTAGCTAGCTACATTGAAACTACTTTTGCTTTTTGAACAACATATATTATAAATAACTGAATAAGTGTCTGAGGAATGTTTTAAGTTAAATATTTAGTGTTTAAAACAAGGCAATACAATTACGATTTCAAAGAGTATTGTTTTATTATACACAACACTAAAATATCTCTGACTGTTTGTCAAAAGTGCAACAAATAGCCTACAACATTGCAAGAACGAAATATGCATCCAACGTAAATTGCATGTAGAACATTTTCTCAAAAAATACTGATTGAACTTGGACAAGGTCACGGGTAATTAACGTGTAGTTGTTTCTCCTCCAAATCTGCCATTACGTCTTGCTATATAATCATAATATGGGTGTGTCAACCCACTTCTGTACGTCAGTGAACCTTTAGCCGCAAGATGCGTGATTAAACAACAGGTGGCGTTAATGGCAAAAAAATAGTTTGTAATCTAACAAGAAGAAGAATATCCTTGCATTGCGCTGATTCGCGCAGGCTTCGGCAATGTAGTAATGTAGCTTTTGCTCGCGCTACACCGCTACTTGCAGCAAAAAGTAGTTAGCTACTGGAAAAGGTACACTGTTTAAAAAGCAACTGAGCTACTGCCAAGCTACTGAAAAATGTAGTTAAGTTAGTAGCTACGCTACTCTGTAGTTAACTACTCCCAACACTGCAGATTTAGTACCACATATGAAGGCATATGATGGCAGTGATATTGCAATGTTAGACATACACCAACAACAACCACCGCACCATGAAGGGTTTTGCATTGCAATACTGATGTTGTCTTATTTACAACATGACAATGTGTAACTGAAAAGAAAGATCTGGAATACTGTGTCTTATCAGGCAGCAGCAGAAACACATACGTCATGATGAGATAAGTTAAAATTACAAACAATTAATGCATATAAGAATGACTCACAATAAAATAAATAAGAAAATAGGGGGAATGTTCATTTAATGTTGATATTTTAATACAAAAAAAGAAAGTCCAGCTATGAGTAAATCTCTTGTCCCACAAACAGAGCAAATTGTTTGTCCCGTATGTAGACAGACATGCTCTCTATTCAGAGTGGATAAGGTTTAAAGTCCAGCCTGCAAAACTGGGGTATGATTCAAAGGATCTGCCAATACCAGAGGGCCTCCTTTAATATGCCTAAATGAGAGCAAGACAAAAAAACAAGGTCATATCTGATCTAGCACCCTCTATTCAACAGCAGCCCTCGGATAGAGCCGGGCCTGTATTTAAAGAGCTCTGCTCGCTTGGATGAAGCAGGGAGTATTACACTATTGTCAACAAGCTATGGGACAGAAACAATACATGCTATATTTAAACTCTAATGAAACCAAATTCAGAATAAATGCTCACAGTGGGAGGGGGAAACAGCTGGAAGCCTGAAAGTTACTCTTAAAAGTAAGAGAGAGAGTGAAGGGAATGAAAAATAGGGAGAGAGATGGAATCCATCCTGAAGGTGAATTTCATGCCAGTAGATGTGGACAAAGGAGGCGCTGATCTGTGACTATTAGGACCTGTAAAGAGAGGTCTAGTTAAATGAAGACAGTCTTGTAAAAGAGTGATGATAGAGTGAGAGAAAGAGAGATGTGAAGGATGAGGGGTTCAAGTCATTTGATTATGTTTTTAGAGAAAGGAGGAGAGAGATGAAAAGGAAAGAGAAGGATATAGGGATGGAAGGATACATGGGTGGAGAGGGACAGAGATTGTGAATTGTGCAGTGGATAAGGCCCCTGACAGAGGGAGCCCTGAGGCACAGCATTTTAAGACAGAGGAATTAGCAGTTCATAGAGGATTTTATACAGTAAAGGCCGCTGGATGGGGGAAGAGCACAGGAAGAGTGCACAAATGCAACCTACTTACAAAGAAATAGTTAAAGGCATGGGGTTAAATCGGGCTAGAACAATCCAGAACGAACCCAGAGTGCTGCAACTCTCAGTTCCATGTTCACCACTATTTGTTTCCATAAGCAGCAAGAAAAAATCCCAATTCCCAATGATTTCTAGAGATAACATATTAATCTTTCAAGACGGATCAAACCAGGAGCTCCATGATTGTAGGACACAATGTGCTTCTGTATAAACCACAAGTCAGCATGTCTTCACTTCAAAAAAATATTGTTCACAATTTACATTTTACCAATACGCATAATCCCGAGGAGAGATCCACCAATCAAAGAAGTCTGTTTCTGTGGAAACAGGAATTGCTGCAAAGGAGCTCAACGGTGATGGCCCACTCCCATAAATCATTACGAATGACGTAATTCGAGTCAGTCTCTCTTCAATCTCAAACTATAGATGTGTATATGTCTGGATATCTTCCAATAACATCCAATACATTATTCGTAATGCTTCAAGGGACTGATGAGTATTTCAATGTCTCATAAAAGGCAGTCCAGTGCTTTTGTCTTTTTCAGACTTTCAAATATGTTTTTTTTTTTCTTTTGGCTTTGAATGAAAGGTTTAATGTTGTGATTCATCTCAGAGCTGGTTGGTTTGGTTCAAGAACTCTTTTTTGAAAAACTTTGAAATGCCTATGGAGAAAATATGTACAGAACAAAGACCGCTTAAAAGTAGACGGTCACAGTTGAGCTACTTTTACTACGAAAAACCACAAATCAAACTTGATTGAGGGCCATGGGCCAAAAATACAGTAAATGCTGCAATGTATACAATTTTGTTTGCTTTGTTGTATTTTTTTATTCAAGTCACTTTTATTCTCTACATTTCAATGCAAAAATAAAACAAACAAAAAGATAAATTAGAAAGGAAGATACTTTTAAGTGGTATGTTTTCCCCCTATTATTTCCTGACCAGTCATTACAGGATATTTTTTAATTGTATATACATCGAAAGAAATACACTATTTTAAAAAAGGTTTCAAAACAGTTTTGTTCAGTCTGATTCCAATAACCTTTTTAAGCTCCACACAGAACTTTAGAAAATAATGTGTGTTTTGGTCCTTTAAAGAACATATAGACATATAATCAAATCAACACATCATAATGAACATCAATAATCTCTAAAGAGGATTATTTGCTAAATCTATGATTCTAGAATTAACCATTATTTTTAAGAGTGTGTTTGTCAATAGACAGGATTTGATGGGTGTTTAAGTGTTAGGTGAAAAAAGACAGCAAATAACAATTCAAATATGTGTAATAAAAATTCTAATTTATGAATTACAAACGCCTACTTTTACATTAATTTCTTTCTGGGCTCTCTACAACAGCTGACATATGACTCATCATTCATACTGGAGAATATCCCCAAAGGGCCCCAAACATGATGTGCTGAGAGACTTCTTCACCCGCTCTAAGCCCTCCCTCCTGAGCTTACCACCTGTGCAGGTAATTCAGAGTAAATTTCCACTGCCTCCGTCATCAGCACTCTTAACCCTGAGGAGTTTCTTTTTCTGACAAAGTGTTTCCTGACAAATAAACAGAACCCAGCACCAGCACCAATGACATTGATGTGGGTCCTTCACAAAACTGAAAGCTACACAAACTGCTTCAATACTGGATCAAAATGGGCAATTATGCTAGCTATGAGAAAAGAAAACAATATGACCAATATTAAAATTCTGGCCAATACAGATAATTGTTGTCATGTTATTCCCATTAACAAATAATGGGCAATATTTAAATTCATCACTATTTTGCATAAATAAATAATAACATATAATGAAATAAAAACTGATATTGATTTTGATATTTGCTAAATATGTGTTATTTAATTGTTAGTGTTTTTAAAGATTATATTATATTAGAATATATTATATTAGAATAATATATATTAGAATAATATATATATATATATATATATATATATATATATATATATATATATATATATATATATATATATATATATATATATATATATATATATATATATATATATATATATATATATATATATATATATATATTAGATTATATATAGTGGTATAGTGCTAAATTATATTATATAAATTATATAAATTATTATAGTGCTATATTATATATTAGATTAGATTATATATAATGTTATAGTGCTAAAAATAGGTTAAAATATTCCATATCAACTGATATATTTCCAAAACCATCTAATAACCTGAAATGAAACCCATAAATTGTGCATCCCTGATTTCAAAATTCAAACATTTAAGCAATCAACATGTTTGCTTCTGTGTGCATTTATAGATCAAAAGTCCTGATTGACTGAACCAAAGTCATTTTCTTTTTCTTGTCTCTTTTTCCCCAGGTGAGGTCCATCAGGTGAAACCCTGCACTGCACAGGGTAATGCATACAGCCCACCTGACCCTTGAGCTTCTATCGGTGTCTCTCGACTGCTTCCATTTCAGCCAAAGCAGATGAGAGCCCCAGCTCTGCTGTAACCCAAACACCCCTCACTTATAATACATAACCAGAGTCTTTTCACTGAAAAATGCATACACATGCCTGGTCTGGGTGTGTATATGCTTGTCAGACTGTGTAACAGATATGTACCTACATGTAGTTAGAGGCTATACAAACAACAGGGGTATGTTAGAGTTTCCATGTTTTGCTAGAACCCTTTGACATTTTGTAATATTTGAAGGAAACAGAAAAATCTGATAACCTAATAGAAGATAAAAAATCAACAGTTGTGTGAAGAAAAAAAAACACCCAAGAGGGGAAAAAATAAACATTAAATAAAACAAAAGAACATTTAAATAAATTTAAATCTTTCATTTCAACTCTAACCAGAAAAGTGACAAATTAACATTTTGTAATATAAATGATCTAAACTGAATGTTGTAACTTCAATCAAATCTAATTTGTTTTATATGGAAATGCTTTATCTTCTTAACTAAATACTTTTATGTGTGATCATCAAAGCTGAGATTGGCATAGTATTAGACCTTATGCACAGTTCTGCCCTCAAGGCATATATAGATCTTATAGGCAACCATAACCAACCAAGACACCTGCTTCACAACAGCAAAATGAAACACCATACATTACAATTCCTGTCACTCATAAAACCAGAATGGGCCCTCGTCACTATTACATCCATCCATTCAGGAATCAGCAGCAGCCGGTCACAAGCTACCTTAAAGCATGAGTCCGTGTCTCACACGGACATCAACACATATAGACCAGTCACCTAAACATTTTGCTTTACATATACTATGTACCAGACTGCATTCATCAGTCAGATACATAAGGCCAAAGACAGCACTTTAATTAAATCTGAAAAAGCTTTCAATTAGTTAGTCTAGGCCACGGCTGGGCAGGAAGGCTCTGTGTCAGGAAGCTGACTCATAAAGCACAAAAACTTTTTGTTTTTTTCCCTTTCTGCTTGCCTCCCCTCCCTTTAGGGGAAGATGTGTCTGCTGAATGAGATCTACCAGTGATTAAAAATGAAGTGAGGGAGAGGACGACTAAAAAAAAAAGAAAAAGTACAGGCCATCTGACCTTCTGTGAAGCGATTGCGCTTCCGGCCCTGGACACAACCCGTGGTGCCTATTGACACCTGGCTCCCCAGCGTGGGATCAATGGTGCTAAAAGACACTGAGAAGCAGCAAGAGACTCTGCAAGCATCCTAACCCAAAAGCTTTGCCTTCATGTTTTGCGTAGTTTATTCAGTTTGTGCATTTAATTTATTTAGTTTTTGCATTTAACTTGGGTGTAAAATATTCATATTCCAATCCCCAAATTAGCATTTGTTCAAAGTTCAGCATGAGCTCACCAGCAGAAAACAGCAGCAGCTGTTGCTGAAGCTCACCTCCAAATCTCCACTTACGGTAAAGTTTGACATCAAAACCGTGAGTCGGTGGGAGGAAAGCTAACAATCGTGAATTCATTCTCAGAGCCTCGTTTTCACAAGCGAGAAAGCATCTGTCAAGGAGTTTACCAGAGAACAAGGATAATGGTGTCGTAAGACAATATCTAGTGTTGCCTTTAACCCCAGTGCCCCTATTAGTGCACCTGCATCAAATGCGATCATGCGTTTCACATCCCGACACGTCAGGGGCCAGACTTCAGCATGAAAATTTGGTGCAATAAATTATAGAGAATCATAATTCAAATAATAGCATGCCTGCGGTTTCTGAGCTTCCATGCAAACCCCAATCAAGGCCATGTTGCTGTGATGAGTCATCGCTCTATCCAGCTGTCCACGGGGCATACATCTGATTAGCAAGCCCACACTCACCCGGTAGGCGCAAATGTAAATATTGTAATAAAACCCTTAGTAATAACTCCCGTGTCTTGGAGAGGCTTCACTTTATTTATTTTTCCCCACATTTCAGCAATATTGTTTGAAGGAGACTGCATACTTAAATATCAGTTATTAAAGCGAACGTTCAGGTGTGGGTTTCCAGAAACCATTCTTCAACTTCAGGCTATTTTAAATCTTCCAAGAGGAGCTACTTGCATCATTAGTGTAATTATCCTTCACATCATTGTTGGAGTTATTTACCATCAAAGAAGTGGGTGTTTCGTTTCACCTACAGAGCTGCAGAGTGGCACGCTGCTTGGTGACTAATACGCCGCAATATTTACAGGTTTTTTTTACCCCCGTGTCCCTGAAGCAAGAATAGAGAGTTTTCGAAAAAGAAACAAAATAGCAAATGGCATGCAAATCAAAGTTCAAGGGCTGCTGTAGAGGTTGCGTTTCCTGCAGTGGATCAGAACAATGCATTTCTTAAAAGATTTCCAAACAGGAAGCGCAAAAGTGATCAGCATGCATCACCTTTTGTGGGTTGGGGGAGGGGTTTGGGGAGGGGGGTGGCAGAACGCTTGAGGGCCTCAGCTGAGCTCCCACTAAGAGGCTGTCCCCTCTTTGCCAGCTTAGCCACCTGGTACAGCCATGATACATTTGGCTAATGATGTCACGGACTCCCTTTCATGCCGCGCCTCCACCACCATGGCCCAATTGTCTATTCATGAGAGTAATGAGAAGTCAGGGAGAGGGAGAGTGAGAGACAGACAGAGAGAGACTTTGCTCATGGCCACTGATAACCCCAGACTAAACTTGCAACCTTACGAGGCTCGGGCTTAATATCTGGCCGTCAATCAGCTCTGCCATCCCTTGCAGGAGTGTTTAATTACAGAGATCAATTATTCACCAGCCTCGTCTTTCAATGGGCCACACTCCTCGATAAAATACTGCCACAGGCTGAAGCAGGAGACAGCGGCTTGCCAGAACAGACCAGAAATATCCCCAGTACAGCATGTCCACCAGGAGAATGCAGTCTGCACCTTACCTAAGCACACAGACCTATTTGCCATGCATGACCGGTGCGAGTGTAACATTACATGAAAATTTATTGAGGTCTGCCGCCTGTCCTACTGGCCCTTTCAATGCGCCTGACGTCATGGCTTGTTGATAAATACCACAGCGACAGCATTGCCGATTGCCGTCATCGGGTTTTTCACGGCTGGCCGGTTTATACAAAGTATTAAAGGAGTAGTTCACCCATTCGAGAAAATTGTGTCACCATTTACTCACCCTCATGTCATTCAAACCTGTGGGGAACACAGAAGATGTACATGCAACAGTTCTTCAAAATATCTTCTTTTGTGTTCTGCAGAATTAAACTAAATTCATACAGGTTTTGGAACTATATGAGGGTGAGTCACTGAAAATAGAGTTTCATTTTCTGCCCAATCTATGTCTTTAATTTTTGATGCCACCTGTTGCATTGGCCACAAAAAAGGAAAAACCAAAAGTGTTGGTGGTGTGAACAAAAGAGATGGACACATACGACACAGGTGATATTCTACCTCAGTGAAAAGGGAGAAAGAAGGTGTGGCCACTAGGATGGGCATCTTGTCAGAGGGTCACTTATAGTAGGACCCCATTCTTCATGCAACTCTGAGAGCTTACCCCATTATCGCCATCTAATTCAGAATCACTGAAAGATAAACTGTTCAACTGACCCCAGATCAGCCCGAAAGGAAACTTCAGCCAATTCCCGAATCCTCACCCCGTTTTCCAGACTGACAGCTCATTAATCTCCCTTGGCTGCAATCCTTCCTCCCTGGTGACAGAGCCTGAGCCAGAGCATAGGATTCCCCTATGCCTGGCTGTGTCCATCCCCGCTGGTCCACCTGCCTGGATCAAACACTCTCCACAGGAAGGGGACAAGACGGTAAAGACTAGAAAGGGGGGCGTTGGGGATTTCGACAGGCAATAAAACAAAAACAAATCACTTCCTGTCAGGGTGTGTCTTTACTGAGTGGGCGTGCAAATGTGTGTAACCAGGCGCTAAGAGCAGGGCCAATAAATGAGACAGGACATGAATAAAGCAGCGGCTGGCTTCGATTGTTCGTGGGCAGGCTCCAGGGGAAAGCCAGTACAGAGGAATCTATCACAGGAGATTGGCTAGGTCGTGGGTGGACGTCACCAAGTAAAAAGGCCCTTTGGTGAGATCTGAGAATGGGCCCACCAGATCGCAGTGTATGAATCTAATAGACAATAACGTATGCCCCTTCACTAAGGAAACTGGAGAGAAATACACATTGCAAACTGTCAATAAGAATCAGTCTTTTGTTTATAAGATCACCTCAGGACATTCTAACACCATTATGTTCCTCAGCTCGGGTTGAGGGGGCGAGCTGAAGTTTAAAGTTGAAATACTTTCTCAGTCAATTTAATGCAGACAACTTTAGAGACAACATTGCTCGGTTTGTTTAAGCTGCCTGACATAGCAACACTGACCCAACCAATGGTTTGATTTGGGAGGCGGGGCAGTCTGTTTGTCTGACCAGTGGCAGATAAGCAGAGTGTTCAGGGAGTCCTCTTTAAAAACAAGCAAGCAATCATTTTAAATTATAAAAGTACATTTAGGCATCCCAGCATTATAATGTAGAGTATGAAAATGAAATGTTAATTTGGAGATTTGGTTAAGATTTAACAGTTTTATTAAATGTGGGGTTTTATAATATTTAAGTTAATGTTAGATGATGACAAATGTAAATGAATGTAAATAAAATAAATTATCATGCACAATGTAAATCTCTAATACTATATTGTGCTTCCCTAATATCATATAAATTACATTATAGACACATAATCCCCATTTGCCATGAAATGCCAAGCCTCCATCCTGCCTATTATCCTTATGTCTTTGAAAATTCAGTGCTTCGATGATGAGCTGAGCCTGTGACTAAACCCTGTTAGTGAAATGTGAACAAGAAGCAAGAGGACAAACATACATGTACACCTGCAACGATGATATAATGAAAAGCCAGAGAGAAATTCATGGCAAAACATGTATACAGGCCTTATGGCCTTTCCAATTGGCTCTAACACTATGAGACAGCAATAGAATCATTCCTGAAGGGTCACATCTGGTTTTGAGATTGGTCTGAAATGGCAAGGAATGAAAAAGCTGAACCTGTGAACCTCCTCATATCAATCTGTTACACTCAGTTAAGCTCGATGTGCACTTGAAGATTGTGACAGAGAAGAAAAAGCGGAAAATGAAATGAAGTAAAAATGAAATCAGTCTCGCTTCATTTTTCATTTAACGCAAACTATGTACACGCTCGTCCAGAAAAACTAATCCAATTGAATGAAATGTTTAAACCAATTTTCAACTAATTTCCAAACAGAAGGGAGCAAGGCTTGCATCGCTATCTGGTCAGGTCACATACAGTGCAGTATTACACACGGCAGTAGGTCTAATGTGGACAAACATGTCTATTCCCCTTAGACAGATGGAAGTTCCCACTCCCCCATCTCCTACTCCGCTGCTATAGTCATTCTCAAATGGCTTCCACATTACACACCTGAAATAAAAAAAATGGTACAATCGCATCCTGATGGTTAAGATAATTAGTGTAAAATGGTTATTAGGCCAGCAAAGTAGATCTGAAATTCAAGGTGAATAGAATATCCAGTTGTAACAAACTTCATTTTTTTCCAGGCTAATTTGATGCCTAATGAGGCTGCTCTAGTTTGGGTAATTTATGGGCAAGAGGAAGGTGAAAAGGCCCAGAATGGGAAGAAGAAGAGAATTAACAAAGAATTCAATCTTTCCTTCAGCTCTTTCCATCTGTCAATGGAAGCTTCTATAAGAAACAAAACCATATAATGAAACACTGAAAGATTGAAAATGAAAATGTAAAAATCCCCAGTACTTATTGCATTATATTCCCAGGTTTCATATATATATATATATATAGCATCCAAAATAAAAGTTTGTGTTTACATAATATATTTGTGTGTGCTGTGTATAATTATTTTGTATATATAAATACACACATGCACACACACACACACACACACACACACATATATATATATATATATATATATATATATATATATATATATATATATATATATATATATATTTAAGAAAATGTGTTATTCATATATAAAATATTTATATTTAGAATATAGATTATGTATTTATATGTATGCAGGATTTATGTGCAAATAATTCCTAAATATATACATGCATGCATATGTATTTATATACAAAATAATTATACAGTGCACACACACATACATTATGTAAACACAAACTTTTATTTTGGATGCAATTAATTGCAATTAATCTTTGCATATCTAAATATATAGATGATGGGATCTATATCTATCATCTATCTTCACATCTCAATAGAGTACAACAATTCCTTTTCTCCATGAATGGGAATAAAACACTTAGGAAGGAAAGGAAATAAAATACTTCTGGAAATGAGGATGCAGAAAAAAAGTCAATAGTCACGTTTGTGCTCTATAGCAGTACAATGTTGTGCTTGAAATCCCCAAAATGTCACAAAAATCAGTTTTGCAATGGCTCTAGGTGGTAAGCTAAATATGGGTAACCTTCCCTCAACTGTTTTAACAGTTCCTATGGCAATAGGAAAGTTGGCGTGGGCCACCACACATGTTGGTGACACCTGTAAGCAGAATGAGAAATGAAGTGTGCAGCCGTTCTTACAGAATTTTTTGTGGTATGCTGTTGGAGGTACAGTGTGGTTGAGTAGCAGTTGTGAATTAGGAGTACAGGAGAATCAAAATGAGGGGGGAAATAACGTGATTGTTGTCATAACCGGATGTATACAGCCAAAATCTTGTCAAACAAGCACAGACCATATGCCGTCACCGTCACGGAGTATTCAAGGGCAATCCTGCTTACAGAACCAATTTTTATGGATTGTCAGTGAAATCTCTACTCTGCAGCTGCCCTTCCAGGGGTGACGTGGAAAAACCCTTCACCTGTGCTGCTATCCATTCCTGGATAACTGCGTGGGAGGTGGCCGGCTGAAAGCCTACATTTACCCACTTTGGTGTAATTGCTGCGTTTACTCTTTGATTGCCTAAGAGCTCCATTCATTCTTCTGCCTCGTTGGATGAGAGCTTATGCAGTGGGGTTGATTGCTTTACAATGGCAGATCAAAATATTCAAGTGATCCCTCTGAGCAGTCACAGTAAGCGTTTGATTAACAGTTATTATTACGCTGTCTGTCAGAGTAATAATAAAGGAGGCTAAATTGGTAATTATTAGAAGAGCATGAACCAGCTCATTTTTTCCACATTGATCAATTTGCTGCTTGCTTTTGACATTTTGAGACTAAACACTTCAAGCAATAAAACAGATCTCTTCTTATTAGAAGACTAAAGTCATGCAAGTAAAGGCGCATCTTGGAATTCTGCTGTAACCTCCCGCTTAGCATTAAAATCGTCACAGTACAGTATGTTAAATGCAATAATACCCACAAAGGTTTTCCTCTTATCACTTTACTCGTATTGTCTAATCCCGAATTTATAAAAAGAAATTGCTTTAAATACAGTGTGTATGTATATGTATATATATGTGTATATATATATATATATATATATATATATATACACACACACACACACACACAGTGGGGTCAAAAAGTATTTAGTCAGCACTTATTGTTCAAGTTTTGTACTTAGAATGATGAGAGAGGTCTGTAATTTTCATCGTAGGTACACTTTAATGAGAGACAAAATAAAATAAAAAAAATCCAGGAAATCACAATGTAAGATTTTTAAAGAATTTATCTGTAAATTATGGTGGAAAATAAGTATTTGGTCACCCATAAACCAGCAAGATTTCTGGCTCTCACAGACCTGTAACTTCTTCTATCCTCCACTCGTTCCCTGTATTATTGGCACCTGTTTGAACTCGTTATCTGTATAAAAGACACCTGTCCACAGCCTCAAACAGTCACACTCCAAACTCAACCATGGCCAAGAATATTTTGGCCCCACACACACAATTTAAAACAAATGAATTTAAAAGACTGTTCTGATATCAGTAGTCAATATACTTTCACCATGTTCTCTGGAAGGAGCAATTTCACTAGGAGCTCTTTTCCCAACAAACCAAGTGCCATTGCATTTTAGCGTGGGGCAAATTCAAAGTTGAGTTTAATTGGTCAAATGTTGAAATGGATTTTGAATCGGAATGACAGGAAGATGAATTTACTCAATTGCAATTCAACAAAATTCAACAGGTAATTCTGGGAAATTATGTTTACAATATTTTTTTTTAAGTTTTGAAAACAATTTTTTGACTTTGTTAACATCATTATGAATTAACAATGATCAGTACATTTACAGCACTTAATAATCAAGGCTACTGGTAATTTCTACACATATTAATACATTTTATAATATTATCAAGTTGTACAAATTAACATTAATGTATGAAAAAACATGAATTACTAATGAATAATAGAATATGTATAAAGTTTCACTAAACTAGATTAATAAATAGTGTAGAAAATGTTGTTTCTTGTTAGCTAATGCAATAAATACTGTTAACAAATTGACTATTGTAAAGTAAACATTTCTAAATTAACATTAAAAAATGTCATGTCAAAGTTCAAAGTTAATCTTAACAAACTTTCTTAAATTACACATATTTGAGTTAAGAATTTCAATTCATTTGAATTCTAATTCCTTAAATTCAGTTTTCAATTCTAGTTCCTGTTTGCTACTTCAATTCAACAAATTCAGAATATAAAAAGCATTCTCAATTCAATTCTAAATGGCTCACAATTCCATTGCATACACAAACACATCTGTGAGAAGCATTCCTTATTGAAGCACAGACGGTCTCATTATTTTTTATTTGATTATTTGGTTAAACGCAGTCCTCCTTTGGCAGGCTGTCTCAGCACCAGTTGGCCCATGGGCGAATAGTGAAGTTAAGAGGTGCAAACCTTAGTCAGGAGTGGTGCGGTACTGTGGCGCCCCACGATCTGCCAACAACCCAACAGTGGTGCCATCACTGACTCAGTCACTGACCCAGAGCCCCCACCTGCATAAGCAACGATTTGAGCGGTAGGACCCAGCGATGCCCATCTCAAGCTGCCCACTAGAGCAGAAGGCCCTTTGACTCACGCCCATCTGGCCTGCTCGCACGTTAGAGTACGCCAAGGTCTGTGAGCACTCTGCTAACTTCCCTACCCTTCCCAAGAGGGGACAGTCAACAAATCGGGAGTCCTGAAAGTTTTGGTGACAAACAACTTTTTTTCTTGTCAAGACAGCATGTGGTTAACATGGCGATGACAAGTCAACATTCCACCTCCAGGTTTTCCCACATACATACACAAATACACAAACACAAAAGTTCAATGTTGCACCCTGTGTAGGAGTTAAAAAGGATGCACGTTATGGTCCTCTTCAATAATTATTTCCATCTAAACATGTCACGAATCACATGATTTCTGATGATACTGCCATTAGAAAAGATATTTGGTAGAGGGTAAATATTCATGGCAAATATGCATTTATTCATTTGCCAATTTGCAGTCTTATCTCATGAAATCAGACTTAATCACTAAACATACACTCTCATTGCATTTTGTAAATATTGTACCTTTAGGGGTACAACAGCTCGTCACTGGGGCAGTGCCGTTATATGGACATACCCCATTTACCCATATTCATTCCAGTACCTTAAGGGTACATAATTACTACTCTAATATACTAATATGCACCTTTTAGTGCCATAAGTACCATGTTGTACCACTAAATGTACTATTTTGCACTTTTTTCTGACAGTGTACCTCACAAACTTCTAGATAAGCATGTATAGTCAATGTTAACACTTTATTTCAGTGAAAGCTGACTAAAAATGACTGACCTGCCTGGGTTTGACTTCCAGAAACTGCAACACTTCCTTCACCATGACTGGTGTGTGTAAAGGTCTCTCGCTTTGGGTTGACATCTGTGAATTTTTTAACTCCGAATCAGGGCACTGAGGCACCGAGCCAGTATAGGGCCTCAATGGATGCCACAACTTCCTCCTACATCGTCTGAACATTTTGGAGCCGTGCTCAGGAATCACGTCTTTTACACTGTCCCAATGTCCATTTGCAAGGTGTAACCATGAAACGATATATAGACATTTGGGTTCTGCACAGAAAAGAGGATTAATAAGGTATGAGATATAATGAGAATACTACTTACAAGCTATATAATCCAAGAGATATAATTTTTTCAAACATAATATCTGTTTTACTTTGCATTTGTGTCATTAAAGGTTTGATTAAAACACTGTGATATTTTAAACTCACAATCACTTAAAATGCAAATGGTGTGAACATGCAAAAGCTATAAGATAAACTAATTCCTTATACATTTAATATTATCTATCAGTTTATAATTAAATGTCGCACCATTAACACCTATAGAGAAACTCTTGCCAATATGATAGACACACGGACACGTGCAGGACGGCAGAGCATGGGTTTTTCAGGGATGTGTTAGTGATCAGATTTTCAGTTTCTAAAGGAAGTGTATGTATTTGTTGTCTAGTCTGTCATATACAGTAGACAGTCTGTCAACATGTGATGTATTTACATCCGTCTCCGCACACCATTATATAATATTCAAAGGTCAGTTCGTAAACATTGAACTTACTATGCAAACAGATAAAACCAGGTTGTGAATGAATGATTAATCGCTATTACACAAATAAGCAATGTTGTTTGGTCCTTTATTCAGCGCAGAGGTTCATGCGTGCAGCTGTAACGGGTCCCGGAAGAAACAAGAAATTATTTTGTGTTCCGATCCGGCAATAGGACGAGCACAATACACTGAGATTCAATATTTTTTAAATTTAATAACAATACAATTTAATAATCAGTTAAATGAAAGAGGGGCTTTGGGTTTTTTCACATGACATCAATGTGACTTCCATATTTACATGTTTCGAAATTGTGAATATGTTAACATATGGTAGTATGGTAGTATAAATTATAAAGTAATCAGTACCAGTGTATTTTTCCACTGAAGCTTTGAAACGGCAGTTGTGTGTTCATGTTTAATCAGTCAAAGCGTCTGTATCTTCTTTTTATTCAAATAGTTTGAAACACCATCGGAGAAAAAATAGATCAGTGACTTAACTGAAATCTACTATGTATTACATGTTTTTAAAATAATATTCTTGCAATATTTCACCGTGAACAAAATGTTCATTCACTAGACCCAGCCATAGCGTCGTACGTCCCTGACGTAAGAATGCGATCATCCAATCAGATGCAGGGACTGAACAGTATCTTGTGTTTGAAATATTCGCGCTTATGGTTTTGGTTTTGCTTACTATCAGCTCAAATGTAGGCTTTAAAAGTACAAATTTATCTTAATACCAAAGCCAAATCATTCGCGGTGGATTCCTATTTTATCAGATGGTAGGTTATACACATTTATAGCGTTAACTTGATCTTTTGTGATTGAAATGGAAATGAATGAGTAGTTAGCTGCAGCTTTTAGCGCGACGCTAGCAGATGCTACTAACTAATGCTATGCTAATACTAGTTTTAAAGAAAAAATCAGTTCAACTTTATAGACGGATGATATAGTCAAGCTTGTAATGAATGTAACTGGCCATGTGTTACTGTGCGATTAAAATGAATTGACACCAAATCTGGTGTGTAACGTTAGTATGTAAATTTGGTTTCAACAATTATAGTCACTAAAACATTCTGCGTAAATTAGTCTATGAGAGCATTTTATGGCTTATATGCAGTCTGAGGCTCAACGTTAGTTTTATGTTGACCCCCTTCGCTTAGAGTTTATTTATAATAGTATCAAGCCACAATAAGATAACCTAATGTATGTTTCCATCATGTCTTGGCACTTAGTTACAACGTAACTTGGCACTTAACGTTACAAGTAACGTTAAATAAGTGCCATAGGATTTGTTTTTGTTTATCCCTACATAAAAAAGTACTGTATAATTATTTGTAATTTGCTCTTTTACTTGAATTTTATTTCCATTACTGATAAATTCTTTTAAATCGCCCTATTTATAAATATCATTCTCTTGTGTTGTACAGAAAGACAAACATCAAGAAGCAGAGATTTTCAGTGGGAAGCTATAAAACAAGACAATGTCAAATGTGGAGGTCTGCAGCCATGTGAAAGTGGTGGTTCGTGTTCGTCCTTTAAACAACAAAGAAAAGGATGGAAATTGCAAGAAGGTTGTCCACGTTGTGGACCACCACATGCTTGTTTTTGATCCTAAAGAGGAAGAAGTGACATTTTTCCGGGGACAGCGGGTTGGCAACAGGGATGTGCGAAAGAGAGCCAATAAGGATCTCAAGTTTGTTTTTGACAGCGTGTTTTGGTGAGGACTCTTCCCAGCTGGAAGTTTTTGAGAGCACCACTAAAACGATAGTGGATGGTGTCCTGAATGGCTACAACTGCACTGGTGAGACATTTTAAATCTCTTCATTGAATCTGTAAGTAACTTTCTGTGCCATATACTTGGTTTCAGCAGTAAAACCAGGATGTATTATGCAATTTTGGGCCGATAGTCTTTGTCTTGCTATAAGTTGATACAAAATGTGAATCCATGTCAGTAGCATAAAAGTTTTTGAAGTGCCTGATACCTTTCTCACATTTTGTTACTGCTACAAAAGCAAGGCCTGTTTTTTTTTTTTTTTTTCATTTCACCATGCTAGAAGAGGGATCTTTTCCTCAAAAGCATCATAAGCTTAAGTAGATCGTAGAACTATTGACACCAATGGTCTCTATGATCAACTCAGCACACAATATGTCTGGGAACACACCCCTGGCAATTTATAAATGTGTAATTTTTAGATGCATTTATGTTTTGTGATACTTCTCAGGAAATCACATTTCAGATATTTCTTGTCATTATGGCAGTGGTATAGCTGATCAAGTTTATTCCTTAATTTGTGTCTTTTCATTTGGCTAGTGTTTGCTTATGGAGCTACTGGAGCAGGAAAAACACACACCATGTTGGGCACTAGTGATACCCCGGGAGTGATGTTTCTCACTATGAAGGAACTGTTTGCTCGGATGGACCTCATCAAGGAGGACAAAGTATTTAACATAGCTTTTTCTTATCTTGAGGTGAGATTTCCAATTTCCACTGCCTGTAAACAGTATTGTGCATTTATTAATTCAGATTTATTGTAGTTTTTTTACTTCTTGATAGCTGCATTTTAGAATTGTATGTGCCCATCATCACTGATATACACAACCATTCAAAATTTGCGGTCATTATTATTTTTTATGATTCTGAAAGAAGTACTTTTATGCTCACCATCAGCAAGGCTGCATTTATTTGAACAAAAATACAGCAAAAACAGTAAAATACAGTAATATTTTGAAATATTTTTACAATTTAAAGGGGGCCTATTATGCCCCTTTTTTATAAGATGTAATATAAGTCTCAGGTGTCCCTAGAATGTGTTTGAAGTTTCAGCTCAAAATACCCCACAGATCGTTTATTCTACCATGTTGTAAATGCCCGTTTCTGAGTGGAAGGAAAAATATACTGTTTTCATGCCTGTATCATTAAATGCAAATGAAGTACTTCTCGTGCCTCGGATACTCTGCCAAAAACGAAAACATCTGTTTGGTTTTGATTGTCATCTCTATCACGTTCACGTGACATTGCATTTCCTCATCATCATGAAAGTTTATTATCTCTGTGCGTTTTAAAATTGTACTATCAATCAATCTAAACTTATTAAATATGGTTTTCTGAGCACTAAGAACTGGATATCGGATGGTATTTCCTCTTAGTGTTAAACTAAGTTCTCTTTCACCTCGTATTGCGCTTAAACTGTAAAATGCACTCAATGTTATGTCTAAAACCTGCAAATGATGTCACAATGCATAGAAACTAAAAAAAAAACGCTTATTCTGAGACACTGCTTATAATTTATGGATAAAAAAAGGAAGTGAATGGATATTGGGTGGTTGTGTATGTGCACTGCTGACATACATTTAAGTTCAAACACCAAAGGTAATTTTTGTGAACACCCTTTAAAGGTGAATTTTTGCATAATAGGTCCCCTTTAAAATAGCATTTTAATATTAAAAATGTCATTTATTTCTATGATGCCAAAGCTGAATTTTCAGCATCATTATTCCAGTCTTATTGTTTTGATCATTCTGAAATTCATGAGTCAATGTTTGACTGATTTAGTTGCTAATTACCTCCCATTATCTTACACAATTGCTTTACCAAACACCAGGCATCTGAAGGCAATGTGTTTCGTTTTCTCCTCTGAGATGCAAGTCATTTATGATATTGGGAAAAAAGAGCCAAAATAGCTAAGTGTCCATTACCCTTCAAATTGAGAAAATTGAAAATACACCCAATGGAAACGTTTTTTACCAGCCACTTGTAAAAAAATGTTCACACTGTGAAACTGCATGTGAAAATTAATACTACAAGACCTACAATTCTCAAAGGTGTGCCTCCTCTAAAAGCGTCCAGTTGAAACAGCTTGCTACTTTTATTTACCTGCCAGTTTACCAGCTACAACACAAAATCACCAGCATGTGGCTAGTGCTAATTTCCATCCACGATTTACAGGTCGCCTACAGATAACATGCTTACATCTTCGATTAAAAATAATATACTTAAACCTACGAGCATCTTTTGTCATGATTTTTGGAATTAATTGTCACAGGAGGATAATTACGTTTTATTCGCATAACATCGCCGAACGGAAATGCCGTCGTTTTACAAAGGTTTTTTCATCGACATTCAGAAAATATTGCAAAAATTTTGCACAAAATGAATTTGAAACTGGCTAATGGCTTCCCTGATTGCAGCAATTTGTTTATTTATTTATAAATTTTTACAGGTATTTTGCATTTGTATTGCAGATTTTTTTGTGCCAATTTCCCAGCAAGTGACAAATTTGTTTTCTTGAACACATGGAATGGGAAAACGCTGCTTATTTGCGAAGGTTTTAAGCTATATTCCAATTTTTGTAACAGTTCAATTTAGTTTGATCTATAAATATAGTCTTACTGACCTCAACCTTTTGAACAGTACTGTGCATGTTTTAAAGGTGCACTCAGTGTTTGTTTTTTGCACTAGTCAAAATATGGCAGTCAGCTACTGACGCTTAGCAGTGTGGATGCGGAATTCACACAAAAGCAAAATATTTTTGTTACAATGCTTTAAGTACCTTTATAATGAGGGTAAAACTGAGTGCACCTACAAGAGGAAAAACTGAGTGCACCTTACAAAAAGTGCTTTATTTTTGTTCGCTCTAATTCATTGTTCCTTGTGCAGTTTGAGTTAGTCAGTCCTTTTGTGTTCTGAAGCAATAACGTTCTGCACTGTCTCTGGAACAGGTTTATAATGAACAGATTCGGGATTTGCTAACTAACTCTGGTCCATTAGCGGTGAGAGAGGATGGCTCTAACAGGAGTTGTGGTTCAAGGACTCACCCTGCACCAGGTGAAGTTGGGCTGCATGTGTCATCTATGCATTTTCTGTGACCTTGATTCATGTCACCATAGACCACAAAGAGTTATCATTGGTTTGCTTTGTCTGATTTTGTGTGTGTGTGACACTTTGTAGCCCAAATCTGCAGAGAACATCCTTGAAGCTCTTGACTATGGCAATAGAAACAGGACGCAGCACCCCACTGACATGAACGCCTCGTCTTCCCGCTCCCACGCCGTACTTCCAGGTAAAAGGCTTCTCGCTATCTTGTCTCTTTTCTCTGTAAATATCACATTCGGTTCTGTGTAGCTGTTTTTATGCTATTAGACGGGGGCACCCCTATGGGCCTGACCAACTTTACATTAATCCTCTTGTTTTGATATTGAGTGTGAGCTATCAGTTGACTTGCGTGAAAAGACAATTTGATTTTTCTGCTATTTGTGTATTTCCTGGAAGGTTTGACAGGGCAATAACAAATCAAGCTGTTTGGCTTCTCTTTGTTTTATTCCTATACTTAGGGCTGTGCGATATAGCTAAAAATGTATCACAATATAATCTTTCATATCGTTCGGTATTGATAATTTATTGGGATTTTTTTTAAAGTAAAAAAGTTTTAATTTAAACCATTTTTTATTTTATTTATCCACGTTATTAAGGCAATAACAAATTATAATAGTTTTAGCAGTCAAAAATAAAATGATAGTGTCAAAGAAACTCTTGAACTTAAATATAATGTTACAAAAAGTGTAAACGTTGAGCAATCAAGGCAAACTTTGAGGTATATCAACATCTACATCAGTGAGGGTGTAATTGTTTGCAAAATTCATGGTTCCGATACGTCACGGTTAGGTATGTTTTTGATACAGCAAAAAGAAAGAAAATGCCTGAGAAATTATATATATATATATATATATAATTTATTAAAATAAGTGTGAGTTTTCCTAAATCTTGAAACTTTTAGTTTTACAAATGGGGATAATATTTGAAGGATGAACAAATGTTTTGGTCATCACGTTAAAAATAACATATGATAATATTTGAGTTGTGAAGTGCTGGAAAAAGATGTGTGATATACTTGAAAGCATTTTACTATTCATACCAAACTTCCATGGTTACAGTTAGTGTTACTACATTAAATAAATCCATGTATTTTATTATTCATTTATTTTTTGCCATGTTAATTTCATCAGGTGGAAAGCTCAAATTGCTAATGGGGGTGTTTTCAGAGCAGTCTGTTAACAGTCTGTCTTCAGAACACTCTCCTTGTTTTTGCTTTTTTTGGATTAGCCCAAACCAAAGCGCGATTGCGCTGTGCCCACTGATTGTATTTGTTTTGAATCTATCCTTTATTATTCAGTCATGCGCTTTATTTTGTTTCTGCTCTCATCTTGATCTGGTTTGTTTAATAAATATAAATTTTTTATTAAAGTGGATGTGCCTTTTGTGTTTAAGAGTAAAAGATTTAAGTTACCGTTAATAGTCTATTCGTGTCTCAGCTGCAAAGCTGAGCTCCTATATTTAGCCCGCTCTGTGCCATAGGACATAAACACAGTGGCTGAAATGATAGTGTCTATCAGTTATTATAACATGACAAAAAACATTATCTAAATTGTCGCATTTTCCTCAACAGTTCTTGTGCTGATAACACTAATGGATATAGTACTACTTTCTGAAATTACAGGCTAGCTTTACATATCTGCAAATTACACGTGAGGGCAACGCTGTCAGAGCTGACAGACTCGAAGTGTCATTTCAGTGCAAAAACGATTTATTATACTGCAAATAGCCTACCTAATTTTTGTTTATTTATAATTTGTTGTGGTGGACAAGGCTACCAAGTACTGCGCATCTAATTAAACAAATCTTTTAATCGGCCAGCCCTACCTAGACTCATGTAGTTTGTGATTTCAAAAGTAATAAATCTTTGATCTTCCCTCCAACATCTCAGTCATCTATCAATCTGGGTGTTTCAGAGATAACTGGCAAAATTTAAACCAGTGTCAGCTGGCTTATAAAGTTGTCAGGAGAAAATATAAATATTCTGTCTGAGAAATGTTCTCGCTCCATCTTTTTTCTTCAGATCTACTTGAGGCAGCAGGATAAGACAGCCACTCTCAATCCAAATGTTCGTGTGGCCAAGATGAGCTTACATCGACCTGGCCGGCTCAGAAAGAGCCAGTGCGACCAACACCAAGGGGGCTCGTCTCAGAGAAGGGGCCAACATCAACCGTTCACTCCTCGCCCTGGGGAATGTCATCAACACGCTTGCCAACCCCAAAGTAGGTCTACACCATCCATTAAGATTGAGGGATTACCCATATGTTGCTGAAAAGAGATCTGTTTTTATTATTTCATTATTAAATTGAAAACATTTTATGCCATTTTGATGTTGTAAACATGGGCTGCAATTTAATGAAATGTGTACACTTAGTTTTAGTTTTTGTCTCACTATCTTAAGTCTTTTAATTAAAAGACTTAACACCTAGAATGATAATTACAGCATTCTCTTTATTCTAAGTGCATGCTGCAGTTATGTCGTCTTTAAATGCTCAAGCTTGTTAAAGTCGTTTGGATTCTGATTGGTTGTCAATGTTTTTATCAGCTGGGAAAAAATTCTAAGTGATTCCAATGATGTTGTTCCTCTGTATTATTATCATTATATTTGTGGTGTGATGTGGACAGCCCTGTTCTCATAAAATCAAACTTTAATGTTTTGTCCTTGGTGTAAAATTTTCTGATAAATTGTGGGTTTTTTTTAGGCTAATATAAAAAAATTGTGGCCTTGCACACATTCTTTTTTTATGTCCGTTTTTTGGTGTGTAGAGTTGGTGTATCGAGAACCGGTTCCATTTTACAACTGGTTTTAAAATTCCAAAAATCAGGGACTCAATAAGACATGCTAGTTGTTTTTGCTATGTTATTTTTAAACCATAGACAAAAGATTTTTTTGTTTGTTCTTTACCTTTTTAGAATATTTATATATATTTAAAATCCTTTTGCCTAGACTTAGAATAAATGTGAATGATGTCTCAGTTAGGTTTGAGCTTCTAGTCAAACAAAAAGATTGTGGAAGTGCATATATCTAATTAATAGCAAAATTTGTTCACTATCATTGTCAATTAATGTATGTTAGAGTTTATCAAAGAATGTCTTACTTTTAGCTTCATTTAACAAACTTAAATGCGTGCAATAGTGGGCCTACCACAAAAGTAATTTCCTGCACCTTGCTGTGATGTAAACACATGTATTTACTGTATCACACTACTATTATTTACTTATCTTCACTTTAATCTTTCTTGGTCTTTATCCAGACTGGGGTCAGCTTTGTTCAAAATGTGCTATGGCACATTTGCTCTGATGGTATTAGTCTTTCTCTCTTCTTTGCTTTTGGAACAAACCCAAATGTTTCACTGGTACAATGGTTCAAGAACTGATTCCATCAGAATTAGGAAACCTACAACTCAGACTCCGTTTTGTACACTTATCTCTTTCGCGTGTGTGTGTGTGTCTGTGCGTGCTGCTCATGCACTAGTGCTGATTCCAGTAGGCCTTCACCAGAGACGCTGTGTGGGAACTGTATCCTAGATTTTCCGTCTCTGAGGCTGTTTGAGGGTAATCTTACCACCCAATCCCATTAGCCCGTGACGGATATAGAATGTAGTCTTAGAAAATGGCTGTTAAATATGCCTTGCGTGTTTGTTTCATGCAGTAAGCTATCATAAACCATCCTTTAATTAGTATCATTGGGTGTTAGGTGGGAATTTGCTGCGGTGTATTCAGATCACTTATATTAGTATGATTTTTGCTTACAAATAGTGTAGAAAATGGACATTTATTTCTAAAGTGACTTATTTTATCCCTCTTATTTGAACGCTCTGTTGAAAGGACCATATCTGCAGTGATTCTTCAGTGTAAACTGCTATGATTGGAACTCGATGCACTCTCAGGGATGTGGGAATCACAGGGTACCTCACAGTATGATACTTGGCTCAGGATACTGATAATTCCACGATGCAGCAATTCTGTGATAATCGATATACTGCTAGACAATCCTATAATGATACATCACGATATCTAACTATAGGGGGAAATGCCCGTGAAAAGGTTAAGTGGTTAAGAGACCAAAGCGATGTCAGCTCACAGTGCCTCGTACATCGTTAAAACAATAAATACAATAGCATAATAGACAATACACATTGCACACTACTGCGCACATAAAGAATTTACTTAAAATTGAATAGACTTTTACCAACTTGCTTCTCATTCTCTCCTCCTGTTTTGCATGCTGGAGAGAGACGTAAAGCTGACGCGAATATGTGAAATGTCACAAGAAACAAGCAAATCCAAAAAGAAAGAATGATAAAGTATGCCAATTAGTTTTAAATTGGAAAACATTAAGATATTTCTAAGTCAAATTGCCATTGAAAATTTAAGATCTTTCATAAGTAAATATACAGACTTTTTATGGTGTTACATTTTAAAAATCTAATTTAAGACTTATCCGCGGACACACTGAAACGCACTCGCAACAGGCACACCCCAAAGCCGGAGCCGTTATAGCGTTCCCAGCAGCACTGAGCTGAGTTTTACCGCTGTAGTGGACACGCACCGTTATGCTGCGTTCACACCAAATGCGAATAGAGCGTCAGGCGTGAGTGATTAACATGTTAAGTAAATGTAAAGAACACGTTTACGCGCATCTGGAGGTCCTGTGACGCGAATTTAGCATCTGGTGCGAGTGATTTTATTTGGTGCTCTAGGATTCTTCGATGAATGAATAAAAAATTGAAAAAAAAATTGTATATATAGATACAATTTTGAAATAGGCTAATAATGTTTTGTATTATTACGACTGTCTTTGCTCTCACGTTTGTCAATTTAATGTGTCCTTGATTCAAATGTGTTAATTTCTTACAGCCTTTGCTTGCATGAGTTGACTGCTGTCACAACCCTGTGCGTGCTTAACCGCATTGTAACTGTTGTTTCTAAACGATCGTTTTAAGTGATGAAGTACTGTAGGAGTTTACTTGTTCTAGCACATGTCCAAGTATCTAAATTGCTGGCTTTGTTTTTGTTTATTTTACTGAAGAGCAAAATGGAGAGGCATTATTTAAACGTTAAGGCTGTTCTAGTTTTGTACTCATACTGCATGCTGAAAAACTCCAGACAGAGCAAAGATCTTTTTTTTTTCACCTGTAGAACAGCCGACTCGAACAAGCCTGTGACCCATAAATATGGGAATCGTCAAAAAAACTGTGTGAGGTGGTCCCTTGAGTTATTTTGGTGCTGGATAAGTGCAAGCCCTCTTTCTGTTAATTGCCTGTTTAAAGCAGCATCCATGTTCTTTTAATTTTTCTTAAATTGATTGTACTTGACGACATGTCCCCATATGTTGTTGTTTTGGCGCTATTTAAATATTATCAAGGGATTGATTGATTTGTTGATGCCCTTTTATGTTTGTGTTGCGTCTTCTGTGTTTTTTTCTTATTTGCCGTTTGATGCCAGAGTGTTTTGGCTGGTGTGTGTAAGGTGAGGAGGTTTGTCCCTGTCTCTGGGCCCCTCCGCAGTGCAGCTTCATAGGTATTGTTTTCATGCCATCCGCATAAATTAACCTGTCACACAGACGGCTCTCCTTACCCACGTTCTCCTGGGAGGGCCCTGAAACAGGCCACTCGCACTCTTTCACTGCTAACGTTGTCGTGCTCAACAGAGGGAACATGCTGCCTTCAGAAATGTGATTTTTCACAAACTTGCTTTCATGATGGTGCAGCTTGTATGTTTTTCAGTTACATAATCTGGTGTTTTATCACTAAAAATGCCCATTTTTCTTCCTACCAGAAAACGAGAAAATGGCTGAAAAGTGGGCCTATTTCACCCCTTTGCAAAGGGATTTGTGAAGTTCCCAGCAGGCCACCACTTGATTCAAAGCTATAATGAAAACATGAGCACATACACAGTCCAGATGTGATACATAAGCTGGATCGAGATCAGATATACAATGTTACCACATTTCAATCCTTTTTTTTTTATGTGTGCGTGTGTTTGTGTTGGCAAATTGTGCATATGTCATTCTCCATGTATGTTTTCACATCAGCTAAGTGGAAACTTGGCTTTGAAGTTTTTTTTTTTGTGGATACTGGTATATGGACTGTATCAATCGCTGGATCCTGAGATTAATTAGACCATCAGTTTGTGAATGCTTTCCTTTCGGGTCAGACAGGCCAGCGAGATGAAAGCCAGAGTGCTAACTGGCTGTTTCAACGCTTGTAACAGCATGAAGCTGTTAAGATTAGATGAATTTGAAAGTTATTGTTAGCGGGATGTGTAGAGAAGGTCAGTCAGCATCAGTGTTTTTTGCTGCCTTAAAGGGTTAATTTACCCACAAATTAAAATTGTCATCCTTTGCTCACCCTCATGTCGAGTTTCTTTGTTCTGTTGAATACAAAATCAACTGTTTGATTGCCCACATATTCTTTAAAATATATTTTAGGTTCTACAGAACAAAATAAAATTAGATGTTAAGTACATGTTCTTGAATGCGAGTAATGATGACAGAATTTTCATTTTTGGGTGAACTATCCTTTTAAATGTACTGAAGGAAATGAATATGTGGCTTTGCAAGTAATGGGCTTAGTCTTGTGAATCTTCAACCAAATCTAGTTTTGAAACCACATTTTCTTTTTTATTATTGAGAATTATACTTTGAAATGCTCAGACTGCTGTTAATTTAACTTTGCCCTCCCTGGTTACTGTTGCTAACTCAGACCAGCTTCACAGAACATCCCATTAGAATGAACTGGAGATTTTGGATTGAAGAAAAGTAGATTTTTGTTTGTATGGGGCCAATTCTCAGTCCTTTAATCTGTAATTGAATGGTTCTGGAATCAGTGCATCTCTTGTGAAGTGGACTAAATGATTGAAGTCCTGTCACTAGTCTTTAATTTCACGTGAAATTCGAGTTATAAATTACAAGGTCAAAAACAATTAAAAATCAAGCATGCACAAAATAATCTTGTACAGTAAGATTAATAACATGAATTTAGAACAGTTTGTGAATTATTATTTCATGCTGACTTGAAACCACAGTGTAAAGTTCTTTATTTATTTGTCTCTTATATGTTCTCTGGGTACATTGTGTCACTATTAGTGACCCTGCAACATGTTTTAGCCATTTAGTTATTTTTGGATGTTTTCCATTTAAAATGCTTTTAGAACTATCCAGACTCAAGGATTCTCCATAGACTCATATTAGAAAAAGAGCAAAAGCTTGTCTTGTCAGTAACGTTTTTTAAAGCAATATTTAGCGAAGGATCTGTTGTAAATTACATGTAAACTCATCTCAGAATAATGAAATGAAGCCTAATCATGCAATCTCCGTCTAGTTTTAGAAGGCTGGATCTGTTTTGTTTTTAAGCCATTGTGTCTTGTAGCCATTGATGTCCTTTTGTGATATTATTGAGTTTGATTTTTCTATAGTTTTGTTGTTGTTTGTTTTTATTCTCAGTGTAAGAAGACGCACATTCCTTACAGAGATAGCAAGCTGACACGGCTCCTCAAAGACTCTCTGGGTGGAAACTGCAGAACTGTGATGATCGCAAACGTCAGCCCATCCTCGCTCTCCTATGAAGATACGCACAATACTCTCAAATATGCCAACCGCGCCAAGGAGATCAAATCCACTGTAAGTCCTACACATACACGCACAGCTTCAGCAGTCCTTCAACCAACAACCCACAAGTTCACCACCAACACAGATTGTATCAAAGTGTGATTACGATATAAATCTGTATTTCTGATTTTCTCTCACTGTTTTTCAGCTGAAGAGTAATGTGATGAGCTTGGACAG
The DNA here is from genome assembly GCA_030378365.1 of Hybognathus amarus. NCBI lineage: Eukaryota > Metazoa > Chordata > Actinopteri > Cypriniformes > Leuciscidae > Hybognathus > Hybognathus amarus. The sequence goes on from JAQIUQ010000619.1 coordinate 543,593, forward strand.
TCACATTGGACAGTATGCCATCATCTGTGAAAAGCAGAAAGCAGAGGTAAAAAAAAATAAGACTTGATGAATCTCATCCTCAATGACATCTTACTTTGTAAATCTGGTTTGCTTCTCTTGTTAGGTGAAATGGGTCTAATCCACATGAGACTAGCTTGCGTAAGTGTGTGTGTGTTTGCAGATTGTTATGCTGAAACAGAAACTCCAAGAGTATGAACAGCGGAAGGTGGAGGTTTCTTCCTTTAATCCAATCCCTATCCAGAGGAGAGCAGAATTTGAGAAGTAAGCACTGTGTGTGTGTGTGTGTGCATGGGTTGAATGAGGACGGTTGCGTTCAGTCGTGCACTCATGCGACACAGCAAACTCTATTTGCAGGCATCAGCATGCAGCTTGAGACCTGTGTTTTTGTTTGTTTAAATGTTGTTTATTTTATGCCATGTGTGATGTGCAGCTCTTTAACGCTGTCCTTTGAAACTTTGAATACGTCTCAATTATTCATAAGTAAGAGTACACAGGATAAAGCCAGACACCATTGCAGGTGGAGGTCTTCTTACATCTGCATTTTTCATCAGACCCAGCAGAGAGTGGAGACTTGTGCTTTGTGTTTTCCTCTTTCGCTTAATTTTTCACATTTGTTTTATTTCTCCTTTTTTAAGCTTTGTTTATTTTGAATAGAAAATGTATCACGGTTTTGCGATGGATACCTCTACCCCACCCCTCATCCTCTAGAGAGGCGTGTGTGTGTCTGTGCGTTTGTGTGGTTCTCATCAGCAAAAACCGCCGCAGCATCCGTAGATGGGAGGGAGAAATGAAGGAGAGGTGGAGGGAGGAGAGAAAGAGGGAAAATAGCAAGGGTGGGAGGGATGGAGAGGGGGAGGAGGAGGGGAAAAGCTGAATGAGTCTCACTCCTGACGCGTTTCATTCACCGGCATCAGAATTCACAACTTGCCGAGCGAGTGAGGAGAGAGAGAGGTGCTTAGAGGCAAGGAGGGGCGGTGTGCTCCTGCCCGCATTAATAATGCTGGAGTCTGGCAGTGTTGGCGCTGCACCAACATTATGGCCCCAAATACACCCTCTGCACTCTCTCGCAAATTTGTATTTATTTTTAATCAAAACTAATACTGCCCACACACATTTCAGGTGATATCTCAACAGATTCATTGAGGTGCCGTATGCTGTGTTGCTAAAGGCTGTGTGGAGTATTGAAAGCTCTCAGTAGAGAATGTGTTTGAATGAGAGCATGATGGCCTTTAGCGCTAGCCTGTATTAAATCGAAGAGTAAAGGATGCAGTAAGGTGAGATATCTCCTCGGTTATTATTGGGTGCACTCGTGGCAACTGTTGGGTGTTGAATATTTTTCTACTGCTCAAAGGTTTGGGGTCAGTAAGATTTTAAGATGTTTTTTTCTCTTCCAACCTCTGGTGAAAAAATGATGGAATACACCTATTACCACACTATAGTAAACGAACAAATCACAGATAAAACCACAAAAAAGAGGTTTGTTCAATAGGTTGTTCAAGTGCTTCCTCACCTTAATGGGCTGTTGGACGTGTTTAATTAAAAATAAAATTAATTAAAGAAAAAGTCAGATATTTTTAACGCAGGTGCTGATGGGGGGGCTAGATCATTGAAGGGGGAGCTGTGCAATTTTATATATATATATATTACACACACACACAATTATTTAAATGAGCAAAATTTATGATTAAAATTCAAAATTGGAGATTTGCTCCAGTTCACGTGCAATGCAATCACGCCCGAGCCTCCATTTCATGTTCATATTGTCTGGTATATTTGCATCTTATTTATTATATCCAAGCAATTGGTTGATTAAAATTAAGATCCAATTATACAAAACGAAATTCGCTTTAAAGAAATTCTTCTACAAACAAAACGTAATTTACTGGTTAAAATCATGTCTGACCCATCATATCTTATATTGTGCATTTTACTCATGCCGTTCAATTTTCATAATCGGCATAGATGTAAAAAATAAAATAAAATAAACAACATTATACTTCAATAAAAATTAAACTAAATGTGCTTATTTAATGGCTATACATAGTTGGCCTACAGACTCGTAAATCACATTAACAATGCTGTAGAAGTGCAGTTTATTAATAGTAAATGTTAACTAATTTAATTAAGTGTTACCTATTTTTTATTTTTTATACACCGATTTAGAGGTCTCGTGAGTTCAATGTTAGACAGGTCAGTTGTTTAAACTATTCATTAAAGTGAATCGTTAAAATGAGTCATTCGTTTGCGTATCAGACGTCTAGCCGGCACACATTGTGTGATTATCTCAGCAGTTTAGGACATCGCACAAGATTTGTGTCAATACAGAAAACATTTAATCACTGGATAGGTTTTTTCGTTAATTGAAATGTGATTTGTCAGCTGAATGTGCGGAACGTTTTTTAGAGAAGATAAGACAACGTGTTTTTGACAAAATTCACTCCTGTGGTAATTCAGGAGAAAAAAATCTCCAAATGCTCCACGTGAAACTGCCGTCGTCCGACCTTTTAATATCGTGTCATTTGATTTTGATAAATATGCGCGAGGAAGAGAGAGCAAAACAGTGCTCGTGTTTGAAGACTTGAGCGCGCGAGCGGCCGGGGTGATCAATCTGCTCGTGCGCCCTTGTCAAGCGCAGCAGTCATTCTATTCTACATCACTCACTGATCAAAAAATGCTTTGGCACAACAAAAATTTGCTTTGGAGACCACCAAAAAAATATTCAATACAGGAAAACCCCTGTTATTATCTCTAAATAGTGAGATATTATATTGAAATAACGACTTAATATCTCGAAATAACAAGATAAGTTTTCTTTTTTCCATAGAATACAGCCTAAATATAATTGATTCCAGACATTATTTTGAGGGGTGCTATTGGGATGCTTTGGCCTTTCTTGGTGGTGCTGAAGCACCTGCTAGCCCCTCTCTAGCGCCGCCCATGGTTTGAGGTATGCTTCATTAAGCCTGAATGTTTTCATGACCCCTTCAACAAGGAATTTCAACTTTGGCAAAAAAGTTGGTTGTTCCCACATTAGCCAGCTGAGTTTCTAAAATGTGGTGTAAGTAAATAAACTTGTATAGCTTTATAAAAGGAAGATATACAGGGAGACCAAGGAAGACGGCATTGTTGCCAAAATAGAAATCTCAAAGCAATATGCCTTGAAAATAGAAAATGCTCAAAACAAATGGAGAAAAAAGGGTGGAAACAGGAGTCAATATTTGTGACAGAACTGTAAGAAACCAACTGAATGAAAAGGGATTTACACAAAGAAAACCTAGACAAATTCCATAGCAGAAGAAAACAAGGTTTGGTCAGACATAGAGAAGCAATGATACAGTGATGATTGGATGGAAGTGATTATCAGTGATGAATCACAAATCTGCATTGGCCAAAGAGATAATCTATAACTTTTGCCTGATGCTGCTCTAATGAAACAGCCTCAAGAAAACACAAATTCCCCAATGCATTTATGATAAGGTTGCATGTCAGGTAAAGGGCAATCATTACCTTAACAGTCAATGCACAGGTGTACGTCGAAAGTTGTGAAAATTTTTTATTTATTTTTTCAATCGGTTGGTTTGATCATCACCAAGGGTTTGGTAGTGATGAAGTCATATGTCAGGATGATAATGCATCTTGCCACAGAGCAAATATCTTTTCTTCAGGAAAGTGATATCAACTCCATGACATGGCTAGCAAACGCTCCAAATCTCAATCCAATTGAAATTTAGGGTGGAAATAAAAAATGGCCCAAGATAAGGCTCAATCCTGCAAAGCTGATATGTCCACCGTTATTTGAAAAAGTTGGAACCAGCTTAATGGTGAAGTCAATGCCTCAAAGAGCTCAGACTGATTTTCCTCAACATTGAGTGATTCCATACTTTTTCCCTTTATTTGATCTGGAATTAATAAAAAATGTATATGGATTTGTTTGAGGTATGTTTCATGAAGCAAGAAATTGAAAAAATAAAATCGTTATTATAAAGTAAAAAACCTGGGTGAACAACATTCTAAGTGTAGTGATTCCATCATTTTTGCCAGAGGTGGTATGTTCACCAAAGCTGCATTTATTTGATCAAAAATACAGGAAAACAGTAATATTGCCAAATATTATCATTTAAAATAACTGTTTCTATATATATATATATATATATTATATACACTCACCGGCCACTTTATTAGGTACCCCATGCTAGTAACGGGTTGGACCCCTTTTGCCTTCAGAACTGCCTCAATTCTTCGTGGCATAGATTCAACAAGGTGCTGGAAGCATTCCTCAGGGAGTTTGGTCCATATTGACATGATGGCATCACACAGTTGCCGCAGATTTGTCGGCTGCACATCCATGATGCGAATCTTCCCGTTCCACCACATCCCAAAGATGCTCTATTGGATTGAGATCTGGTGACTGTGGAGGCCATTTGAGTACAGTGAACTCATTGTCATGTTCAAGAAACCAGTCTGAGATGATTCCAGCTTTATGACATGGCGCATTATCCTGCTGAAAGTAGCCATCAGAAGTTGGGTACATTGTGGTCATAAAGGGATGGACATGGTCAGCAACAATACTCAGGTAGGCTGTGGCGTTACAACGATGCTCAATTGGTACCAAGGGGCCCAAAGAGTGCCAAGAAAATATTCCCCACACCATGACACCACCACCACCAGCCTGAACTGTTGATACAAGGCAGGATGGATCCATGCTTTCATGTTGTAGACGCCAAATTCTGACCCTACCATCCGAATGTCGCAGCAGAAATCGAGACTCATCAGACCAGGCAACATTTTTCCAATCTTCTATTGTCCAATTTCAATGAGCTTGTGCAAATTGTAGCCTCAGTTTCCTGTTCTTAGCTGAAAGGAGTGGCACCCGGTGTGGTCTTCTGCTGCTGTAGCCCATCTGCCTCAAAGTTCGACGTACTGTGCGTTCAGAGATGCTCTTCTGCCCACCTTGGTTGTAACGGGTGGTTATTTGAGTCACTGTTGCCCTTCTATCAGCTCAAACCAGTCTGGCCATTCTCCTCTGACCTCTGGCATCAACAAGGCATTTCCGCCCACAGAACTGCCGCTCACTGGATGTTTTTTCTTTTTCGGACCATTCTCTGTAAACCCTAGAGATGGTTGTGCGTGAAAATCCCAGTAGATTAGCAGTTTCTGAAATACTCAGACCAGCCCTTCTGGCACCAACAATCATGCCACGTTCAAAGTCACTCAAATCACCTTTCTTCCCCATACTGATGCTCGGTTTGAACTGCAGGAGATTGTCTTGACCATGTCTACATGCCTAAATGCACTGAGTTGCCGCCATGTGATTGGCTGCTTAGAAATTAAGTGTTAACGAGCAGTTGGACAGGTGTACCTAATAAAGTGGCCGGTGAGTGTATATATATATATATATATATATATATATATATATATATATATATATAAATTTCTTTGTCTCAATCCTTGTCACATTTGATCAATTTAAAGCATTCTTGCTGAATAAAAGTATTAATTGAAAAAAATATGTAATCCTTTTGACCCTAAGCTTTTTAATGACATTGTACTGAGGAACTAAATCAGAAAATAATTTGTGCCATCACTGTTTTATTGTGGCCTGCTGATTTTTTTTTTTTTTAACCATGTTGGCTTTTCCACAGGCTGTGTCAACTGCTGAGCTTTTATTGTAAATGAATTACTATGCACATATTCGTCTGATTTTAAGTCAAGCTTTTCTGATAACCAGCAGTAGATGGCAGATGCTGTTTAGCACTAGTTTATTCAAACCACAATATTCCATTAATTTTATTTTACACTGCTTTTTGTATTTTCATTTATTTATTGGCATTTTTCACTCTGCCACAGTTCCGACATTTTTTATCCGACATTATACATATACTGTACATAGGATAGGTAATCATGCTGAAATGCCACTTTCGTGTGTTGGAACATATGCATTAACCTCCAGGCCACTTTTCCTACATGGTATGTATACAACCAGTATAGGTGACTGTATGCTGTGTGCTTTTTGTGTTTGCATAGGATGTCTGAGTCCCTGCGAAGTGTGTTTGCAGCACGTCTTCAGGTCCGTAAAGAGCATCTGGACATCGAGAAGCAGCTGAATGAAAGCAGGTTGACTATGAGACACAGGGAGTTGTGGCATCAGCAGAGCCAGATCTTCTTTCCTGACAACAGGGCTGAAAGGGTAACAACACTGATTCATACATATAATTGTTACATATAAATGTTTTTTTTTAAACTCAAGCAGCGTAATGACTAGATACACTACCTTTCATTAAGGCACTGATGATGATGATAAGAAAGGCTTCTTTAACCCTAAACCAGTATGTTAGAATGATTTCTGAAGGATCATGTGACACTGAAGACTGGATAGGGTGCTGCAAATTCAATTAAATAAATGCAGCCTTTGTGAGCATAAGAAACTTCTTTCAAAAAGATTTTTTTTTAATCTTACTGACCCTTAACGTTTTGAATGGTCTTTGAAGTAATACAAACTTTAAAATGACCTTGATACTCGTCGGTTTCAAAAACATTTGGCCCTGGAAAAGTATAATAAAAAAATGTCAACCTAAAAATGTTCTTAATTTATTAATTTCAAGTCATAGAAATGTTTGTAGAGAAAATATCATTTTCTAATTGTTTAAAATAGCAAGAAATGGCTGTATATACAATTATTTTTAAAAATCCTTATCCAGTAATCATGAAAATATTTTTAGAATTTTTTAGTTCAGTATGTGTGTGAACCCTAATTTAGTCATTTGTTTGTTTGTTTGTTTTAGGCCACCTGTAAATATGAGCGTAAACTGGCCTCTGTGAAGTCTCACCAGGAGCACTTGCAGAAACGCTTGTTGGAGAGTGAAAAGCACTTCCAGGAGAACGCAGGGATGGCTTCACCGCATCGAAAATGAGATGAAGCTGCTCGGACATGAAGGTCACACTCCAGAGGTCAGGGCTGGGTCACTTTTACTTCAGATTAGGGCTGCATGGGCGATATACATGCTGTTGTAGAAATGTCAACCAGTAGAGCTTCTGCTATATTGGCCAAAGAGAAAACTATAGCGTACACTTCAAACATGAGGTTTTTTTTAGAATACAGAGTCATGCACAAACAGCTGCAAAATACACGAACACAACCATCAAACACGTCCGTCTAGCCTGTGTTTACAAAGAAACATAATGGAAAAACGGCTCAGTGGATTGTCAAAAGGCAAACACAAATTATGTTTTTAGGTTAATTTTGAAATATGACTCTGCTTGTGCATTGATGGAGAGATTTGTCATGAATTGAAAGCTTTCCAGTTTTAAAAAAGTCAATCAAATGAATTAAGTCTCTTTTTAATCTTTATCAAATCTCTAGACTCTTGAAAAATGGAGATTTACTTCATGTTTAAAAATCATTTTTGGTTTGAATATGCTGCAAAAATAGCTGTATCATATATTGTGATATAAGAATTTGTCATAACGCCTACTACTGCAACAGACATGTTTTTTTTGTCCTTCAGCTTACCGTGATATTTCTTTGAGGGCTCATTTCAGCCTCAGAGTGGACAGCCTTGGTCTGTTATCCATTTCGAAATGCCATTATTGAATGTTTTCATGTTTTCTACCTGAGCAGTGAAGCTCTAGGGTACGAGTCTGCAGCGTTGTGATGTCTGAGGCAGACATACTCCTCTGAGGCCCTCTATAGCAGGGCTCTTCTGAAACACTTCTTTGAGCTCATCAGATAGCCAACTGCACGTAAAGAGGTCTAGAAGACCTGCCATTTATTGTATCTCTATATTCTTCTGAAACAATTGAAATATTTTGCGGCAATGCGCACTGTTAATCAGTCTGCATGTAGGAGGGAGACAGTCATCAACAGACTATAAAAAATCACCATTGGTTTTATTGGACAAGCGTAGAATATTATGTAATCTTTGTTTTCTCCCTCATTTGTGGCCCTTTGATAGACACTTTGACCATCGCTGTGTCTCTTTCACCCCTCTTTTAGCTCTTCTCTCTGTTTCCCCACCAGAGGATGTCTTAATAAAAGAAAAATCAATGCTTTTCCTTTATCACTCCCTACAGCTGCTTACCTAAATCTTTTACCTCTTTTCTCGCTCTTTCTCCTCTCCTGTTTTTTTCTTTTTTCCTTCTTCTTCTTCTTTTTTTCCTGGAAGTAGAACGGAGTAGTGACGCACCCGCCCATCAAATGTTCTGTGCTCTGCTGTTTTGCGTTTTCTTGCGTCAGAGGGGGTCGAAGACTCCTCAGAAGGTGCATTTTCAGTGAGACAGAAAGAAAACAAGAAGCTAGACTAAAAACAACATCTAAGCCTTTTCATCATTTTTGTAGTGTCTTGCCTTTGTTGTCTTTCTCATTATAGCGCATAGAGGAGATGGTTTAATCTTGTCGTTCTCTTCACCCAGAAAGCCACTTTCTAAAATTTGCCATCTAATAGATGGGAGACTGCACTTCCCTATCTGTGTCCTGATTTATGTTATCCCCGTCACTTGTTTTTAAAGAACATGAGTGCGTCAGGTTTATGTCTCAAAAAAAGCATTAGATTTTGTTATTTTACTCATTTTTGTTGATTAATAACTTGTTGGCATCACTTAATTTAGGTTTTTCATTTAGAAAAAAATATGGATATCAGTCAAAAAAACAATTATTTGAAATCAATATTTGCTGAAAATAGATTATAATATTTATAAAGCACGAGCTGGACAAAAGCACTGAATATACATTATTTATTTATATAAATAGAAATATTTGTATTCATCTTTATAATACACATTTTAATAAGGTATACAGTGCCCTCCACAATTATTGGCACCCCTGTTTAAGATGTAGTCGAGGACTTCTAAGAATTCTCCTTATTTTAAAACAACATAGAACCCAAATGGAAAAAAAGAGAAAAATCCAACCTTTTATTTAAGTACATTTCTTTGGTGGTTAAAAAAGATCACACATTTAAAATAATAAAATAAATAAAATCATGTGTCCCACAATTATTGGCACCCCTAACAATTCCACTGAAATTTTTAATTTATTTTTTTTAAATATATTTTTCTGTATTTGCTAAAGTTGGTCAGCGTATCTAGGAACTTTTAATTAGTAATTCATAACTTCCTGTTTCCCTGGGGTATAAATACGACGTGACACAGAGGCCTAATTCTCTTACCCATTTGTCAACATGGCAAAGACAAGAGAACACACCATTCAAGTAAGGCAGATGTGTGTTGACCTTCATAAGTCAGGCAATGGCTACAAGAAAATAGCCACTCGCCTTAACTTGCCTGTATCTACAGTCAGAGGAATCATTAAGAAATTTCAAACAACTGGAACAGTGACAAACAAGGCTGGAAGAGGTCCCAAGTTTATCTTGCCACAACGCACAGTGAGGAGGATGGTAAGAGAAGTAAAAAAAAGTCCTAAGCTCACTGTCACAGAATTGCATCAAATAGTGGCATCTTGGGGTCACAAAGTCTCCAAAACAACCATCAGACGCTCTCTACATGCCAACAAGCTGTTTGGGAGGCATGCAAGGAAAAAGCCTTTTCTCACTAACTCTCACAAACGTAAACGTCTGGAGTTTGCCAAGCGGCACTGGAACTTCAACTGGGATCGTGTGCTTTGGTCAGATGAGACAAAAATTGAGCTTTTTGGCAACAAACACTCTAAGTGGGTCTGGCGTAAAACAAAAGATGAGTATGCCGAAAAGCACCTCATGCCCACCGTGAAGTATGGAGGAGGATCTGTGATGCTGTGGGCCTGTTTCTCTTCCAAAGGCCCTGGGAACCTTGTTAGGGTGCATGGCATTATGAATGCTTTGAAGTACCAGGACATTTTAAATAAAAACCTGATGGCCTCTGCCAGAAAGCTGAAGATGGGTCGTTATTGGGTCTTTCAGCAGGATAATGATCCAAAACATGTGGCAAAATCTACACAAAAATGGTTCAGCAGTCACAAAGTCAAGGTCCTCCCATGGCCATCTCAGTCCCCAGACCTCAACCCAATCGAAAACCTGTGGGGCGAGCTGAAGAGGAGAGTGCATAAGAGAAGACCCAGGACACTGGATGATCTAGAAAGATTGTGCAAAGAAGAATGGTCAAAGATCCCTCTCTCTGTGTTCTCCAATCTTGTGAAATGTTATAGGAGGAGATTAAGTGCTGTCTTGTTGGCAAAAGGTGGTTGTACAAAGTATTAACATCAGGGGTGCCAATAATTGTGGGACACATGATTTCAAGGTTTTTTTTTTCTAAATTTGTGATTTTTTTTACCACCAAAGTAATGTACTTAAATAAAAGGTTGGATTTTTCTCTTTTTTTGCATTTGGGTTCTATGTTGTTTAAAAAAAAGGAGAATTTTTAGAAGTCCTTCGACTACATCTTAAACAGGGGTGCCAATAATTGTGGAGGGCACTGTATATGTTAAATTATAACATGTTAAAGGTATAACATAAGGTATAACATGTTAAATTTAGCAATTAAAGGAAAAGTGTATATATATAAATTAATATTGTAGAACATAAGCCTATAATTTTCCTTTAATTGCATAATTGTTCATTTTATATACCATATTAAAATGTGTATTAAAAAAATAATACAAATATTTCTATTTATTGCTGTGTACCGTTATATTGGTGTATATAAATCAAAATGATCAAATATAATTTTTCTTTGTTTTTAAGTAGATTGCATTATCTATGCAATTCTTGGATGCGTGCACAGTAGTAGTTAAATGCATTTTGTGTAGGGCTGTTTTTTGGGGGGGTTTTGCTTTTCTTTTTTTCAAACAAGATTTGCTGTTTCACTGTACACATACGATACACTGAATTCTGAAAGTTTTTTTTTTGTGTGTGTGCTTTGGTGTGCATACATTTATTAATTATATGGACTCCTTATCATTTGGTTATTTGATCATAATAACCAGATGTCTCCAAGAGTCTCAATTGTTTTTGTTTTTTTTAAGACACATAAGTTTACCTTGAAAAGGCTTGCAGAAATTTACTTTGCTGGATATAGCAAATAATGACTCACACACCCACACACACACACCAGCCCTAATGTTAGTATGGTATCCCACCAGTTTGTGGTATTAAAATCGTGATGTTAAATGATTTTGATGTACTCCTGCCCAATTCATTTCAAGGGACTAGAAAGAAGCGTCTGAGGTTGCTGTAATGATTGTTGCATTTTTCTTATGTTAAGATGTGTTTTTTGCATACAGGAGCTGAAAAAAGAACTGCAGTGCCATCAGCTGCAGCTGCAGATCTCTGACCTTCAGCAACACATTAAGCACATGGGCCACCTCATCAGTGTTCAAGACCAGGAAAACACGCACACTCACAAGTATGAGTCAACACTCATAGAGGTTATGCACCAGGTTTAGTCACCCTGAATCTGAGTGTGTTTGCGGGAATGTTTGTAGGAAGTTATTTCGTGTTCAGATTAATTTGAAATGTGCAATGTAAATGCCTCCATCTGTATCATTCAACTATATCACACTTGCTCTCCGCATGTCCTGCCAGGTTGGTAAACGCCCTGCTGTCCACCTGCCGTCGACAGCACCTGGCGTTGAAGGCCACAAGCATTGCCACGGATGACGCTGAGTGGGAGGAGCTAGAGCGCCTGGTCCATAGGGAGAGAGGTGTGGTCTGGGCAGACCAGGAGAAAGCAGAGGAAAGGGATGATGATGGTGATAAAGGAAGCACTTATCTACAGCCCATCCTGTCTTTCTCACACCTCGTGTCTCATCAGAACACGCCATGCAGTGAGTGAAATCTCTCATCGTCATACTTCAAACTGGTGTTATAAAGCATTTCCCCAAACAGGGAGTAAGCTAACCCACAATGTCAGTACACTACTGTTCAGAAATGAATACTTTCATTCAGAAAGGACGCATTAAAGGGTAAAGATGCTGATCTATTGAACTTTTCATTCTTCAAATAATCCTGAAAAAATGTATTACCGTTTCCACAAAAATATTCAGCAACTGTTTTCAACACTCATAATATGAAATGTTGTTTGAGCAACAAATAACAATTTAGAAGGAATAACAATTTTGTTTTTCCTGCATTTGCATAAGAGACTAAAAAACATTGAACCCAACTCAAAAAGAGACACCAAACTTTTGAACGCTAGTGCAGGTTTAAAAAATGCACATTTTGTTGATGCAGACACTCGTAATGAGCATTAGCATTCGTTTTAGCAGATAAACACCACAATAATAACCATCAGGACAAACTACACATTTTTTGTTTGTCTTTTTTATGTTGATTTTTTTTCTATATCTTTTTTTTTCTTACAAAACAATCACCTCTGTATGACAAAATGAGATCTTGTTTAAAATACTATTTATCTCTCCTGTTTTGTGATAATGTCCTCAGTTAATGATGTAAGGACATATTTCAAAAGGATAATGTCAGCACACTTCCTGTTTCCAAGATGAGCCACCTCATAGTGATCTCATTTTATGTCCGCCTTGTGATTTACTGTTTTCTGTGTCGGTGTAATGTGATCTGCATTGTGTGAACATTGACAGATGTATGTGTCTTGATTTAAGATGTGTTTAGTTCCTGTGTGATGTATTGAATTGAAAGGACCAGCTTAAATGAATAACAATGCATTCTCTTCACTCAGGCTCAGAGAAACACGCACGCCGAACCTCACAGCGTCTCAGACCAACACACTCATCTAAAGGTAAACTCCTCTGCCTCCCCCATTTTTCTCCATTGTCTGCTTTAAGACATCAATCCAGCTGCCTCTATCCTTCACATTACTCATACTGACAGCCCATGTGTGTGGTACAACAATTAAGGCTTTAAGGTTTTGTAAACTTAGCTTTGTTTAAAATAGTCCCCTTTTATTAGGTCGATTCTTTATCATTTTTCATGTAAGCATTAAAAAACACGACTTTACTAATATCCAAATCATATCAGTGTCAGTTTTACAATGACAAATATGCAAATGATTTTTAATATTTTAGCTTCGGAACAGACAGAGTTGCTTGACGTTTTCTATACTGACACAATGAAATACAAAAACAAGCTTTTAGGGGTGGGAGAAAGGGGAAAAGGAATAGAGGAAAGCTTTGGGAAATAGAAGTGGTGAGTTATTGCTCAGTAAATGGAGAGTAATGATATTTGCTGCAGAACAGGTGTTCCTCATTTGATTGAGACGCTGTGGGAAATACACACATTTCAGGAAAACACAGAGACCCGCAAGAAAGAAAAAGAGGGAAGTGGGGGAAAACAGACGGATACTGTTAAGAATTATGTTTAGAAAAAAGAATGTAAACTCCTGCATTGATCGAATTGCTCATTTTTTTCATTGTCGAACAACATATTTATTAAAAACAAATTTCGTATGTCTATAATTCTTCATTTTTGACAAGGAGATTGGGGTGTTTGTTTTTACCCGCAACCCCCCTCCCCATCCAATGGTTGTTTAAATTTGAATGATTAATTTCAAACACCATATGGGATTTGACCAGGTCAGGACAGTATAAAAAGTACATTTTCAGTGAAAGCTTTTTGAACGTTATGAGTAATAATTTGTTTGTTGCTTCAAAAGAAACGTACAATATGATGCATATTGCAAGAAAAAAAATGGTGTGCAGGTTTTTATCAATCAGATTGGGGGAAAATCATTTGCAAGTTCCCAGTCTGCTCCACTGAGCTGTTCCAAGGACGAACTCAGTCGCTGGCTCTGCAAGGTTTCATTTTCGTCTCTTTGCAAATAAACGCAATATTCATGACTTCTACATTCCTTTATTGTTCTAAACATGAAATAAAGCATGTATTCCTTTTAGACAGATTTTATTTTAGACTACGTGTTTTCCATTCATTTTTTGTGTAACTGTCCCATTTTTGTGAATGTAATGCAACATTTTCAGATTGGCATTCAAATAAGTTTGCTGCGGTTTTAAAAAGCGATGCTTATTTTCAAGGTTCACACTGTTGAATAAGTTCTGCTGGCATTCGTGCAGCAGGAAATAAAAGCTTTGTTCAGTTTGTCTTGCTCTGTGTTCCCTGCTTAAAGACAATAGAGATGTAGCCCTGTCTGCAGATACTGAAAGAGATACACAGAGATTGAAAGAGAGGGTTATGAATGAACCTCCGCCCCACCCCCACCATCGACGTGCTTCATGACGATACTGTCTCTGCACTCGTGCTCAAGTGCTCGGTGGAGAGAGGGAGCGAGAGCGTGAAAGGGTGGAAAATAGTGATGGAATAGAGGACAGAAGCAGGCGGGGTCACGTGTCAACGCGCGCAAGACTGCCGCCCCTGCCTCTCAGACTTAAGTCCGCAGTCTGTTGTCCCTTTCTTTGCGTTCTCTTCACTCTTCTTTCGTGTTTCTGTATGTTTTTATCTGTGCTCCTTTTTTTAAGCAATCAGTCTTTCCATCTCTATTGTCTGTCTCCTCCTCACCTAGCCAGTAGCCATCTACGTCTAGCCTCTTTCAGTAGCGCCGACCCTCCGCCCTTCTGAATTTCATTCATAAAATCATTGCTCGGTGCAGGGAGGGGGGAAGCTGTTACATATAGTATGAAACGCGCCTGGATTGGGCGAGGACAGTTCTGCAATAAAAAGAGAGCAAGCAATGAGAGAGCGAGAGCCAGGCGACCCTAATCCGCAGTGGCTTCCTCCAGAAATAGCACTTCATGCATGTTTTAATCCCACCAGCCAAAAATACACCACCCAGAGCACTCTGCCACCAATTACTGATCGCACCTATTCCTCTGCCTCCGCTCTGGGCCATACATCACTGTCTGCCGCCCATCCTTTTTTCTATACTTTGTCACCTGATCATCCCGTGCCTCTCAAATGAAGTTACATCGCCTGTGTGCTATAGCTGCTGGCTTCGAGAGGCACTCAAAGCAAAGTGCATTCAGTGAGAGTTTCAGAAGAGGCGTTTTTTAGTTCTCAAACTTTCTTTTGCTAAAAAAGTGAGTATAGTTAGTCATTAACAGGATGTCAGGTCCTCTCCCATGCAATCCAGATTTCTGAGAATCAGCACTGACTCAGAGAGAAGGAGAGATGGCTGTGTGTCAACAGTTTAACCAGCAGGAGCTCTGAAGCATTGCGATTGGTCAAGAACGCTTAAGATGCAGCCGCAGTGTCTTTCTCTCCCTCGCTTTTCTGCATCGTGTGAGTCAGTGTGCGGCCAGACTGCGACGTGCTCCGGCATACTCCACCACTCAATATCCAACGTCAGACCCCTCCAACAGCTTCCTGGAGCCTCCCTTGCCTTCCCTACCCACATACACCCACCAGCACACACACACACACTGTCTTGAGTAAAAGAACCTGATCTTTAACAACATAGCGCTCTTGATGTGGTACAAACACACTAAAGCTCGCTTGACAAGCTTGGATTAAATGATCACTGTGTTTTGGGGTAATAATGTTTGTGTATTTGTATCATGTAAAATTATTGTGTGTGAGCTTTGTGTCTAGGAATGCTCATCATAAATCAGATTACAATAATTGAGTAATATTATAACCAAGTTGGTCAGGATTCATTCAAACATTATTGGCCCCAACCCTTTTTATTATGACCAATTTTGTCCCCATCACTTTATGAAAAATTGGTGACGGGCTGTATTTAATAAAAAAAAGGAAACCGCTCCCATTTAGAATGTGAGTGTTTGTTTCATTGTTTGTATTATGGTGCGATAATTTATTCTCCTTTAAACTTCCATGTTGATTAAAATTTTGCTTTTGTTATAATTTGTGGTAAGTGACTACAGTTCTACCTATCTGTCTTTATCCAACGGTCTATCTCTATCTGTCTATCTCTCTCGATATCGATCTATCCATCCAACTGTATAACTATCCGTCTAACCTCTGTGTATCTCTATCTATCCAACTACAGTATGTGTCTTTTCCCTTTTTTTAAGTTTAAAAACATAAGTCAAAATAAATCCAAGGACTGACATTGGCTAATGTTGTAGTGAAGTTAATGTGTGTCCTATCAAACAAGTTTGAGCTCTTGATCTGTTCAATAAGAACAATCGCTCAACTGTTTTAAACATTTATGACAATGGGCTCTATGCACGGCGGTATTTCCGGTGAAGGTTTAAAGATGCTTGATAACTTCCGCCGATCGTAGAGTCCAATGCAATACCGAGAATTTATATTGAATTTTATACTGCATGGTTGTACTAAAGAAACGTTAGTCACAAAAACAGATTAACAGACACCCTCGTTGTGTTTATGCTTCTTTTTAAAATTATATTAAATAAACATAACTATATATTAAATTACATCTAAACGCATGTACGTTTCGTTTCAAAGACGGGAGGACAGTACATTTTGAAGACTCTGCCATAATTCGGTTTTCCTCCGCTTAAATCTCCACAACCGGAAATAGATGAACATCCTTGCGTCAAATGCGGAACTTATGCGTGCATATAGCCCATGTTGTTGACAATTCAGCTTTGGCTTGGAAATAATCAATATATCACATGGCCTTTTCCATTTGGTGATGTCTTCCGATAAAGCTGGTGAATTCTGTGCTTCCTTTCTCTTTCAGACCCTCCTGAGGCTGAATGTCCTCCTAAAAAACCAATCAGGAGGAAGCTTTCTGTGTCTTCTGAAAACCCAGATGAGGCTGGGCCCATTCCTGTGCCGTCCCATTACCCTCCTGCCCTTCAGGAGGTCTTAAGGCAGGAGGGCATGTTCCCGCTGCAGTACACTCCTGAGGAGCAACCGCACGCCTCTAACACCTTTGATCCAAACTCCACTATCGACATCGGTCACAACGAGGACCCATCAGGCAGTAATGCCACAGTCATCCTGTCACCCGAGCCCCTGTCCGCACAACACTCCAGGCGCTACGTGCCAACAACGGAAATGAGCCAGCTAAAAGGTACCACACACTGGCATTTGCATGGTTTAATAATGCTGATGTTAAAGTGAACTAGGTAATTCTATTTGGCTGCTGTAAATATGTTTCTCTCCAATTGGTTCCTAGGTTGCAGATCCCATCATTATTAGACCTTCGTAGATCCAAACCGTCCTACATGGCTATGACCTCAGCTGCTCAGGTCAAGCGCAAGTTCAACTGGTGCGTGTTTATTGTGGGACCCGTTTAAAATCTTGCCTCGTTGACATTTTGCACTCTTGGTGTTTTCCAAAATCTCACTTTGTGTCTGTTTGTACCAGTTCCAACCTTGGAAAAGAAGAAAGTTCTGAGGCCGCAGAACCCAAGCGCATAAAGAGAGATCCCTGCAAGCCGCCTAAACCACTGCGAATTCGACGTTTTGGAGGTTGGTGTGCTATTATAAATGCAGAAAAATAGTTAATAGTGACCCTCTGTGGGCTCTCCATTTGTATCTTGGAAGTGGAACATAAGTGTCTCTTATTATATTCCATTTATGAAGTCCTCACATAATCCATTATGTTTGGTAAAGTATTGTAATAGTGTAATGGGTGGGCCGGCTGACAGCTGTGAAAGAATGTCAGGCGCAGAGCCAGGAGCACACAATCTCCTCCTCCCACTCCCAATGGCTCTTGTGCTTTCTTTCTCCTTAGTAAAATAATGCCATGATTTGGCTGTATTTACCCCAGTTTCATAAAGTAATAAGCCATTAGAGGCCATGCATTACAGTGATTTCTTTGCATATTTTTGGGGAGCTGCTCCTATTATTAAATGACCAAATAAATTAAGCAACTAATTTAATTCATTTTTAATCAAATGAGAGGCTTAGTATTTTTTAACATATGGTGATTAAGCAAATTAAGGGAGTAAACAGTGTTTTTTGTTTTTTTTTTTTTTAAACCACTGTTCAAAAGTTTGGAGATGTTAAGATTTTTATGCTCACCAAGGCTGCGTTTATTTGATTAAAAATACAGTAAAGCATAATATTGTGATCTATTCCAAATTAAAATTGTACACCCTCTCGGTTATTTTCTCTGCTTCTAGTATCTTCGGAGAATGAGCCAAGCCGAAGAGTAGTACGGAGTGTATCTGAGGGAAACCTCCATCAGCTTGACCAGCCGAAGTCCAAGTTGAGCTCAATTGGGCCCACTGCACTCTTTAAAAAAGTCACCAAGAGGATGTGAGAGGTTTCCACTTGCTATTAAACGAGCCGGTTTCTCATACACCAGCCTCACAGACTTTCTTCTCATTAGAGTTGATGTACAAAATGTGTAAAAAGGGAATGTGGATTTTAAAGTTGTTGGAGGAGCAGGTATTTGGGCTCAATTATTTCTAGGAAACTGGATTTTATTTGTTAGTGTTTTAATGTGTGTGTGTAGAAAACTTGTCCAGCCTAATATGAAGCACACATTAAAGTATTAATTGATGTTCAGATCTTTTAAAGAAACATGGTTTTATGATTCCCACTGAATTACTTTCTTTCTCCCCTTTTTAAATGTTTTAATTAAAAAAAATTCCAAAAGGTCAACTGTGTTTCTATTTAGTGGCTGATTAAAAAGAAGTCAATTGAGAAATATTGACAGTGTATTTTATTGAGCTAAACTTTAAATATTTTTTAATTCATTGTCCTTATGCCCATAAAGCCAGAAAATTCAGGAATAATGGACAATATTTGGAAATTTTCTATACTAGCCAATATTTTGGGAACCTGCTTACACTATTTGCTTTGTAACAGTAATCTAGCTGTTGCTGTAACTGGTAACAACTTAAGAAGAGTGATTTTTATAATTCTAGGGAATTTACAACTACTATAATTGACATTTTGTGTTGCAACGTCATTAATTCAGCTGCACAGCTTAATCTATTAGTTCAGTTGAATTAACCACAGTTTTTCATTCATCTTCACCCCCAACTGTCTAACAATGCTGTTCAGTCATCTTGTTTCTTGCTGATTTATATGCTTTTCAGTGTGTTCAGAGATTGGGTTCAGCACAGCCCACATAAGACATAAAGGGAGGTGGTTTGGGG
The DNA here is from genome assembly GCA_030378365.1 of Hybognathus amarus. Taxonomy (NCBI): domain Eukaryota; kingdom Metazoa; phylum Chordata; class Actinopteri; order Cypriniformes; family Leuciscidae; genus Hybognathus; species Hybognathus amarus. Next base: position 562,511 of record JAQIUQ010000619.1, read on the forward strand.
TCCATTTCCTGCATACCATCTGTCTGAACCAAAAGAAAATTGAGCCTCCCGTCAGGAATGTGGCCCATTTAATATTTAAACTCTTTAACTTATCCAATAATACAATGATGTTGCATAGACGTATTTCTCTTCTTAAACCAGAACAGGATTTTGTTCCAATGTTTTAGTTTAGCCTTATATTTGAAGTTGTCAAAGCAGTGTTCTAAATATTATCACTTTATCTGTCTATATAAATTGTTTTGGAATATTTTTATATGTTTGAGAGACAATCAATTGTGCCGTGAATAGCTGCCCTTGTTCTAACATCATGCCTAGGAATTAACAGTTATCAATTCTAGTAATGAGGCTATTACTAACAGATAATTATGTAATACGCCTACAGGAATTTATTTACATTTTAATATTCACATATGCTTATGTAATTGAAGAATTTACTGTGAGACAATTTAGAGTAAACATTTTATGTCCATGGTATCTGTTCAATTGTCTCGGAGTGTGTGGCTGCTTTGCAAAGAAGGAAACTTAATAGAATAACAGCAAAAAAGAAGTGACACCAGGACGCCCAAGCGCATGAAAAAGTCGTCTGAATGGAAAGTGATATTGATGAGGCTGTTCCTGGCATCACTCTTCTCAACACCTGGAATGTTAGTACAGTTAGGCTCTGGGCTGCTTTCATGCATTTTGGATTTTACTATCCAATTTATACATTTTTAACATGTTGCATTGTTAAAATATCTAGTAGTGTAATGGGTGGGCCACCTGACAGCTGTGAAGCAATGTCAAGCACAGCCAAAACCACACAAACTACTACTACTCCCAATCTATTCTCTCTCTCCATTTATGATAACATGAAACCTTTTTTAGATTAAAGTCGGCAGGAAATGAAAGTTGCTTTTCTGCCCTATTGTGATGCATGTCCTAACAAAAGCTTCTTGAAAATAGAAAAAATATAGGGCGGACTTAATTTGTCCATGGGCAATTGATTGGATGGTTTGATCATTCTGCTTGATCTCATGTGCCGGTGTTACAAGAAGAAGGGGAAGTTATTTTGATGAAAGATGACAAGAACATGAATTTAACACAATCACAAACAAAAATGTGACAATGTAATCAGATAGATCATTTATAATAAAAACAATGCAATATTCCATAAAGAAAAAATATTAATTGTCTATATTGTTTTCATGGTGACTTTAAACAATTGGTCCGTATTTTCTGCCAAAACCTTCTTTTCTGTTCCATATTGACGGAGAAAAAGCCAGACCTGAAATTTGAGGACCTATACAAATCAGGCCGCAGACAGTCTTCTTCAACAGGATTTGGGAGGGACTCACACGTACTCAGCTATAGAAGGTGTTCCACAACCTTCTGTACTGAAGTCACTGGAAAAATATATATCGTTATTGTTATCGTCTTTGCTGTGATCAGGAATTTTACTGTCCAATATTTGTATCTGAAGAGGCTGAGTTTTCTCAAAACTATACTCAGAATAAAGCAGTTTAACATCAATTGACAACACTGATGAAAACAAACATTTTTATATACAAAATTCACAAATATAAAATTTCATATTAGCCTACTGGTCACATATTGATCACATCTGTTAATTGTATTATGGTTTCTTGTACTACCAAGTGATATTTAATCTATAAATAATTGTCAAAATGTGTTTATTATTATTATTATTATTATTTGAAGAAACTCAAAGGGGTGATGAACTGAGAAATCAAATTTATGTCAAAATATATGTCTTAGATATCTAAGAGGTCATCATCTTATAAGAATATCCTGTACGTTTCAGAACTGAAAACGACCTTGTTAGTCCAATAAAAGCTTTTATTGACACCAGCCTCAACAAACGTCTCATTTTTGAAAGTGTGGAAGTATGACGTCAATGACGCTAAAACCCCACCCGCTCATCAACGCCTACTTCAACACAGCCGGTTTAGCCCCGCCCACCAATTCGCGCATTCACGCATAGGTAAACAAAAGCATACCTGACAAACTCGAGCGAGCTACCAGCAATAAACATTCCGTTGACAAAATGTTGTGCCGTGCCTGGCTGTGGAAGAAGACAGTCGCTGCATAAGCTTCCTCTGGATTCCAATATTAGCAATGCCTGGTTAAAATTTGTTTTTAATAACGTTCCAGCTGATGAGTGTAAAACATTATCTGTATTCACTTCATTTCACCGAGGATTGTTCGAGGCTGGATTTGCAGACCGATTAAGATTAAAAAGGCGCTGTACCTTCTATATTGGATCCAACAGGAGTGGTGCAACACACTTATGTGAGTAATATTTTTATTTTAGAAATAATAATCTACTCGGCTAGCATTGCATTGTTACAGATCGTTTTAAATTTAATAATTATGTGTATGTGTCTACAAGTAAACCGACGACGAGTTGAAGCTCATTATAGGCCTTATTCAGAGCAGCGCCATGACAGGTATGAAAGTGAGGCTGTGAGGGATAGACTTACCGTGTTTCCAATGGCATCCGCTGTAAAAAGCTGAATAAAGCTCCTAGATTACTTACAATTTTCCACAGCTTACATTGTCGGGAGTTTTTTGTCAACTGAAATTTCTTGGAAAGATATTTTTTAGTGTTTCATGAGCAGAACAATCCGAAAACACATTAAATAACAGTACAGCCCATTGAAGAGATGCATGTCTATCCCTCACAGCCTCGCTTTCATTCTCATTAAAAATCTTAGAAACCAATTTGAAATTATCCAATTAGAAACCATGGACCTATGGAACCTGCAACCTATGGAAAAAATTATTTCAAGTTTTTGAGAGGATTTATTTGCATAAAAAAATAATAAATTTATATTGATTCATAAATCTCATTTTGATTTCTCTTTAAAGAAGGTTAATGCCAGTATTGCTCCAGTGATTTGGGGAAACTTCCATAAACTATCTAGTAATGATCACTGGTGCACTATTGTTGAGATTTTTGAATTGCAGACTAAACAGTAATGAGATACTACATAATACCCCTTTGGTTGCTGTTTTCATATTCCCACAGCCAAACATCACAAAAGACTGATATTGAACATGCAATCGGACACCTGCCTCCCTCTTTTAGTCTCTTAAGCTCCAATCTCTGGGGTGAAACACAATGCCAGCTAAAATACTGGAAACGTCTCTTCTTTTTAACTTTGATATCAGTCTCATAATAGTCAGTCTGCAGCATGTCTGCTTTATTTTTAAGAATTCGCTCAAGCGCCTGCTTGTGTTCCTCCTCTCTCATTCACAAAAATTGTACACTGAGCTTTTTTCCCTTTTTCTGAAAGGGGAAGGCTGTTACTAAAGTTTATTAACTTCCTCTGAGCCAATGAGCTGACAGCTGTGTTTCCAAGATTGTCCAATAAGACGAAGTGTGAGGTTGGAAGGTGGATGTTGCTTAGCAACTGCAGGTAGAATGAGATCACGTTGAAGTCATTGTCTTATCGGAGGGCCTCAAGAGACTTCACATGCATTGTTTTGAGATATATGGTTGAAAAATATGCGCGTGTAAAGTGCATCAAAATCCCTAAAGTTTGACTTTGATGGGATTACAAACAAACTTATGTTGAATTGAGTTGATAAAGAAATCCTTTCATGGAGATAGTTGATAAAGTTATCTTAAAGGGAAGTAGTGTGGGGAGGGGGAACTGTGTATCAGCGCAAGATACAGCCCATTCTCACCCCCAAGGCATCACCTAACTGACGCCTTGGGAAGCATTTTGACCATGCTTCAATATCTGACGTTTTAGGTGCCCTTTAGCGTCAGTTATGATGACGCCCTGAGGATCGCGTGTAACCCTACCCTACCCAGACCTAAACCTACCCGCGTCATCTAACTGCCGCTTTTCCTTTAGCGTCAGTCTGGTGATGCCGTAGGTCACTTAAAAGCGTCGAATATTTGAAACAGCATGGTCAAAAGGTGACGATGGTCAAGATATTGTTCAGCTTTAGTTTTACATGCACTCTTCTTTACATAATTTTAATATTGCCGTGTATGAAGTTATAAGAAGAGAGAAAATGAGCACTGTAAAAAATTATTTTAACGGTAAAAGACGTTACGGTAAAAATGCTAGAGTGAAAAAATGTTACTTTGTTAACAGGAAGTTTCCTTACTATACGGTAAATAAGCTGTGACATATCCCAGGTGAAAAGGCGCACAATTAAATGTATTAAAAATTGAATTAAATTTGTTTTAGTACAATAAAAATATAATGTAATGTATTTTTAATACACTTAATTGTACGTCTTTTTCACCTGGGATATAATGGTACTTTTAAAGTAATTTTACATTTTACATACATACATACATTAATGTAATGTAAAATACTGTTAAATCAACAGTTTTTGGAAGTGAAAAAGGACAAGCCATTGTATAATTTACAGTGAAAAATGTAAATTGACATTCCCACAATTCCCTGTGTAACACTTCACATTTAATGTATATATATATATATAATTTACTGTTTCTTTATATATTTTTTTTTTTCAGTTATGTGCATGTTTCATGTTACATTTAATGTTAAATGAATGTCAGAGGACATGAGTGTGGTGTGGCCATGACAGAAGCAGCAAGGGAAAAGCATAGAATTTTGGAAGGGAAAGCCGATTGCTCCTGGCTGTTTTTGTGACAGGAGAGTGGCGTAACACAAGCTAACATGCCCTCGCCGCAATGTAAACAAACATACGCAGTACCTCCTACGGTGCAACGCCAGCCGGCTCACATCACAGATGCCATGCTTTTGGTACGCGGTAACTCAACAAGTAAGAAATGAGAAAAGTTCAGCACTGTACTTCCAACATGTGAGAGAGAAAGTGGAGTTTGCCAGCTAACACTTCAGAGATGATGCAGCCTTGATAACTTCTTTAACAATTCTGTGGTTGTGCACATCACTGACATCTGACCTGGAGTTATATTGCACAGATTTACGTGTGGGTGTGCAGTGTCATAATGCATCATATTGACTAAATGTGTGGCGTACTGAGCAGATGAAAAAACACAATTGGAAACAAGATTAACAGTACTGAAGTTCATGAAATGGTTTAAAATGGCTTGTCTTATTTGTGGCCGTTATCCTTCCTATATTCCTTTATCTCTTGTTGTAACATTATCTTTTAAACTTAATCCTCAACTTTTAATCTTCTTTCTACGTCCATGTCTTTTTAACAGAAAAGCAATCATTTAAAAGGCCTTATCAGAAGATACTGCATGTTGGGGTGAAGCAGTGTAGGGACAACGATTGGCTCCAAAAGGAACAATGTTTTAGAATTAAAAAGACAAATAGGCTGAATCTAAAAGCTGAGGGTGAGAGCGTCAGGGAGGGGAAAGAAATAGCAGGATGGTGTAGTCGAATGCCTGAAAGGATGAAGATAATGAATAAGTGTGATTTGATTAGCAGGAACACCTGAGACAAACCCAGAAATAGATGCTGACTCAATGATGGCCTCAGTATGAGTTGCAGAAAATGCCACTGATAGCCACAAGTCTTTAGAGAACAAGTAATAAATGAGAAAAAAATAATTGATTCATTAATGATAAAAATAACTTTAATTACATTAACATTAAAATAGAAATTACATTAAAATATACACACACACATATACACTCACCTAAAGGATTATTTGGAACACCTGTTCAATTTCTCATTAAAGCAATTATCTAATCAACCAATCACATGGCAGTTACTTCATTGTATTTCAGGGTGTGGTCCTGGTCAAGACAGTCTCCTGCACTTCAAACTAAATGTCAGAATAGGAAAGAAAGAGGATTTAAGCTATTTTGAGTGTGGTGTAGTTGTTGGTGCCAGATGGGCTGGTCTGAGTATTTCACAATATGCTCAGTTACTGGGATTTTTACACACAACCATTTCTAGGGTTTACAAAGAATAGTGTGAAAAGGGAAAAACATCCAGTATGTGGCAGTCCTGTGGGCGAAAATGCCTTGTTGATGCTAGAGGTCAGAGGAGAATGGGCCGACTGATTCAAGCTGATAGAAGAGCAACTTTGACTGAAATAACCACTCGTTACAACCGAGGTATGCAGCAAACCATTTGTGAAGCCACAACATGCACAACCTTGAGGTGGATGGGCTACAACAGCAGAAGACCCCACCACACTTAAGGCCCCTTAATGCCAATTGAGCATCGTTTAAATGCCACGGCCTACCTGAGCATGGTTTCTGAGATAATGCACGATGTCACAAAGCTTGAATCATTTCAAATTGGTTTCTTGAACATGACTATGAGTTCACTGTACTAAAATGGCCCCCACAGTCACCAGATCTTAACCCAATAGAGCATCTTTGGGATGTGGTGGAATCGGGAGCTTTGGGCCTTGGATGTGCATCCCACAAATCTCCATCAACTGCAATTTGCTATCCTATCAATATGGGCCAACATTTCTAAAGAATGCTTTCAGCACCTTGTTAAATAAATGGCATGTAGAACTAAGGGAGTTGAGCCCGTTCTCATCCTTTAGCGTCACATAAAGCGCTTTATGACAAAACGGCGCTATACTACGCACATGGTACCCTTTATCGTTTATATAACACGCGAACTCAAGGCGTCATAAATCCTTTAGCGTAATATGAAACTACCTACCCTACCCCACACCTAAACCTAACCATCACAGCGCGTGTTATATAAACGATAAAGGGTACCATGCGCGTAGTATAACGCCGTTTTGTCATATAACGTTCTATATGACGCTAAAGGATGAGAACGCGTTGGGCAGTTCTGAAGGAGAAGGGGCGTCAATGAAGGACAATTCATGTAAAACAATAATGGATTTAACAGAAAATTAAATGTTTTTAATGGAATTTAAATACTTTGATCAGTTCGATAATAATCTGCAATTTTAAATTGTTTATGTGAAAGAATTGAAAGAGCAGTTTCATGTCTATCCTTGGATTGTTCAACTGGTAGATGTTGTTATGAGATTTATATATATTTATCCTATTTAACTATTATTCAATCATTTTAAAGTGTCAGTACTGCCTTAAAGCATAAAGAATATGCATTAGGTTAAAGGTCATCAAATTAGATGTTGGCCTTTGTCTGCGTGCAGCTCCTGCAGGGATGATTGATTATTATACAAACCACAAGCAGGTGTGCCTGTAACAAGTCTTTGATGCATAGTCTTTTAGAAACTGAGTGAGTAATGGATAATCATATAATTATGGAATTGCTGCAAGATAAAAGCAGTATGAAGACAACCTATGGCTATGTTGGAAAAGCTGGATGCAAACAGAATTTACACTGTAGAGTGTATCCTGAAATCGTGCAGAAACCTTTACAAAAATGGGTTTTGTTTCACTTTGTTGAGATTGTCAGAGGCAGACAAATCTGAGAAGATGAGAACTTAAAAGTTTCTGTTTACTCTGCATTTACTCTCATTGCTCTCTGGGACATTAAGATCTCATGTATGATTTTCCTTTGTTGCAGGGATGACGGGCATATTATCACAAAGTTTGCGAACTTTCATACGAAGGATTATAAAACAGGACTGTTTCAGCACACTAATTCCCAGCTTTCAGGGTGGAAAATATTCAAATAGATGGTATGGAAATCCTTGGATAAGCTAAGATTTGAAATGTAAAGCAGGGTACGTGGGAGATGGACCCGCTCCCTGAATGCTCCCTGCAAGCTCCGCCACTCAGACGAATATCAAAATTCGTGGAGCAGGGAGAGAATCCGTGGATCTGGCGCGTTTTCCGAAATCAGACCCAGTCAAATGGGACCACCGGTCCGACACTACCTAGGAGCACGCCACAGCATTAAGGTAAGCCTGATGCCAATTAACATTCTGATGCAATATTAGTTCCTTAAGGGGTCCCACAGAAACACAGGAAATAGATGCAAATAAGATAGTCCAACCTGAAGTATTTGTGAGCAATAATTACAGATGAAGAATAATGAGAATGTTCTTGTTTTAAATGCTGAGCGCATTGTTTGACTGTAACGAGCACAAACCTTGCAAACAAAAGGTGTGTCGTTACATCACAGGGCAGCAAGAGGCCAAGCGCAGAGTGAAAATAATGCAGCTTCCATTCAAATATATTCAAACCAAAATACAGGAACACCACAATATCCCATCGCATGACAGCAGGTGATTGCATTTTGAGTATGGATCATGTGAAGGGCAAAGGACCTGAGTGTAGTTATGGTTACATATGGACTTGATGAACCTAAGATTGGCTTTGCAGAATCATTTGTAGTAAATTGAAGGCAGAAATGAGTGATGAAACAAAATGAGGTATCATATTCTTTGCCTATTTCTGTTATTTCTCCCACCATACACCTACGCATACTCAATTTCCCTCCAAATTAAATTGTTGTCGCTACGTTACCTTTCAGTGGGTCAATAAATAGGACGACTGTATGGGCATTAGCGTTGATGAGTCAGTCCCTGACGACCTCGCTCTTATTGTGAGAACACCTCAAGGCTGTCTATTGCCTTATCCCGAAGGTGAAAATGCACATAATGTGAACACTGGATTTGATTATTAGCGTGGAGGTCCTCTCTGAGGATTTGACGTTTTGTTGTGGTGTTTTGCACCAATAGGGTCATTTGGGTTCAGCCCTTTTTTTTTAAACTTCAGTTGACTGAGTCATAAAGGACCAGTGTTGATAGGTAAGTCCTGGCATCAGAATCCAAGGGCAAATGTCCATCCCGTTATGACAAGCTGACATTTGCGAAGGTTTGATGATAAACATAATCTGGTCTCTCACGAGGAGGGAAGGAGGAACGTGCGAGAAAGCGAAGGACTGTCTTGATGCAAACGATCTGATAGTCTTTATTTTATCTCTCTCTGCTGCTTTCTCCATCTTTACCAAATATAGCAGTAGAATAATGAAAACAATATCCAGTTTATATCTGCAAGTTAGTGAGACACCCACTCTCATTTGCAGCGAGAGCAAATGACCCTGGGGATGAGTCATAACATCACTTTAAAGCTGTTATATTCTCTACACACAAACATGGCGAAATCCAGCATGCGCCCAGGTATCCTTACCATATATAAGTGACCAGAAAGCTCTGTTACCCAGCAGGGCATCGAGCCCCACAGTCCTTCCCTCGATGCCCTTCCAAATCCAGCCTCTCTTTGAACATTTCCATTGAAAGGCATCACTTTGCCCATGGGGAGTGAGATGAAGAGCTAATGAGAGACTTGCGCAGCTCTTCTAGCTGATTAGACCTGGCATACATGAGGCGTCCGATAGTGATGTGATGGTATGTTCACATTGTGAAAAAATATTCAGTCATCGTTTAATCACCCTCATGTCGATCCAAACCTGTATGACTTACATTATTCTGTGGAACCTAAAAATGACCTAAAAATGCTTATGAAGTGATGCAAAATCAGTAACTCAAGTGGGGGGAGGGGAAACTTGTCTACATGCAAACTGTTGACTGAGAACTGTAAATACTGTATTTGTCTTATCTTTACATTCATCGTGCCGCAGCATAATTCGTACGAATTTTACAAGGTAGCTAATTCGTAACAATTAATTCAACCTCACTCGTATCAAATTAGTACGATTTTGCTAAAATCGTACATATTTTACGAATCGGCCAATAGGGGATTATCTCGCTGATACGTAGGACCGTTGAATCGCCAATCTCGCTGGCGAACTGATGAAGAACTACACTACGTTTATTTATACGGCATCCCTGGTAAATTAGTCTGATTCACTAAAGTGCCGGCTGCAACAAACGGGCTACCTTGTTTTATTTTAAGTTTCAATCCACTTCTTCCTGATACTCAATTCAGACGGGAATCCATGAAAACTTAAGTAGGGTTGGCGTTGTTGGTTAGATTTACAAAGTGGAACAGAGCAGTGACATAAATAGCATTCCGTCTCAGGCATTATTGAACTGCATCGGAAGTTGACATGCACAAAGTTGACAAATCCCACCCATGAAACCCGGAAGCGTGATAATCCCCTATTCGTATGAATTTGTACGAATGACCTACCCCTTACCCCGCCCCTAAACCTACCCATCACGTGGGTTTAGACAAATAGTACAAATTCGATACGAGCTGAGGTCGTACGAATTAGTACGAATTAGCAAATTCGTCATCATTCGTCTAATCATTCGTCAAATTCGTAGGGTTAAACACACATTAATTTATTCTATGTCAGGTGACTGACATAAAATCATTTTCGTTGTATTGAAACCATCTTGAATCTGTCTGGCCACTCCCTACTATAAAGCCACAGGCTTAAAACTAAAGTGTTAACAGTCTCTGTCTTATCAGACAGATATCAACTTTGCTTGGTTTAAAGGAAGAAAAGAACCAAAGGGAGGTACAGAGTGTGTGTGTTAGGGGGGTTGTAATAGGACCCTGTTTCCAGGAGTCTAAGAGGATTTCCATGCAGTAATATTATATGTCGGTCCGAGCTAAAGGGAGACAAAGGTGCGCAGCCAAGCACCAGAGCAGAGCATGTCATCTAAATAGTGCTGGGCTTCTTTTTGCCAGTTTATTACATCCAACTGCTTTGTGTTGGTTGAGTTTGGCTGGGAGGCGGCACAAAGGAGGCAGTTTGTTCACCCTCGACAAGCATGCTTTTATTTGCGGCAGCCCTTTGATGTATAGACAGAAGCATTTGGAGTAGGATATCCCTAACAGACCAACAGGGAAGAAATCCCACTCTTTTAGTATTGTCTTTAACAATTCCCATCCTTTCAGCAACTCGCGCCTTTATTCACTTTAATGGCCTTACTTTAGACCATTGAGCGAGCTGTCTGTTATCACAGCTTTATGGGGAGGGCGGCATTTGTGTCTGCATGTTTAATTGTATGCATGCCAAACGTGAGGGAATGGACATGTTGGAAATTGCCATTCAGTGTAACAGAAACAAGTGGCATCACGCCAAGTGCACACGTTCGCTCAGTGTCAAAACAGAATTACAGGCCCAATTACAACATTTAGTTTGCACCTGGTCCTTAGGACAAGGCTAAAATAACAAAGCTAGTCAAGAAAGTAGGCTAACTAATATGCCATTAGCAAGATCTCGTCTTAATGGGGAGCTGCAAATGATGATGCAAGAAAACTGTCAGCCAATTTGCATTATAATACATTGCAAATTATGTTGTTGTGACTCCACTTGAACAAAACCAATAGTTTAGTGGTTAATGAATGGGAAGAGGAAGCTAGTGAAAAAAGGACATTTTTGACTGATAATCTCATGTCATCTGATAATCAGATGTCATCTTTTGGGGGTGGTGATGGCGCAGTGGATACGACACATGCCGTTGGTGTGAGAGACCCGGGTTCAAATCCACTGCGAGACACCAATGTGTCCCTGAGCAAGACACTTAACCCCTAGTTGCTCCAGAGGTGTGTGACCTCTGACATATATAGCAATTGTAAGTCGCTTTGGATAAAAGCGTCAGCTAAATGTAAATGTAAGATCTTTGAATCTTGAAAAGTTTGATAAATCATTCAGACTAGTTTTATGAATCAAATAAAGTGATTAATTAAACAGATTAGATTTTTTTTTTTATTCCGGCAACAACTTCCATAATGAACCAGCGCAGTCTCGCACGTCTTTTGACCATACGTCAATATATACGTCTTTTTAGGGCCCCCCCTGAAACGTCGATTAGATGACGTTCTCGGATCCTAACTCTACCCCAGACCAAAACCTACCCCTAAACCCAACCCCGTCACCTAACTGACGTTAAAGGTAAAGCGTCAGTTGTATGATGTCCCAGGATCATCATATAACCGACATTTAGGGGCGCCCTAATAAGGCATATATTGACGTATGGTCAAAAGACATCTCAAGACGTCAGTTATATGACTTCTTGGGATGAGACTGTGTTAAATGAACTGTTAAGCAGCCCATTCTCACCCCCAAGGCGTCACCTAACTGTCTTCAATATCTGACGCTTTAGGCGCCCTTTAGCGTCAGTTAGATGACGCTGTAGGATACGTGTAACCCTACCCTACCCCAGACCTAAACCTACCTGCGTCATCTAACTGCCGCTTTTCCTTTAGCGTCAGTTAGATGACGCCACAGGATGTAACTGACGCTAAAGGGCGCCTAAAGCGTCGAATATTGAAGCATGGTCAAAAGGTGATGCCTTGGGGTGAGAATGCGTTGGTCAATAATGTACAAAGGAGATGAGAACCTTTTTAGTGAATAACAGCTTGTCAAATTGTCCCTTTTTTTAAATTATACTCTTTGATAACTTTTTTTGTGTCTGTGTGTGTGTGATCAGTGCATTATTTGAAATGTAGGCCTACTTTTTGTTCCACCAAAGAAAGCAAGCCATACAGGCTTGAAGCAACAGCATAATTGTACATTTTGGATGAAGTTTTCTTTAAAGGAATGAAAAATCATTATGAGGTTAACAGTACAATAAAAGAATAGTCATTTATTTTATTTGTCTCTTTCACACTCTCAAGTCTTAATTAAAAAAATATGAACTCTATTAAGAAACTTTTATAACTGCCAATAGTACCACAAGAGACCAAATTCTAACTAAAATGGCCAACGAAAATGTCCACTGACTCACCGGATGAATAAAAACAGTGCAAGTGCATATGCTCTTGAGACTTGCAGCTTCCACGTCTCAGACCTTATAAAAAGAACAACGGTCTTTGATGTATTGGTACCTAATGATGTCCACAGATTTAATTGTCTCATTTTCCATTTAGCAAAGGGTTTTACCGATATATGAACACCGATGCGTATTGATGTATGATGAACAGATCAATATTAGACGTCCATGTTCTCTGAGATGCAAATAAACAAAACCTCACTGTTGTTGGCCCTTACAAACCTCAACTATTGAAAGGCATGCAAATAAGACTAGTCAAATAAACTGCAGCACCTATGGGTGAGGGAACATTAGTTGTAGTTAAAAAAATATTTTGATTTAATTTATATGGATTGCAATTTAAATTATACATTATATAAAGAAATAATGGATGGATAAAATTGTTTGCCAAATTCATAAATGTACATAAACAATGATTTAAAAAAATGTACTTATTGTATTAGGCAGCATATGATTTGTTGTGATATGTAAGTGCATGAAAATGAATGTTCTTTAGTTAATTTTAGCAATGTATATAATTGACATTTCTGTGATCATTCATGCTTGTGAGTGAATGCAGTGAATTTAATCACTTAATAAATAAATGGCATAAACAATGTTGTGCAAGTACTTTCTGATGATATGAATGCCGGTATCAATGTAGCGAGAGAAAGATCAGACACAAATTTGTAATCAAATAATTCATAATATCCCTCACCCAAGCAAACCATGGACAGAGTTAACTGCAACTAACACACAGGCAGAACCAGGTGTTCGGTTACAGGACACATTAAGACTGATAAGACTTTTTAGGACCCAAAGGAATTTAGAGAGAGTTTTGACTTACTTAATTATCGATTGAAAAGGACAAATAAACCCTTTTAAACCTATATATATATTCTATATATAGCCACTTGAGAACGTTGTAATGCAGTCAATTTTCCCATCTCATGATTTTCCTTTTATAGGGTTTATATATTAATTTAAACTCTTTTAGAGTAATGTTTCAGAATTGCATTCTATGGTTAACTAAAATCACGTGTAGCATGAAATCAAAATAAAAGGCACTCGAATTGTAGTACAAAAGTTAAAAAGCCTTTATTAGTTCATGGCTTTAATTCATAAAATTGGTGACGGAGACACCTACGCGTTGTGGCTTATGCCTTCGCCATGGTGTGTGTGGACACACAATTCAAGTGCCTTGGATTATTACTTTGATTTCAAACACAACTATCCCAAGCAACCAAAGATCACCGCGATTTTACACCATGTGCAGCACTTCAATTGCATTCTCTGCTGTGTTGACATGTGTAGCATGTTTGGTATGAATCTCCAGAAGGAATTTGTATTCCCTATTTGTTCATTTACATCACATGTTGTTAACTCTGTGCCACATTAGTATTATAAGAGTCACGAAGGTTCTTCTCTTAAACACCCAATCAAATTATGCAAATGCCCTACTAGAACACAAATGATTACATTTTCACTTTAAAGGAACCACTTCTTATTGGCTCACACACCTCCAGAGGGAATGTGAAGATGATGCTAAGCTAGAAATCGTCTAAGTTTATGTCAGGCTGCGGCCTTGTCTTTATGCACCAAAGATCCTCTGACTCCAACTTGTTGTCTCTCATCAAGACAACATCAGCAAAGATCAACTAGAGCCTCAACAAATTGCATGAGGAGAGTTTTCTTCAAATGGGTGAGACTTAGTCTCATTATTTGATACATTAAGTATCCCTACCCCCTTTCATAGTTAATAAAGTCTTGTTCGTGTCTCATTTACACTATAGTAAAATATAGGGTGGTGATGGCGCCAGTAGTAGTATGAGTAGTACTGTAAAGTATGAAAGTTATTTTTCATACTCCGGAAATTAACATTTCTTAGAATTAATAAATAATTAATACTAAGCGTTTGCTGGACGAACAAGTTAGTTGCTAGTGTTATTAATTCTGCTACACCCAGTTAATTCTATTAACTGCTTCCCAATATGTATAATTAATTATGAGTTATAATTAATTATTCATATTTTCTTTGAGCTAATTTGCTACATCAACTTACATAACCTAGTAGCCTACATTAACTGTATCATATACAGTGTGCAAATGAATATGTGTCTGTTCTTAGAGACACATCTCTTTCAGTACATGTATAGTGACTCCTGGATCTTTCATATTTTGAATACATGTGTATCTAATGCATTACATTACTTACTTGCATTAATGCTAAGATTGTCTTTGTGTGCATGTGAAACCATATGAATGCTATAGATCAGAGCTTGTAAATAACTTAAAAGCCTTTTATAATGGCCACAGAGTGAGTAGGAAGCATATTGTAAAGGTAAAGAGCTCTACACCCTACCCTGTAACACAAGCTCAATGCTCAAATTAAACATCTGATTTCTGTCACAAGCCCCAGTACTAGTACATTCTCAATTTACACCAGTGTGTGTGTGTTTGTGTTTTCTACAATTGCCAAGCAGCTTCACAGCCGGCTGTTAGCCATGTCGTGTTGATATGTAAATTGTGTTGATGTGCTACTAGCTGGAAACTGTTGCCTGGTAGAGAGAATTAATAGTAAAATCCTGATTTGATTGATGACTGGTTTTCAGATCTGCTAGTATAATCTTAGAAAATATAGAATGGAACGGAATGGAATGGAATAGAATAGAATAGAATAGAATAGAATAGAATAGAATGGAATGGAATGGAATGGAATGGAATGGAATGGAATAGAATAGAATAGAATAGAATAGAATAGAATAGAATAGAATAGAATATGGCCATATCTGATAGCATGTATTTCAAAAGTTCACTGACAAAAAACTTTATCTAAAAAAAGATTGTTGATTAATGTTAAAGTGACTGTTATGGACTTTTTTTTTCATCAGTCTTATAGTCATAACAAGTTTGACATCATCAAGTTTTAACACTGCATTATGACTCATTGTAATATAAAGATCCACCTCCCCACGTGATTCAGTCACTGGCACTTCTTCGTCAAAAATCACTAGATGCTTTACTAAATCATAAGGATTCTTGAGGTAAGATCTGCCACTGAAGAATTCCAGTGTGAGTATCAAATCCCAGATCTAAGAACCTGGAAACAAAATGTAGCCTAAGTCTTTTCACATTTTGCAGCTTAGATTTTTAAGGAATGGGTTTAAAGCATAATAGGAATCACCTGGGATATGTAGAACTTTGTGAATCACAGGCATTTCAATTCTGCTGAAATCTTTAGAAAAGTTTGGTGTGTGCAGATTTGTTATTGGCCTGTACATAAAGTGAATATAGGATATAAGCAATAGTGTATGAACAATTTGAATAAAAGGTGGATGGGGTGTTAGGTTTACTTCACCCTTGCATTAAAATGTTAATGTTAGTCTGAATAGTCATTAGTCTGAATACAAACCTATCTTGTTGAATCTGTCATGTTCCCCTGTTTATGTGACAAGTGGCAATTTTTATTTATGAACACTGAAAATGAATGTTATGCATTCTAAATGTCGACTGTGCCAGAGTTGAACTCATAGCTTAAACAGTAGAGCTCTGCACCAGCAAGCAGCTGTGAGAGAGAGAGGAAAAGAGAGAAATTAAGTGAAGAAACAATGTCCCTTCAGCCCTATATAGAAGACGAGATGCATCCTTCCACCGACACGTGCACACACCCACTGCTGAAGGTTATTTTTACTGCCAGGTACTGTGTAAGTTGTGACGTGCAAGCCCCATTACTGATATTTATGGAACACAAATTAAAACAGAGAAATGATATGGCATTCCCCACGGACCCATCCACTCTTAATAGTGGTCGGTAAATGGAGTGAAGAAGGGGGCTCAGGAAGTGCTGACAGTGCAATTCTTTTGTCTGCCATACACTTCAGTTCTCATAAGGGTTTTGGAGACTGAGCAAAGACCAAATGTAATTAGGCATGACAAACAGGTGACCTGGATAAAGACAATAATGGGTTCAAATAAAACTAGCCAGAGAAATTAATTTACATATTGTGACAGTATATAGTTATAGGATAGAACTTTTTACCCTCTCCTCTCAAAGTTTCTTATAATAAGGCAAGGCAAGTTTATTTGTAATCTACAAACAGTCGGACGAACAGTGGCACAGTGCTCATTCAGTAAATGCACAGCTAAACAGATGTGTTTTGAGTCTGGATTTGATTGTGACTACTGTAGGAGCACATCTGATCTCCTCTGGAAGCTGGTTCCAGCTGTGGCTGCCATAATAGCTAAAAGCAGACTGTGCTTGGAGTGAACCCTTGGTATTTCTAAGCTGATGTGATCCTAATGAACTGAGTGATCTGTTGGGTTTATATTCAGTGAGCATATCTGCAATATATTGAGGTCCTAGCCCCTTGAATGATTTATATACTAGTAATAATACTTTAAAATCAATCCTAAATGTAACTGGGAGCTAGTGCATGTAAAGACCTGAGTGCTGGTGTGATATGTTCACATTTTCCGGTTCTATTTCAGAATCCTGGCAACAACGTTCTGCATGAGCTGCAATGGTCTTTTTAGGAAGGTCCATAATCCACCCTGCTGGTGATGAAAGCATGCACACATTTCTCTAAGTCTTGACTGGAAACAAAGCATCTAATTCTTGCAATATTCTTCAGGTGATAGTATGCTGAATCAGTGTTGTAGTTCGAGACCAGCTCACTCGAGTCCGAGTTCGAGACAGAGACCAAGGAGAGTCGAAGTCCGAAGTCGAGAACAGAGACCAAGAGAGAGTCAAGATCCGAGTCGAGACAGAGACCAAGGAGAGTCGAGTCCAGAGTCGAAGAACAGAGACCATGGAGGGTAGAGATCCAAAGTTCGAGACAGAGACCAAGGAGAGTACGAGTCCGAGATCTAGACAGAGACCAAGGAGAGTCGAGTCCGAGTTGAGAACAGAGACCAAGGAGAGTCGAGTCCGGAGTCGAGACAGAGACCAAGGGAGAGTCGAGTCCGAAGTCGAGACAGAGACCAAGGAGAGTTCGAGTCCAAGTCGAGACAGAGACCAAGGACAGTCGAGTCCGAGTCGAGAACAGAGACCAAGGGAGAGTTGAGTCCAGAGCTTGAGAACAGAGACCAACGAGAGTTCGAGTCCGAGTCGAGACAGAGACCAAGGAGAGTCGAGTCCGAGTCGAGAACAGAGACCAAGAGGAGAGTACAAGTCCGAAGTTCAGAGACAGAGACCAAGGGAGAGTCGAGTCCGAAGTCAAGACAGAGAACCAAGGAGAGTCAAGTCCGAGTCGAGACAGAGACCAAAGGAGAGTTCAAGTCCGAGTCGAGACAGAGACCATAGAGGGTCGAGTCTGAGTTGAGACAGAGAACAAGGAGAGTCGAGTCCGAAATCGAGACCAGAGACCATAGGAGAGTAAAGTCCGAGTTCAGACAGAGACCATAGAGGGCTCGAGTCTGAGTCGAAACAGAGACCATAGAGGGTCGAGTTCGAAGTTGTAGACAGAGACCATAGAGGGTCTGAGTCCGAGCTCGAGACAGAGACCATAGAGGGTCGAGTCCGAGTCGAAACAGAGACCATAGAGGGTCGAGTCCGAGTTCGAAACAGAGACCATAGAGGGTTGAGTCCAGAGTCGAGACAGAGACCATAGAGGGTCGAGTCCAAGTTAAAACGGAGACCATAGACGGTTCGAGTCCGAGTCGAGACTGAGACCAGAGAGGGATAACCTAAGGTTGGGTCTCAAACCAGACTCTAAAGATATCTTCAAGAATATGTAAAATATTTGGTGGTAACAATAAAATTGTCACCATACTCAAACAGTAAACCAAATATACCATGGAATCATGTACACTGTAATGGTAAAAAGGCCACATAGTGGTGTAAAGGTAATTTTATTATAAATATGACTTACAATTATTACAATCAGTAAATGCTCTTTCACATAACATTACTGCACATCGAATTCTGTGTGGCTCTTATATGCAAACTGAACTAGGGATGATAAGGCAGATATTTTCAATACATAGTTGAGCCAGAGGCTCCACATCACATCTGACCTGGGTCATGCTGCATTTGCGCGCTGCAAACATTATAGTCTCAAGTGATGTGCAGTTGCACACAAGATAGTCAGCAATCATTGAACGTTTCAATCAAACAACAATTTAAAGAAATATTAACATACAATAATAATCATGACTCGGAAATATTAACATACAATAATAATCAGTGGACTCGGAAATAAGTCTGAGTTTTGAACTCCCAATATGTTCAAGTACGAGTCAATTCCGAGTCAAAATGCACACGAGTCCAATGACAAGACTCGAGTCCATTAAAATATGGTGTTCGAGACTCGAGTTTTAAGTGCAAAACACTGTGCTGAATGCTATTGCTTTGACGTAACTATTGAAACTAAGGTCTGACTCACATTGACTTTTTTCTAGCTAAACCTAAGTTTTGTGGTTTCTACGAAGATGCACAGTATTTCCCACTTCCGGTGACGATCTCCCATGTCACGCTAATATTGTTGCATGTTTTCATTTAATTTCATTTGAATTATTTGTAAAATCTACTAATTCTACACAAATTCTTGAGGTGTTTTGTCACCTAAGCACCAAAATGTCTATCTTCACTGTCATAATGAAAAATAAATTGAAGAGAACACATCTATAACGTTGAAGTAAAGTTCATGATTTGGGCTCAAACTGTTCACAACAGGATCTAAGATTGTGTATGTGCCTGTGTGTATAATATGGAATATAAATGGCAGTGGTTCAGGTGCTTAAATATATTAGTGTTAAAAAATGTAAGGTGTCGGATGAGAATGGGTGCTGTCTTAGGTAGGAGACGGTGCTGGTGGTCTAACTGACCTGTAGTTCGAGGTTCTGGGTATCTCTTTAGGAGTTACGGGGGAGGGCAGAGGTGGTGCAGAGGGCCGCATGTGAGTCATCCAGGGTGCCTGTGAAAAGTGTGGGAGTGTGGAAAGAACGGAGGAGAGGAAAGGAAGACTGGAGTGATGAAGTGATGCGGCTTTGAGAAAGAAGAGGAAGCGATGACGGGTTATGAGGGAGGTTCTGGATGTGTTTAGACATTTAAAAGACAATTAGTGTGCTGTCCTCAGTACTGGCCCTGAACCCTCCAAGGGTTATCCTTTTTGAGGCGGCGTTTATTCATTTCCACTTCAAGGGCCATGTCCCTAGGCAACATAGCCCTCCTTCATCAGTTCTCGAACGGTCTTCATTTAAAATATCTATATACTCCACAAACTATACTCACCCGTGACAGTGTTTCAAAGTTTATTTGTCACATACCAGTTCATATTAAAAATAATAATACAGTTAATAATAAAAACATACCCTAAATATCGCTTAAAAGATGCAACAATTTTAAAACAGTATTAAACTAACTAGTAAAGTACCATGTATTAAACATCGTCATAGACTCCTAAAGTGCAATGTTTGTATGTCTGCTTTTTATGTATGTTTTCAACCTTGAGCCATTCATTCTTCAAAAAATGTCTTCCGTAATATCTATGCTCATTAATGTGTCCTGACAGAGCATTGTTGATCCTCATCTGATCACGGAGAACTAGAACGTGTTAGTCTGTAGTGCACCAAGACCTGCAAGAGAAAAACAAGTCACGCAGGGATGAATTTGAGGCAGGAAACTCAGTAACAGACAAATGTTCAAATAAAAAAAAGTAAATAAAATTATATTCAATTGTTTTGTTTCTGCTTCTGATTTCGATATCCTTACGTCTTTATTTATTTATTTATTTTTTAAATCCATGAAAAATCTATTAAAAGTGTATCTAAAAGCTCTTAAAAAACTTTTAAAAACATTGTGAGATGGTGTGTAAAAGTGCTGTTGCAAACTGCATTATATCTGAAGCAGACTGGTCAGGATGGAAGTTGCAGTTGTGTGTTATCAGTTTTTTTGAACTGAGGCAAACCCAAGATGAGAAACACAAAGCCTGTTTGCATTAATTTCCAGTCTGATGTGAAGTGATGTGATCAATTGCCATATATATTCTATAATATATAGAAATCCATGGCCCCATTTGATGAATGAAGGAAGGAACTTGTTGAATCAAAGCAACAACTTGGACTTTTAGAGGAGACAACCTCTCTTATCCAGAAAAGAGATTTATATGAGAGGGTCCACTGATCAGTTAGAACTTTTCTCCCTTTCTTTCCCCCAGCTCGTTTACTGTGTATGGATGTGTTGCCTCAGCATACTGTTTACTGTTGAGTTTTAAGATTTCGTGTCTTTTACAACTCTCCATCTCGAAAGAATCTTGGATCATACCACCAATAAATACCACCTATTACTCATGTTACTTTCCAGCACATTTGTAGGACACATCCAAGCATAGCGCCTCGTCACTGCATAACAATTAGATGTCTGAGTGTTCGCGCTCTGATGGAATTTTACTGATAACAGACAACGGTCGTACTTGGATTTCATGTGACTTCCATTTCACTCTTTATGTTAAGATAAAGGCATAGAGGGGATAATAACGTTGTCAGTTCTTTACGTTTGACAACGTGCCTCAAGACTGACGAGGATTCAGCTTTTTTTTTTTTTTTTCCTATAGTACACTCAAAACGAAGCTCAAAACTGTATTGCACAGATGTAAGTATGGTACTTAAAACCATGTGTTTCCTCTGTTTGGCTTTCCATATCACAGCTTTGCAGCAGCAGCAACAAGTCTCCCGAGAACTTAGTGCTACTTGGCAGAAAATAAGATTGTGAAATGTGATCTTACCTGACTTCTCCCTCGGCTGGGAAAGCAGCCAGATTTAAAATGTCGTGAACTGTACCAGCTTTGCGTAATGTTGACATATCACGGCGCAATGCACGCACAGACAAGCGAAAAAAGTGCACATTGCTGTCTTGGATGCGCAACTTTTCTTATGGTCATTCATTTTCACTCAGCATCTCGGGTTTGTAGTTGCTGGTCAGTTTAGTTCCCATATAAACTCGATCGCCTTCGCTTATTTCAATCACATAAGATTCACGTTTCTCTGAGCGAGGGCACTGCGTAAAGCTGTAGGTACAGGGGTTTTGGGTAAATCGCGACTGGTTGCTATTTGTCCTGTCGGCACAGTCACCAAGGTGTTAGAGAGTTTAAGCACGCGGATATTGCAAAGGGTTATTAGATTCATAAGTCACCCAAGTGGTGGGCGATCTTCTGAGCACGGCAGAAGTTCTTCATATGATGACTTCAAACAAGACACATTACCTACCAGCATCTGTTGGAGTGTGTGGATATTAAGACACTTCTATCTCCAGGACAGCATAGGGGAAAATGGTAAGTAGCATGGAAATACTACACTTAAAGGAATAATTACTCCAAAAGGCATGGCTTGTGTTTACACTGTAGTGTTGGTAATCAAAAGAAAAGATTTTGATGCACGACATTTACGAGTGCTCTCGTGCTTATGGACCCTAACGCTGAAGGCTACTTTAGGGTTCATGTTTGCTAACATGAATGTAAAACTTTGTAATGCTGCTGTTTTCGGTGATTAAAATCTGAGCATGGCAAACGCAGACACATACACAGCCGTAGAGAATATACATTCTATTTGGGGTTTTGCCTTTGTTGCGCTGTGTGCCAATCTGCGCTTTGATGACTATTGGGCTTTTAGCCTTAATTCTGAATGACATTTTTTTACAAGTGTTTTCTGTCAATGAAAAAGCAACATGTGAGGACATGTCCATCTGCCCTGCAGGACCAAAGCAGAGCACCAAGACGCTATTACTGTGTGATTTGGGGACATGGGTTTCAAGCCATTTGGGGGGACTCCTTTTTAGAGGGTTATGAGCGACTTTTCCGATAAGTGATTCTTTTGATAAGAAAACCACCGACCAACATGTGATCAAATATTAACAGGACGAGCTTGCCAAGGATATATTCACGTGACAATGCGTGGGGAAGGAATAGAGTAAAGCAATATCAAGTGGCACTTAACGAAAGTATAGATTTTTGCCTCTAAGTAACCTTAGCTGTGCTATGATTTCAGCACTTTGGACAGAGGCACCGGAGTCGTTGAACGCTGAGGACTAACACTGAGTGAGTGGACATCGCCTTTTGTGTTTTGCAGGGTTTTTTTTTTCTGCCAAAGCTAGGGAATTGTTCCACTTTTTCCTTATTTTTTCGCTTTCGGAGGGAGACCAGTGAAAAAAAAAGCAAGCAAACGCGAGGAAACGAACCAGTCGATAGTGGGGCTGCTTTGCGCTTGGAGTTTTGTCGCCACTTAGAGCATGTGAAAGTTGAAATGGTAGAGCTGCTGTAGTGTACGCGTACTTTGCAAGCTCCACTTGGTGCACAGTGTTAACTTTGGGAAATGCAAGTCTTGGTCTTGGAGATCTAACCACTGATAGTGGTTGTCAGCTCTTAAAAAGGTAAGACCTGTTTGTTTTATTCACCCCTTTACTAGCAGTCGTTCTTGGGCAGATGTTTTACGTGCACATGAAAAATGACACCACTTTGTGTCGCCTATTTTAAGTTTGATTAGTGGTTACAGCTAGGTACAATGTTACGCTGTGAGGAACAGCTTTGGGTAATGATGGTAGAGGGAAATGTTAAACTTACGTTATCATTTTACATTTTCCTTCTACTTACTCGTATAATTTTACTCTGACAAGATCGGAAAACGTAGCGGTGACAAAGTTGTTTCAATTAACCGCCACAGTTCTGTCACGAAATCATAGAAACGGAATAATGCATGTTTCTATATCTCACAATTCACTCTATAGAGATGTTCACAATTAGCAATTATTTTATATGAGTTGCTATAGCGCAAAACAAAATGTAGAAAGTAAATTGTGCATGCAAGTGCAAAAACCAGCAGACTTTCTGTCCTCATCACAATCAAATGCTTGCGGAATTCTTGTTGTCTTAAATGCGCAATTGTCTAACACACGCTTTTCTTTGCTTGCTGAATGATGGGGTATGTCTTTAATAAAATATACGACTCAGCACGAGCTGACATCTACCACTACATTGTCTTGCTGAAAACGAAAAGATCACTATCTATCATTATCTATCTCTATCTATCTATCTATTATCTATCTATCTATCTATCTATCTATCTATCTATCCATCTATCTATCTATCTATCTATCTATCTATCTATTATCTATCTATCTATCTATCTATCTATCTATCTATCTATCTATCTATCTATCTATCTATCCTTTCTGTCCGTGGCAGTCATTCTAATCATCCTTTCTTATCAGCTAAATGTTGTTTTCGTTAGCATGGAAGGATAATTTATTCGTTGAATCGATCATAAAGTGGTGCAACCAGCCCTATCAATGTAATCGCGTCTGTAGCATCTCCGCACTTCGTCATCGTGGACAGATTGCTAGTGTTTTTACTACGGACCGCTTCTCCGTTTCATTCATCCCGAGATTTCCACTCCTCTCCTCCAGCATCACCTGCTCATCTCGCTCCCAAGCACACAGGTCTGTCTGTGCACACGCCGAACAGTTGGGAACCACTTAGAGCTAAAAGCTTTCGCCACAGATAACCTATCATGTTAAAATATTTTGAATTGACTCGCCAAAAATAGCCCGATGGTCAAAACATTATGTGTGTGTGTGTGTGTGTGTGCTGTGTGTTCATCTATATATTTCCAGTTAAAGTGAATAAGAATTTGGATAGGCGTGGTCAGATTTTTGTTCAGACTGGGTTAGATGGAGCCACCGATAAGATTGCCTGATAAGGAAATGGCTGAGAGGGTGTCACGCGTATTGTGGAGAAAGCTGTGCGACACTGGGAAGAAATTAGGACAGTCAGCGTTTTAAAGGAGCTTTTCGCTGATGATTTTCTGACTTTTATGCCGACTAAGTTTAGGAATTCGTCTCAGTTTCTGAGAGGGGTGAGCGGAGGATATTGGCTACGGTCTATTTTTTCTTTGTATCCAAGAATCTGATTAAAGGGTGAAGCGATTGAATGACAAACAGACAGATATGAAAGCCCACGGGCGCCTCAGCACTGCGTTAATCAAGAGTCTATCAGGCGGAAGGCATTCAGTGTCATTTAGATGCTTTTAAATGATCATTATGACTGTTTCTCTTTGTTCGGGTGCATTAGCTTCTTTCATCACTGCTTAATCGGTCATTTCTCAATTAAACATTTATTTTCTTGTCACAATCGTACGAAACATGTTATCGAGAAAATCTCTGTTGTTACAAAAACAATGTATCGAACATCTGACTGTGACAAATCAAGCGGGAAAAGCAGCAGATGCTTTTTGGACTGGTCCGAAAATAATAGTAGGCTAGCCTAGCTGATATTATACCTCGATTTTATTATCGCTGTTTTTTATCATTGTGATCTCCGTAATACCCTTGTCATTTATGGGCTAATTTTATGCAACAAAACGGTCACGAGCGCCGTTTTTATTATCAAATATTTAATGCATAATTTCATGTTTTTTCAACGAAATAATGCCTGTTTTGTAATACAAAAAAATCCAGTGTTGAATGACTAAATATTTCTGCATAAAATATTAAATGTATTTTTTTAAAGCTTTGACTTAGAGTGAAATTTTATTATTAAATTGTTCATTTTTTGTCATTTATTGCACACCAAACGGTTTAGAGTCGTGTTTTCATTTATCGAATGCATATGTTTTATTATTTATAAAATTGTATTATATCTAATATAATTTTATTTCATGAGAGGGATAGAGATGTGGGTTGGTGTGGGTGTGGGCATGTGGGGGAGGGGGGCTGGAGGCGGATGCGGGGAGGGTGGGGGGTGCTGGGGGATGGCACGACACACTTTGTATGTACGGAAGGTTTTTTATAGAACTTTCTGCAATGTACGTCATCGGATCAGTCCATAAATGGGGTTGTGTTATCTAGCTGAGAATCTCCCTCTCCGCCCCCCTCCCCTCCGCTCTCCGATCGCTGCAGAGTTAAGGGTGGGCGTCAATAACAAATCTGAGCTTGGTAGATTTCAATTCAGACATCACAAAATGCTATTGTATTGTGGCATTATATTTCTACAGTTTAATCGGCGTTTACAACGTCTTCGTTTGACTGACCGCCGCAGATAATCAGGGGATATGTATAAATTAAATATGAAAATTGTTTTGTTTATGGAGAGCGGCTTTCCTAATTAACTTTTATAGAGATGTACCGACTTATTGCGCCCTGTTTCACTCGCGGGGTGGAATTTATTATAGGCCTACTGAATAAGCAGAGTTCCTCTGGGAAATAAAAGCGTGCGCTCGTCACAATTGCAAGAAAAAAAAGGTCCGTTTTTTTTCATTTATTCCCTGAAAAGATTATTTTTTTTGCGAACAACAATAATCTCACAATTTTGCTAACAACAATAGCAATAACTATACAAATAATAATCATCATTTTCATATTAAGATTAATCACAATTTCTATAAATTGCAAACATAAGCAGGCTAATTAACTAAGTGGTGCCAAAATAATTTGAGTGATACTTCCGATGCATTTAGTGTAATTATTCTGTGTTTATGGGGCTATTTGGACAAGTCTAAAGTCATTAGTCAATTAGCACATCCGATCGCTGGTTTTCTTGCGCAAGAAACCCTCAAGAGGCTTGAGGAATTGTGCGCGCGCTCAATACTAAGCAAGAGCGTGACTTGCTGTGCTCTAGCGCAAAGCGCTTATTCTGAAAGAGGTCGTGTGGCATCGACCCTTATGGTGTAATTCCTCAATAATCTGCTCTCTAGATATGTATATTTTTTCTAATACTTTTTTTCTAATTAAACGTAACACTGCAATTTAGGGTGGTGTGACCCCATTGTATTTGTGTATGGGTTGTTTGTGTCTGTGAATGTGTGTGGTTTACAATATTTATTTTCTTGACCTCTGCATCCAAGTTTCTTTGTTGGGGTCTGTCTGTATGATGTGCTTGCTAGTTGTTTGCCCCCCACCTGTGTGCTTTACTCACTGATATAAAATGGAGTGAATAGCTACAGAGCAGCATTAGTGCTGGTGCCTGGCAACTAAGGCTCCGCCAAGGAATCCTCTAACTATTCACCAACGTCAATGCTTGGGTATGTATATGCAGGACTTCTCTAACATGTTTGCAATTTGCCTCTGCGCATGTTGGATAAGAATTGCACCCCGACTGTGTTTGTGTCTGAGCCTGACTTTGATATACTTGCTTAATGCTATTTCTTAGGTCTCTAAAACAAGGGTGTTTAACAAAGAAAAGGGCTTTTTTTTCAACATTTGAATGTTTAACATTTCTTAGAGGTCATTTAGACGGCACTTTCTCTGCTATAGCTTTGTAGAGCAGTGATTTTCATTCTTCATAGACAATTCATTATTTCTCATCTTTATTCTCATCTGCACTATTTCTCAAAGAACACTTTAAGTTTATAGTGGGGTTTTTTTAGATGCATTTGTTCATATATTCCAAACTACGAATGTGTAAAAGACAAGAAATGTCTGCCTCATTATGTAAATATACTCACCCTTGACACATAAGGGTTTGTTGGGCAAGCAAAAGGCTAGATTACCAGAGGATGTGTGTACAAAAGGATAAAGTGCAGCAGAGGGCTTATACCCACGGATACATTACCAGTGTTGCTGGTGTATGCTGCAAGGGATAGATTACAGTTACGTGGATTGTATAGCTCATTGTGTCTATGTGCTAAAGTGGATATCTAAGTGTGTAGTCCTATAATGTAGCTGCTATAAGTCAAGGCTTTGAGATCATTATCTTACACGGCTGGCCGCTGTTGACCACCTTCAGCCGTTTATTGATAACAGGGACCTGTTGCATCTTGCTATTGGAGAGATGAGCACTGCGCAATTCTTCTAGAGTGGGTCTAGTATGAGAGACGGTGATGTGAGTCACACAAAGCACTGCCCAGACTCACTAAAGACAGCAAGCCGAAGAAACAGAGACAGGCACCCAGGAATGGGCAAACTTAAATTCCAAAAAGTGACTCACTCATTTCAATGCAATGACAAAATGGAAAGACAGAACCCACTTGAACGAGTGTACATACTCAAATGTACACTCCACATTACAGTTTAAACAACACTAAATCATTGACGCAGGCTGAGTTTTATAAGATATACTCTGCATGATTTACATGTTTTTAACATTCATATTTTAGTTGACATTCATATTTAGTGTGGGTAATGTTTGTGAACACTTGGCTATCCTCTTAAAAACTAAAGATACCAAAAGGATGTTTTTGCAAAAAGAACCATTTAAATAACTTTTTGTTCAATGAAAAATGATTGCTAAAGGTTCTTAATTCAAGAATGTAAAGAACGTTTATTCTTAAGAGTGTATTTTAGTTTGAAACCTGGTGCCATCCTGACAAACATTTTGTGATTTTCATTTTTCATTGCAGCACTGATGGTCAAAAAGGGCATTGTTCACTCTCATGTGCTCTGTGACACTACTGTGATGTGTTGGATGAATGTTATAAACTACCTTTATTGGCCTGTCACACTAACATCTAGCAGTGGCTCAAAACTCTTTTTTTCTCAAAGTGACTTATGAAGAAGCCATCACTATTATTGATACTTTAAAAGTTTTATCTTGCCCTGAAATAGCGTAAACTAATCCACCATTTCAGGTTTGTATACACCGATCACCTTCATTAGGTCTCACAATGCGACTATATTGCCATTATGCGGAAGACCTGTTCTGATGGTTCCAGGATGGAATATGCTACGATGGGTCAAGACAGCCTACAGGGACAACAGAAGGAGAGATTTTGAGAAAGCTGAGGTGACGTCATTAGCGACCCGACCTATTGGATAAAGACACGGCCATCGCTTCTGACGCCGCTCCGACTCTCTCAACATTCAACACTTTGAACATGTCGATCCTGATCATCAAGTTTCAATCAACGTTTCAGCTATAATGCGCAGACTGTGTGTTTTGTCAACATTTTTTATGGATCCTAAAGTTTTCACAAAGTTGCAGCGAATGAAAGTCAAGGTCTTCCCACAGTTCATCTCTTGCTGTATTCTCATTAGTCCATATGTCCACTTTGTGGTTATCTATAGTTCTTTCTGTGGTGGTTGTGGTGTCAACTTTTTGCTGTATGTGCAGTTCTGATCGAGATCCATGTTGTTTTTGTGCTCCTAATGAGAAGCAGAGTGATTTATTTATGGATTACCTAGCTGGAACAGCCCTAATGCGCAGTGTGAGAGTGTACATGAGTGTGTGTGTGTGTGTTACCTCTTGGAGTCATGTCGCTCAGTAATTGCTGATGCAACTCTTTGTCATCCAGGGTTTGCCCTCTCCTCCTGTGAACCTATGGGATGAGTTATATTCATCTTGGCTTGTCCCTATAGGAGAGAGAAAGGGAGCTGTAAGCATGAATATGTCGCAAGGAGTGAAGGAGAAGGTGTATTTGTGAAAGTATGTAAGTTTAGCAGCGCAAAAACATGGAAGATGAGAAGGAGAGATACAAAGAAAGAGGGAGTTTGTGTGTATGGGTGTGAGAGGAGGCAGGTGTTAGCATCCACACTCATGCTGGGATCAGCTAGGTTTGAAACCGCTCCACCTCATTACCTTATGCAGAGAAAAATCATCATCACTATACACTAAACTCATCAATATAAATCTTGCATTGGACGAGATCCAAAAGCACTTGGAGCTCAGAGTCTTGGTGAAAGTATGGGGCTAATGATGTGGTACAGCATGGGGTGAAAGAACAAAGAATGCTTTCCCTAAACTCTCCCTAGAAGGTCATTTTAAATAGGCCTACTACATAGTATAAGTGGCAAAGTTGCAGTTGAAGAGCAAAATTATATCACCCTACAATTAGTTCGGAACATCTTTGACCGTTTACCTTACAAATATCAAAGAAAGCGCTCCCATTATTGGAGGAAAATAACCGACACTGGAAGAACAATGAATAGTTTTAAAAGCAATGAACCAACATCTGGCACATAAGCTCCTTTGGCAGACAGAGGGGCTCAAACTGACAATAGTTTAAAATATCACATACAAAGATGGCCAGGGAATAATAGATCATTGATGTGGTGGGGACAAGGAGTGAGCTCTTTACTTTGAAGCTACCTTTGTGGAGTCACAATTGCAAATATCAATTTCAGCAGATGATCTGTAGTCTTGTCACAAAAAGGTGTTTCATATTAACCTAACGGCTGTCCATTAGGAAGCTGTTGCAGCATTAGGTGGCATGAAAAGCCAATGAATTGAAGGTGCAATTAACTGATGAGATTTAGATGGCAAACGTAATAACTTAAAACCATCTTTTAAATTGAGAACGGCTAATGTAATAACTTAAAACCATCAATTATTTAACAGGTTTTACGAATTAAGCTAAAACTAAACAGATTTCAAGTGTTCACCTGTGGCCAATTTCTGATGTCTAGATAGCCTACAAATAGTCTAGTCAACGAAAATGAAACAAAAAAACAGTGACTATGTGATTCACTCTGTATCGGGATATATATATCCTACCTTAAATAAAAAGGACGAAGAGAGGGGCAAATATAAAAAAACACGGTTTATTGATTGGTTATCAGTTGAAGGAGCATTTAAGAGAAAGCGATGACTTCAAAAACGACGTGTAGCCTATATATATATAGATTTATATAAACATTTCCAGGCTCAGTGTGTTCAGGAATTGTAAAGATTTCTCTCATATGTTGCTCTTTGGCTCAACGCCACAACAGCATTCTTTCCGGTTATTCGTTAGACATAAGTGTCTCACTCGGTTGGCGCTCGGTCGCGCTCCTGCTGGAGTCACATGTTGCAACGTCACGGCAGGAGTTAGTTACTGTAGTCGCGAGGAATGAAGCCGTCATTTCAAGCTGGAGAGCTCTCTCTATGCGCACTACACTGCGAGCGCTCACCATGCCATCCAACAGCTTCAACCCAACTCCAAAGGATCCGCTCAGTCATGGGAGTCCATTACCTCAACCATGCAATTTCCACTATCAATAATTTAATCTATTTGCTCAAAAGCTGAAGAGACTACCTACTTGCAGCTGCTGCTTGGCGAAGAGCGGGCGAATATCGTAAACTAGTTACGCGGAGGGCTTATCCAAAACATCCCAGATGACACTGTCCTCCTGAATGGTCTCCTTTACGACTGGACAGTAAAGGTAGGTTTTTTTAGTGCGGAAAAGAGTGATTACTGCATGTTTTGTTCTGACCTCGTCTGAAATGAGAAAAGGGAGTTAGGAAAAAGTAATCAAGTGTTGGATCATACAGCGGCAACATGAAACGGCATCCTCGCGTTCATTACGATTCGGCGTTATTATGTTGATTGAATTTCTGATTGGCGTCAGTAGAACCAAAAAGTTGTTTTTGCTTATTGTCCAGGGTTATTAGCTGTTTATCCTTGTAGCTTTTATCTGTTCGACTGTTTATTAGTTAGTTTTACTGATATAGTCTGTTTTACGTATTAATGGCGTATTAAAGTTTCACCAAACGGCATAACGTATGCTATTTATTCATAAGAACAGATTGTTTAGTCAGTTTAATCGAAAACTAGGCTACTATATGTATTAGAACGTTCAGAGAATATATGCGTTTGTGAATTCATATGAGACGGTAGAACATGAAACTTGAGATCATCGTTTAGGTTTACCGTGTAGGAACAGATGAACTCCCAAGGCAAACATCAAGTTTTCGAATTAAAAACTAACAAATAAATTATAGTTCTAGGATTATTTTTGGATGCTACCTGGACAACACTGCTTGCCTTGAACAAAATTGCACTTAAGTTTATTTACAAACATTTTCTCCAAATCGTAATTGTCTCTAATGCGCGTTGTAATTTATGTTGCTTATGTACACACAATATTCTGTTTGTAATTTGTTTTAGATGAAAAGATACTAGCCTATAGGCTGCAGCAAAGAATGCAGGCGCATTTATTCTTATAGCTATCTAATAGACTCATCAATCTGCGTTCTCTTTGTGTGAGCGTATATGTTTATGTGACAGACAGAAAGAGATGTTTCTCATGCTATGCTTTTCTGCTTGCCTTCACTTCAAATAAGCTTTGTGTAGACGAATGCGCCATCTAGTGCAGAAGTGTTGTAAAGCCTCTTAAAGAGAAAAGGATGGATTGTGTGGATGCCGCTGTTTTAAGAGAATCCTCTCTCTGACACCACTTTCAAGTTTAGAAAATGTAATGTGACAAAGTTTATAGGCACCACTGCGGCTTGAGAAGTATACTTGGAGTATACTTTCAATTCCCTCGAAAGTTCCTGGAAAAAAACACAATCTCTACTAACATATAGAATGGCAAATCTTAGATGATATTTCCCTCGCGGATCCTGTTCGCCAGTCAGTTGCCCTTTCTCCTGTTACGAGAAAAGACGAAACTTATACATAAATTATTACAGCACTAATGTTTAATTTGTCTTTGTCTTCTGCCTTTCAGCTTTAGAGACACATTTACAATCGAGTGAATTGGCATAGAGGCCTTTTAAATGACTTTCAACTCTTCTGTTTTATACATAGCAAGCTCATTTAATTTTAAACAATGTGCGTAACATTAAAAATCTGAGGCTCATTTAATGCAAACTTTTGAACTAAAATGTATTATGACATATCTGTGAATATGTGTAAATTGGTTAAAGAAGTGATAAATATGCTTTTCTACTTACCGCCTGATCGCTTTTTTGTTGTTATGGTTACCTTTTCTAGCGAAAGCGACTTCCGGTAAAAGTGCGGGAAAAATACGCGCTCTAATTGCGATCTAACTTTTATAACTGGTGAGGTGATGATAAAACACTGTTCAAATCTGTATAATATTGTAATAGAAATATATATTTTTTCTAAGAGCCCCACCCCATATCACATTATTGATGTAAAATACACCGAATCTTAGTTGTACTTCTAGTAAAAAGTATTTTCTGAATATTTTTTGTGTGTGTGACGGCTAATTGGCTACCACATTTCTGTGACCACTCACAGATGACTCTTGCTGCTTTTGTACATTGCATTCTTATCGCACATTGCATAAGCTGTATGCTATAGTTTAAAATAGACAAAATAGAGGCCTTGATATCCTTAAATCCACTACAACTCAAACTCTTTGAAAAAACGTTTATTTGAAGACAAAGATTTCACCACAGATGAATAGAGGGTTATTTTATAGTTGTCCTTTGTTGTGTTACCACTAATGCCAGATTGTAACTGTTATGAATTCCACATTTTATTGTGTTCTCAAAGTCAGAATAATAATTGACAGCTGAGACACCTGTGTGAGCTTAGGTGATGCACGCTACAGTTCATTGAAATAAGTACACCAAAGCAATCTAAAATCTTTTATTACGCTACTAGCATTTTCCCCCAACCTTTGTTCTTTTCAAATATTTAATCATGCATTGTTAAGTATCTTGCCCCAAGGAGTGAATGCTTCTTCTTTTTTTCTGTTTTCCTTTATAGTGCTAAGACCAACAGAAAAGTGTCTGTTACCACAATACTTTTAAGTTGGAAGATTCTTATACATCTGTCATTAGAGCTTTTCTCTCCTAATCCTTGTATGGCATGGAGATTTAAGCAAATACAGTTGTGGGGGAATCAGGATCATGTAGACCAATCAATCTTGTCCTACCTGCCCCTCTCCAAACAATTGAGCAGGTGCATGTAGACTTTTGTGAGCTGCCACTCACGCCCAATTAAAGTACAATCATGTTTTACAGTGAAAGGTGTTTGAACGTGCTCCTATAAGCCCTGACCACAAGGATCAAATACAGCTGTGTGGATGAAGTATTTCATCAATATTACTTGTAGATAGAGAGATTGAAAGATCACTGCAGGCTGGATGGTTTCTCATAAGAGCCCTGATTGATGACACCTTGTTTGTAGTATTTTCAATGCCTCATAATGAATCTGGCTTCAAAGGTCCAACAAATGGGACACTAGAAGCGTGAATTAGCAGCTTTGTTTACATGATAGTCTGACAGATTATCTCAGCATCAACCATGAAAGTCATCTCCTTCATTTTAGACATTTAAACACCTCAAACCGTGACTAGATTCTTTTCTCTCTCTCTTTTTTTTTTTTGTGACGGCTAGCACCACATAGCCACTCACTTTCTGTGACCCATCAAAAGCACCTGTACTCTCTCTATACACAAACACACTTCATGTTTGCACATCGTACCATACGTTGACAGGATGTTGATATTACATTATCATACGCAGTTCAAACACACGCATATTAAAGCAGAACAAACATGTCCATCAATGTAATCTTGTCTTCCCTCGCTGCTTTGAATGAGACAGAAGGTCTCAGTTATTGCCAACTCAATCCCAGAGCAATAAAGCGATTCATCGTCTAGATTACGTTTTAACAGGAAGTTGATTGAGATTGTAATCCATATTGATTCTCTTGATGGAAACAGGAAATAGCAGAGTTAGAAATAAAATACGTGTGTTGTTCCTGGTGAGAAGGGACCCCAGAGGGAAATGGAAAGCAATTGCGAGCTGATGAGTGGCACTGCCCCCTATAGCAGCACTCCTTCTAGCCCCACCGCCCTTTTCCTCTCATCCCCCTTTGAGACCAGAGAGAGACGTCATCAGGGTTGTTGTGTTCTTGGCCTCCACCCCCTGCCACACAACTACACACCTGTGCTCTGGTCTAATTAGGAGGGAAATATACAATTTAGTCAGCTTTTCGAAGTTCCGTAATCAACAATAACTGGCCTTTTACATGATACTGCAAGCCACGCAGCTCTGTTAGATATGTATTAAGGTGATGTATTACCAGTAGGATTTGGATGAGAGATGACATTGGTACTCCACCTGCTGTTAGGTAGGCGACAGAAGGGATTTGGGTGTCAGGCATGACTGATGCTGGTATTTCATTCAGAAGCCTCTGCAATATATATATATAAATACTTCGCTCATTAGGGAGACGACAGATGTTTGCTAATTGGGATCATCCTGAAACTGGGGCGGTTACTGGGCTACGCTTCTCTGTATGTGCGTAAACCAGCATTAAGGTTGTCTTGAGAGTTGGAATGCTGACAATAATCCATCCATCCATCCTCACAGGCGCACCACATCTGGAGGAATGAAATAAGACAGAATCATTGAATAATCCTCAGGCAGGCACTTTAAATTCTTCGCTATATTCAGCAGAGGTAATTGCTGACAATGTAAGAAGCTTTTTCCATTACGGGGAAGCTGACAGACTGAAGTATCTTTTCATGCCTGCAGAAGCAGCTTGTACACACATTTTGCGTGCTGCCTGATTTGATTAAGATTGATCTGTCCTCCACAGCTGTATCCTCGGCTCTGGGTTTTTCCATGCGTGTTTTTTGACCATTTGAGAGGAGAGATTAAAGATGGTCCCATCTCATCTCCCTAGCTAAACACACACTCACATTGACGCACGCACGCTCACACACTCCCCTCGTGGACTGCAACGTCACTGAGCGAGGGGACTTTGAGCTCATTAAGTAGAGGGCTGTGATATTCTGAATCGGAGACTGTGGGACTCCCAACCGGCCTATTTATAGCATGCACATCTCCATGGCAGTCATCTCTGCGCTAGCAAATCGCAGCCGTGGCCCCAGACACCAATTAAGAATGAAACAAATGCCTTTTAGACAGGGCGTGTCCCTCCTTGTCTCCTGCTGGCCCGTACTGCCTTCTGCTCTGGGAGCGGATCCTCCCTCTGCCTCTTCCTGAGGCTGCGTGGGGCATTGGGAGGACAGCACGCAGAGAACTGGCGAAGCCTTGCTGCGGTGCTGGATATTTTTAAATGCGCCCCCTCCACCCCCCTTACCCCAGCCCTACCTCTCCTCTTCTCCTTCTCCTTAGGAAAGTGCGAGTAATGGGTATCTTTTTTGTTGTTGTGTATGCATGTTCCCCTGTCTGTTCGTATGTGTCGGGATGCCGTTGGATGCAATGAATCACAGTGACTCATAGAGGGACTTCAGAGAGGTAAGAGAAAGCTGCAGAGGGGTTCGCAGAGAAGAAATGAGAGATGAGGAATCAAATAGGTTTCCTAGAATTGTTGATTTTGTAGCCAGGAAAAAATCCATTGACTAAAACATGGCAGTTTGTGTGAGAGGATGAATGAATGACTGGCATCTTTTCTCCTTATCTCTGTCTCGCTCTCTGATTACTTGATTTCAAATCTCTCCCTGCTCCTCGTACAGTGTCTTTCCATATCTCTCGTTTCAGTTTTTAACTCTCTTAGTTGGAAAGATAATCATCTGTGTAGCATCGTAGTGGACAAGCTTGTTCTTCCAAATTAGTCCTGCTCAGTTAATTCCAGAGAAGTTTAGATGTTTGTTTTACATTTAACAACAACATCATGCAAACTTAGATTTTTTTGGTGGGTTTTGACATGTCACCTATATCTGCTCCGTCTGAAAGTCACACAAGCAGTCCACACACCTCTAAGGGAAGAGCGGAGGAAGAGGAAGGGAAGGGGAAGAGAGACGTAGGAGAGTGGGAGCAGTTCTCTGGTGTCCTCCTAATGATACTCCAGGGTCTCTGAATTTAGCCTGCTGCATTTGCTGCTAAGGGGGGTGCGAAAGTGCAGGTGTGTGAGTGGGGATGGAGAAAGTGTACAGTGTTAGTTGCACTCCCGTGGGCCAGTAACTAAAAATGAATCAGAAATAACAAGTTGGCATGTTGTGTTTGTGTCACTCTTTGTAAATGCGTTACGGAAATGATTTGCGATCTCAGTTTAATTGGCCACAATAACCGCACTAGACTATTGATCTGTCTTTGATTAGGGGAGAAGTGTTTCTCGCAATGTTACATGCATGCAGTATCTTGAATGAAAATGTTTTTTTTACGTTGTGTTTTCTCTTCCTCCCTCCCCTCTTTTTCACTCCCCCGTCCCTCTTGTCTTTCCCCTTTTGCTGTCTCCAGTTCCAACAGGTTAGAAGAGTGATGACAATCCTGTTTGTTACTATGGTTATTTCATACATCAGTTGCATGAGAGCTGCGCCCGTGAGAGAGATCCCGGGCCTGCAGGGGGGTCTCTGGGCCGAGAGCTACCTGGACGCTGCTGCCGCCTCCGCTGCTGCCGTCACCTCAGGCAGCCGAGGCCACGGGACTCCACAGAGTGGGGGCGGGCTGCCCTCGCTCACGGACACTTTCGAGCAGGTGATTGAGGAGTTGCTTGAGGGAGAAGGGGAGGCGACGCAGCAACTGGGGCCCGGGGCTGACCAGGGCCAAGGAGGGGGCGGTCCCGTAGCCACGGCAGACTCGAAGGACGTTGACCTGTACGCCTCGCGGGTGATGATCAGCAACCAAGTGCCTTTGGAGCCGCCGTTACTCTTCTCTTGGAGGAATACAAAAACTACCTGGACGCCGCCAACATGTCGATGCGCGTGCGGCGGCACTCGGACCCCGCGCGACGAGGGAGCTCAGCGTTTGTGACAGTATTAGCCAGTGGGTGACGGCTGTGGACAAAAAGACGGCCATAGACATGTCGGGCCAGACGGTCACCGTCCTGGAGAAGGTCCCTGTGACTAACGGTCAGCTGAAGCAATACTTTTACGAGACCAAATGCAACCCCTTGGGGTACACAAAGGAGGGCTGCCGAGGAATAGACAAGCGGCACTATAACTCGCAATGCCGGACAACCCAGTCTTACGTGCGAGCCCTTACCATGGATAGCAAAAGGAAGATCGGCTGGCGGTTTGTACGGATAGACACTTCGTGTGTATGCACATTGACCATTAAAAGGGGCAGATAGTGTACACAATGTATAGATTTTATTGAAAGTTCTAAAAAAGAGAGAGAAAGAGAAAATATCTATTTGTATATATACATAACAGGGTAAATTATTCCGTCAGATGAAAATTTTATGGACTGCATGTAAAAAAGATGAAGTTTATACAGTAAAAGTGATACTACAGTCTATTTATTGAACATATTCATGACCTTGTAAACAATTAAAAAAGATCTGATCAGTCATTTGCGCCCAGTTCAAATTACTATATCACATTCCTCGAGACATTGTGTTTTTTACGTTGCCAAGATTTTGAGAGATGAGGAGAGGAGGAGGTGAGGAAGAATTACATTCAAGAAAAGAAAGAAAAAAAAAATCGAAAAGAAAAGAAAAAAAAAACTTGCATGCTGCTTCAATTGTGAATTCAGAAACTGTCCACTTTGGAAAAACAAGGAAACGATTTCCGACCAAAACATTCCGTTTACATTCTCAACCGTAACAGGATTTCCTCCTCTCAGTACTCTGTCTGTTTACTATCCTCAACTTCTCAAGGTAATGTTGGAAATACATACTATGTCAAGGTGCTGTTGTCAAAGCTTTGCTGTTTATTTTTTTATCCCCACAAGATGAAAAAAGTATATATAAAATATATATAAAAATTTATGTGTTCTGGATTAATATAATTCATTTTGTATGTTGTGAAGTTGTTTGCAATATTAAATTGAAATATTTGAAGAAATAAAATTACTATAGGCAACTGAAAAACAAAAGCAATGTCAATAAAGTTTGAGCTCTCGCTTTGCAGGTTTAAATTTGGCACAAGTTTGGAGAGAACATGTTCTCTCGCAACGAACATACATTGGATCCTACATTCAAATGATTTCGGAGGGATAAAAAAAACTAAATTCAGAATTTATCTTCCATCCTCTCATCACATATATACATATTGAGCAGAATTTTTTGAAATTTCGCATTGAATAATTTTGCAAAGCAGATGAACACATACATTATGCAATGTAATTTCGACTCTTTTCCACGGAAGAACAAATAGTCCAGAGAGTTCTCAGGTAAGACTTATTCTAATTGGCATGTAAATTCTATGGAAACCAGTCCCTCATATAATGTTGTCCAGTGAGTGAGTACAGGCCTTCATCACTAGCACTAAGAGATTAGGATTTTCTTTTGTCTTGAAAAATAGATCAATGGAGTCAACACTCCAATGCACTCCACGTGATATCCGATACACCTGAACACAGACCTATACACAATCCTGCTTTCCTTCAAAGGCTGTTATCAGACAACTTAAACAGAAACCGCCTGACACCGATACACTGCTACAGATAAGGGAGGACACAGAGCTTCATCTGTTTATGGTAAGTATCTCACTGCATCATAAGTACGTGGACGGCAAGATATGATGCTCATGCAGAAAGTCAAAATGCCTGATCATGGGTGCATGCCTTTCTCAGCAAACAAACAATTTTCAGGTCTCCACAGTCAAAAAGGATTTTGGTATTGAAATAAATAATAGCTCTCAGTATTGCATTATATGAACAAAAATATAAAGTATGAGCTTTTACTGCAAAATGGAACATATACAGCAATGGCAAATTGACTAGATAAGGAAATAGACAATACAAGATTATCCTGGTGCATTTTACCCGAGAAACAACTTGCATGACTGAGTTATTTTTGTGAGGTTCCAACTTTCCCCAGTTCAAAGTAGTCCTTGGTAAGACCCAGCAGGGCCCTGTCCCATTTGCTACAGAAGTAGGTCACTCTATTCTCTTTTTCCCCTTCTACAATACCAGCAACTAAACCCATGGAATCACTGTGTTAACAAGCCAGTTCAGTTTGCTTTGTGACTTTGATAATATATACGAATATGGAAGGAGTAAAAAACTAACACAGCAAAATGAATCTAATGAAAATATATATCATAAAATAATTGCAGAATTAATTACAGTTAAAATATTATTTTCAGTGTACTGCTTGGTTCATAAAAGTGTATTGTCAGGATTGCATATTTCAAGGTACATATTCAGATTAGTCTTCTTTTAATGGTGTTCTTTAATTATTATTATTATTCTTTTTTTTTCAATAAAAGAAATTTTTTTCTCTTATTTATTTGTACATTTTTTACGTATAATAAACTATGAAACCCTGTGGTTTTAATAAAGCAAGCACAATTCTGGTAACCAGGGGCCAGTTGCATAAACAGCCATATTTAGACTGTGTCTTAAGACAGATAACCATCTAGCAGTTAGGGATAATCAGTCTTTCTTTGCGGTATCAAACAATGCTGGATAACTATTTACATGTAATCTGGATTACGTAATTAGATTCCAAAAATGGTGTTCTTTAATTAATTATTTATTTATTTTTTCAAACATACATTGTAGCTTGTGATTAGATTAGATTATTTTTTTAAATACTCGTAAATACAGGTAGGCCTACTTTTCTATTGATTAATTAATGGTTGTTAGATTATTCAATTAATTGATTCTACTTCTTTCTTATATTTAAATTTTACTGTCTATAAAAGTCCACTGCTGAGGCTACTCCAGGCTACGTTCAGAAGGTCTTCCAGGTTTGTAGAATTGCACTGACAAACCAGCCACAATGAGCCGATCACTGAAAATTTTGTAAAAAAACAAAACAAAACAAAACACTAGATCACACTTTTGATCACTAGATTTACATAAATCTTTTCACTTTTGACAAATCTTTCTCGTATCTAATCAACCATCAAATTCTACGAACACAATTATTAGTTGAATTATCAATCAGTGACAGTGATTTATTAAACCATATGACTGTCTTTGGAAGGCTTTTGTCTTTCAAACACATTAAAATGTACAAATTCACATCATGTCATATTAATGCAGCTTCAGGATTCCCTAACTTTTTTGTTAGCTGAACCTCTTTGCCCTAATATATTTACTTGAAGAAGGTTAATAAGTTAGGTCAATAATGAAATTAAGTTAATATGATAATAATAAAATTATGTTCACGGTTCTCTGAATTTGGTTTATGGTCACATAACATGCAGGTAAACAAATATTTCTATATTTATTTTGTTTTATTTTTTATTATTTTTATTTAAAAAAATATAATTTTTATATGATTTAATTATTAAAACTTAACAAACCCCAGTCTGGGAAACTCTAGATCTAATATTCAATGCTTGATGATGTTGATAAAAATTTATATATTTTCTTTTCTCTTGTATTGTTATACGTATGATACAAGATTATCCTATTCAAGTCAATGTAATAAATTAGTTAGGTAAAAAGTAATCTAATAAGCAAAACTCAGAAGAATATGAATACAGAATCAAGATAGCCTACATAAAAAAGTATACTAGTTTACAATTTTTGTTATGTAATTTGAATCAAATGATTTCAATCTACATTTTGATGTAGCCTAACTGTTTCAAACAAGTTATAAACAGTCAAAAAATGGGTGACTATACTTGTAAAACAAGTCATGGGCCCCAGTGGTTATCTTATACTGAAATGATGCGACCATAAAAATGGGCTTGATAAAATAGTATGTGCATGAAAACACTGTATAGTTCTTGCCAAACAGTATTCTTATCTGTAATTATATGTTTTATGAATTAAATAGGCTACATTACATATGCCAAATATATAATATAAGCATATTTCCTTGGGCTGTTCAGAATGAAATTATTGTTTCTTGTAGTCGAATGCTAAGTGTCTGCACAGAAGCTGCGCAGGTTTGATGCTCTTCACTCGTCCTCTAATCTTTTTGCATTAGCCACAGCGCTTAAGCTGAGCAGCTAGCTAGCTAACAGCAACAAACACAGCAGCGAGACGTGAAGTCTGGAGCTTTCGCCAAACGCAAACTCAATAACCAGGGCTAAAATGGCCTCTTTAGGAGAACCTGTGCGTCTGGAAAGAGGTGAGCCGCTGGCTGAAACACTTTATGTTGAATTTAATGCTCAGGAGGTTGTGTAAATCACGCGTTTTGCTCTGTACATCCCGCTGTCACTTCATGAAATGGATTAACGTTAGTACAGTAGACGACAGCGAGCTAGCTCCCATTCATTGTATCAAATCATTCATAATATTTAATAAACACCGCGACTTATACGATTAACGTATAAATGTGAAGTATGAACATATTTTTCTGTCGTTAAAGCCTGTGTTTGGTTTAATGAAAGTAAAACACGAGGCTAGCTGTCAGAGTTATTAATCTTTTGTGAGCACCACTGTTAGCATGGTCACGCCAGGTCAGTGTTTAGTAATAGTATTACCGGTAGACATCAGTGTCACTGTATTGTTTCTGGTGGTTTAGTACAGTCTTTCAGAGAAATACTTACACATCATCTTATTTTTTTGTCCAACGGAAGTTTATGGGGCTTTATATTGTGAAGAGTGAACGTTGGCTAGTAGATTAGCAAAAGCGCTGATTTATTATGATAATCTGAGGTTTATTGTTATTTTGATATTCGCATCTGTCTAACAAAGTTAGTTGGTGCATTAGTTGACACGGGCTAGTTCTGTGGCTGAATCTGAGAACTATACTGTATACAGAGTATTTAAAGATCTCTTCCATCCAGAAGTTATGTCATTTTTCAGATTGATTTACATAGGATATTCCTTCTTGTCTTAGCTTATTTAATAGCAGTCCATGCAAAACACGCATATTATAAAAAATAAACATCAGGCTGAACAGCTGTTATATGTAATCCACGTACATGTCAATTGTTATTTCAATGTAACCATTTGAAATACTCCAGTCCTGAAATCTTAACTTTAAAAGCGTTTAATATTATTTATTAGGCGTATATTGTAGTGTAAAATAACATCTCCAGATGGAATGATGCATATGATTATCCATGGTCTTGATCTTGCCCTCACTGTTTTGCATATGTTCTTCTACAGACATATCTCGTGCCATTGAGCTGCTGGACAAGCTCCAGAGAACAGGGAAGTGCCTCCCAGAAGCTGCAGGCACTGCAGAGGGTTTTGCAGAGCGAGTTCTGCAATGCCGTACGGGAGGTAATTGTTCCAGCATCACATTCATGAATTCAAATGATATTCAAGGGTATGTTATTTACCAACCACTTTTTTAACCAACACAAAAAGTGTTGTTTAGAAGCTTGGATTTTTTTGAGTATAGGGATTTTGACCATTAACAAGTGCTTTTTCAATTAGCTGACATATTACAAGTGCTCTATTTTCATTTCCTGGAAAAATAACTGCTTTAAATGAAAACGTGATCTGTAAAGTCATATATCATTGAAAATGTTTCAACTATAAGCAGAGTGTAACCAGCATAGGCAATTTGTTTCTGTTTGAGACTAAACTATACCAAATATTTGTATGAAAAAGCACTTGTAAACAATGCTTTTGTGACACTTTTTTAAATTTGTAACTTTGCAAAACCTTAATAAACCAAAGTAGATCACATATCTTTATTTGGAGCAGGTGGTCTCAAACAAGCCCAAACACAACATAAGACAATAATGTGTTGATCACAGAGTGACACGACTTGCTGCTTTGCTATGCGACATGGAATAGGAGCATACAGCTAAAAGAGTGCTTGAAGTTTTACTTTTATTGTGGTATTTACACTTAAGTAGTCTTGTGTTGAGTAAAATCACTTGTTTGAAGGGTTTTGTCTTGTAGAATATGTCATAATGCTGAAAGTGACAAATGCATGTGCGTATCAATGTTGTGAATTAGCTAATTTTATTTTTAAATTAAAAAAAAAAAATCCTCATTTATCCTCATCACCAACCCCCTTTTTCCCGGCCAAGTGCACGGCTTATGACTGAAAATGCTCTCATCACTTATGACAAAGTGCTCATTGGTGTAATACATGGGTAGTATAGTTATTGTTGTGCAGAAGGACTGGATATTGATTCTGATGTCCACAAATAGCATCCTTCCATTTGTCTGTTTCAGACTGGGCATAAAACTAGTGTTCTGTTGCCCATGTAGTGAATCTAAGACTGTTGGCACTTGACTGGTCTCCTCCCTGCTGCTTGGTCATCTGTCGTGCTCACTGTCGACTCTGAAGTATCAGCACAAGTGATGCTCGCAGCAGAGATGCTGTTCATGCCTTGCGTGAGAGCTTAGAATAAAGCAGGGGTTTTTGAAGCACAGATTTGAAGAGAGTCTTTGAAAATCAGTTAATAAGGATCATCATACTCCTAATACTGTCCATGAGTCAAGCCAGGCA
The DNA here is from genome assembly GCA_030378365.1 of Hybognathus amarus. Lineage (NCBI taxonomy): Eukaryota > Metazoa > Chordata > Actinopteri > Cypriniformes > Leuciscidae > Hybognathus > Hybognathus amarus. The sequence goes on from JAQIUQ010000619.1 coordinate 605,900, forward strand.
CTCATCTAAAATGATTTTGCCCATTTATAAACTGAATTTTCAGTTTTCAGCAGCAATATAAGAGTTATTTTCCTATGTTTAAGTAGGATATGTTTAGTTACGACAAAGTAAAATCATTGTCATAAAGCAAATGCTTATTTATTTGTAGTGATGCACAGGTAACTGATACCTGGTAACTGATGAATGTCAAATATTAAGATTATATTCTAATGATGTCTAAATCAAGTAAAAATATGTATGCTTAATATTATAATGGGCAGAAAAATGCATAACCATTTTGAGATTTGCTAAACATGAAATGTAATGTAGTTTTTTTAACAATTTGTTTTAAGTAATCTAAAGGTTAGGCCTATACATTACTATAGGCTGCATTTTTATATGCATTGTATGAGAAATACAGTAAAACGTTATATTGTGTTATAAACATTATATTGTGAAATTATTACAAATAGTATTACAATTTAAAATAGCTGTTTTCTACTTGAATATATTTTAAAAGATATTTTTTTCCTGTGATGTATAGCTGAATTTTCAGCACTCTTACTCCAGTCTTCAGTGTCCCATGACTCTTCAAAAATCATTCTAATTTGCTGCATATTAACTTATTATTTGTGTTGAACAGAAGTTAGAACATTCAAAATAACAGCATCTATTTAAAATGCATATCTTTTGCATCATTACTATAACTTTTGATCAATTTAATGCTAGGGATGCACGATATGTATCGGCCACCATATCAGAATCGGCCAATATGTTTATTTTCAATGTTATCAGCCCCATAAGGAAATTTGGCAGATATATCAGAGCCAATAAATAATGTATTATTTCATTCAGCTAAGACATCAGCTCAAGATGTGCAGTGCACTGTTCACCATGATAGTTGTGAATTGCTTGAAATATTATTGAAATCACTTTCTAAAAAGGAAAACACAGTCAAGTGGAATATATAGGTCAATAAGTCATAGGCTATATAAAATTATAATGAGAACATTATTATTATTATTGGTTTGCTTGGGATATGGCTTTTAATGTTGATACTTTTGTAATCAGGCTCTCAAATTATATATAACAATATTAGAACAATATATCAGTTATCAGTATCAGCCAAATTGTTCATATCGGTGCATCACTATTTAAAGGAGTAGTTCACTTTTAAAAAAACTTTTGCGGATAATTTACTCACCCCCCTGTTATCCAAGATGTCCATGTCATTCTTTCTTCAGTCGAAAAGAAATTAAGGTTTTTGATGAAAATATTCCAGGATTTTCCTCCATATAATGCACTTTACTGGTAACCAAATGGTTCAAGGTCCAAAAGACAGTTTCAGTGCAAACTTTTCAAAGGGCTTTAAACGATTCCAGACGATGAATAAGGGTCTTCATGACTCTCCTGTTCTATCTCGTCTCGTTCATCAAATTATTATAGTCATAGTTTAAGCACCAAAATATAGTTTTATAAAAAGAGTTCTAGCACGTTTTACAGTCAGGTTTTTTCCTCCTCCCTGTTGAGTGTGTAAGTCTTGAAAATGCGTCTTTGGCTTTCTGAAACTCCTGGAAAGTTTAACTTGCTCTCGGGCCTTCACTTATCTACACGGTGCCTACACCCTTTTCAATAAACCCAGTCTCTGGATGGAGAAAATAATCTGTTTTCCATGTTTTGTTTTCTCCAGAAATGCTTATTTAGGTTGTTGCATGTGATGGTGCTTGAGTTATGTGCTGTACAATTTGTGATTGATGTGTAAAGTGATTGATTATCTCAACTCAACAGCTTTGTCTCTTAAACATTTACGCTTTGCACTGAACCTCTGAATGCTTGCTTGATTCTCCGATAAACACGAATGACTTGCAGTTGAATGCTGAGGCATGTGGGTGGACTTATTACAGCTGCCCTGAATGGAAGATGGAATAGAGGTTTAACATGTGCTAAAGCATCAAGAGGCAAGCCATGTAAAGAGATTGATTTGATACTGTAGCCACTTAATGGTGTGGCTTTCCATTCACCGATTACACCCGGTCTAAAACACAGTTGCTCTGTTAATGGTGGCTGTCCACTGAAGATCTGATACAGACTAATGTGATTCATTTAAACTGCTTTTTAAGGGTGAGTTACGATTCACAAGTAATTTAGTTTGTAACTAAACTGAGAAGGATCTGGGAAACTGCCTCAGGTTCTGGAAATCTGGCTCAAATTGTACATCTGTGTTTGTTTACTTGGATAGTTTATCAGAGGATGACTGTAGAGGTTCTATTCAATACTGAATTGTTGAAGTTCTAGCATTTTTCTTGTTATTTTCAGGTATATGAGCATGTGTATGAGACAGTGGACATAAATAGCAGCCCAGAGGTGAGGGCGAATGCAACAGCAAAGGTAAGATCCTAAACGCCTCCTAATTGGATGGACAGAAGTTTTTCTGTAACTCACAATAAATCCACACATTGACAGACACTCAATCTCATTATCTGATTGGCTTGGTTGTAATGCTTCCTTTAACTCCACACTAATGGCCAAAAAATATATGAGCAAAATATGTTTTTATTTATTTATCAGACAAATAAATAAATATAAAAAGATATAATTTGCAACTTTTATGAGGAACTGAACTCATTTGCAGTTTTTTTATTATTTAATAAATAAATAATGTATTTATTTATTCACTACCATTGAAAAATTTGGGGAACTTTTGAACAATGTTTTTGACACAAACGTTCACCAAGAAAAAACTTATATTGTGAACTTTTTGTTAATAATGTTAAATTTGCACAAGACCATAAATGAATGGTACTCAAAAGTGGTTGATTTACAGAAATCTACGTACTAGGTGTTTGGCACAAAAGCTTAAACCGATTGCAATTCATCCAAAATGTGGTCGCTAGACTCTTGACAGGCACTTGAAAAAATGAGCATATTACTCCTGTATTAAGAGAACAACATTGGTTGTTTTCTACAGGATTAATTTTAAAATACTTTTATTGGTTTTTAAAGCGCTGCATGGCATTGCTCCGACATATATAGCTGATCTAATCCAGGTGAATAAACCAAAGAGAGCATTGCGCTCCGAATCATTAAATCTCTTGGTAGTCCCGCACACGCACAGGAAAATGAGGAGACCACTCCTTTCCAGTGGCTGCTCCCAGGCTGTAGAATAGTTTACCTCATTATATCAGGTAATGTTCCTCTCTTACAGAGTTTAAATGACATTTAAAAACTTATTTTTTTTCACTCTGGTGTTTTGATCATTCATGAGTGTTGTGCCAGTGGTGTAATAGGTTATTATTGACGCTGCTTAGATTTTGAGATGTCTGTGACAATGTTTAGAATTTAATTATGATTTTATGATTGTTATCTTGTCCTATGTAAGCACATATGTGCTTTATAAATAAATTGAACATCTTCACTTCATTCCCAGGCTACAGTTGCTGCATTTGCAGCCAGTGAGGGTCATTCTCACCCCGTGTGGTGGAGCTCCCAAAAACAGAGGAGGGACTGGGGTTTAACATCATGGGTGGGAAGGAACAAAACTCACCCATCTACATCTCCCGTATCATTCCTGGAGGCATCGCTGATCGGCACGGCGGCCTAAAGAGAGGAGACCAGCTGCTTTCCGTTAATGGAGTGGTATGTACATAGCTAATGCCTTGCACAGCCACGTGATCCACAGTAACGCTTTATATGTTGTCATTTTTAATAAGACTGTTTAAAGATTTTTGGATCCAAAACCCACTAGAACAATGTTATATATTTAGTTGATTTGTATACTTATTATCCTGAATGTTTAAATCCAGAGAAATAAGCAGTTTTTACCAGGACACTAACCGGGCACATCTTATCCAGGGCTCAACATTAAGGCTTGTCCGGGACAAGTGGATTTTTTGTAGGAAAGTAGAAGAGAAAATTAGTTGTACGACCGAACAAGTTAAATTTCAAACAAAATAAAATGCCATGTTACTTCACGTTATGTGCCACTCGTTACGTCTATTTTACAGATTTAATTTTACCGATTTGAAACGAACACATTTTTCGCGCTGCCTGTGAATGTCCTGAATGTGACTCACAGAAAGACGCGCGCCAGTATAATGCGCATGCACAGACCGCGCGCCAGAAGTTCTCTTTCGCGCTTGAACGAACATCAACACACAATTAAGCCAAAATGTCATTTGTCGAGTATCTTCATAACATAATAGGAGTCTTATGATGGACGTAAAGAGTTGTGACAAGAGTTGAGAAGCGCGTCTGAGTGAGATCCTGTGTCTCTGCCCACAGTGGCTGGTCTTAAAGGGCCAGCTACCAATAAAGCGTTCTGTCAGTAAAGTTAATGTAAGAACAGAGGGAACAGAGAAAATTACTCACTGCTCTTGACTAAAGAACTTGTGTAGCTTTAATAAGGAGTAGTCTATATATAATTTATGCAGCGCAGACTGTTTGATAACTTTATACAATTTCTGTATATGTCCTGTTAGACAGTTAATTTTTATCCAGACATCAATGGCTTATTGTATCATCTGTAGGTGTTATCAATCATTTAGCTGTTATTGCTAATTTCAGAATTATCACTAATCTGTGTGTGCATTTGGTTTAGAACCAAACAAGTTGACTCATGAAACCATTTGTTTATTATATCGCAATCGCATATCACAACCGCAATATTGACCTCAATAATCGCAATATGACATTTTCCCCAAATTGTGCAGCCCTGAGATAAAATTATAAATTTTTACCTGGACAAGTGACTTTTGTGCATGGACAAGTGAAACAAAAATGTACTTGTCCAAAGGACAAGTGCCTCAAAAAGTTAATGTCAAGCCCTGTTATCAATAACATCTTAAAAGCGTTACCCTCGATTTCCAGTTTTATTTAGTAGAAACCATGGAAACACCTTTAATATACGCTTTAATATATTATGTGTTTTATTAGACAATTGAGCAACTGTATGGATGCATTCATTGACAGAAAACAAATCATTGTTATACAGCTCAACACAGTCTTTTTTTAAAATCTTGTTTTCTTGATCTACCGCGAGTACCATTTTACCATGCCTATTATCGCACTGCTAGCTCACTGCAGTGTACAACAAGTGTTTCATGTAGTAGCCGCCGAGCATTATAACAACTTCTCAACGCACTCAAATGTATATGATAAAACAGCGCCGCGTTACCCCATGAAGAAGCGGAAGCGCCGCCTACGTATAATAAAAGTTAAAAGTTACATTGTTTGGCTTTAACAGTAGATTCATTGTATAATTTGTGATAGCTTATATTATTTGATAGTATGTTTAAATTAAGTCTGATTAATCCATATACTTTCTGGATGAAGTCCGAGCTATAATCGTATTACCTTGAAAAAAAAATGGACTGGTGCTATTTTAAGCATTTACATGACATTTCAGATGAATTATTTATTTTGTCTGACTGGGATTGAACTTTTAGAGTGCATGTCTTTCAGAGTGTAGAAGGAGAGCACCATGAGAAAGCTGTGGAGCTGTTGAAGGCTGCTCAGGGGACAGTGAAGCTGGTGGTACGGTACACCCCTAAGGTCCTGGAAGAGATGGAGTCGCGCTTTGAAAAGTTGAGGTCTGCCAAACGCCGGCAACAGAACAATTTCCCCTGAGTAGGGCGTCTCGCCTGTGTCCCCCAACCCGCCCCTCCCATCTCTCTCTCGCTCTCTCTCTGCCATTGTCTTTAATTCCTCTGCCATCTGTCTTCCTCTTTCACACTCACTCACCCCCTTTCTGCAGCCAGGGATTAGCCACATGTTTGGCACTCCTTTTTGTGAAATTTTCTAATTCCTCACCTCCTGAACAGTTTTTTAACAGTCTTTTCACACACTTCTTTCTCATAGCATGAACACTACAACATGGGCTCTGGATGTTGTCATGTAGACATCACATACATGCACTATCGGTGCATTACTAACTAAGAATGTACTGTCATTTGGGATGTTGATTAGTCAGATATGCAAGGGGACCATTGCAATGTTCAAATCCTGAGGTCATCTGAATGAAAATTGTCAAAAAAAAGTGCCTCAAGAGATTTAAAAAAAAAAGAAAAGAAAAAGAAATGTCTACAGCCCTCTGTATGTCCCATATGGTCCAAGCACAACACTACCACCTTGTTTAAATGCTAAATGAGTGTAAAAGTTTCATGATCTCGAAAGAGCAGTTTTGTTTTTCTTCAAAAGGGGTTTATGGTGTATTGTTTGCCACAGAAGAAGAAAAAGTTCACCAGGAATATGTTAAAATCTTATTTTGAATCTCCTGAGAGTTAAAAGGCAGAGTGGTGAACGAGCATCCTATCAGGAATTGCTGTGCTTCAAACACAAAATGTCAGCTGTGAATATACTCCAGTACAAAAAATGCCAAACCGATACCTGCTTGCTGACCCAAACTGAAGGACTCCTCATGTTTACAGTACATGTCGAGCTGACACTTCTTTTTTCTTTTATTAAGAAAAACATGCTGTGAAAAGAGTTAATATATCAGGTGTATCGAGCAAGCAAATCCATTTTTATCAACAAAAATAGAGAAAAAATAACCGCTCGGGTCTGTTTAGACTCATTTAGAGCCACAAAGCGGTACGTACTGTAACGGTCATGGTCTTTAAATGGCCTGCTTTTTATTGAAAATATGTGAATGGAGTTTTTACAAAGTGTTCTAGCAAACAGCAGTTCAGACGGGATGCTCGTGGCACTGTTTGGGTGTTGGAGAACCAGAAAATGAATTAAAAATAAAACATTTTTGTAGCATATGCAGAAACACAGTGAAAGCAGTCACTAGCTCTTATTCCAGCTTTCATTCCAGTTTTTATTTGTAGAATTTTAGATTTTAATTTAAAAGCAGAAACACTAAGTTTAAAACTATAGTGGGAGATTGTTTTATGGTTTTGTTTTATCGTCTGTTGTTTCATAAACGCTTTCTGACCGTTAATGTGGCACTTGCCTTTCAGTCGGCTGTGGGTCCAGTCGAATGTTACGCCCAGTATATGCTGATTATTACAAACATCTGCATCATGTTTCTTAATTAATTCACTTAAATGGTTATATTAGCATATTACGAGGAAGCAAAACAGCAATGAATGCATAAATGAATGTTAAAGAAACTTTTTCACCATGGAGGCATGTCTAAATGAAGCTCAAGTGAAATTGATTCAATCAATTGGTGCTGTCTCTTTTTGTGCTTTTTTTTTCTTTTAAAACCTGATTAGTCGTTTTTCTGTAAAGTCAGTAATTCATTGACCCATTATGGGGAAAGAGATGCAGATCTGGAGCTGGAGATGTCTTCTCCAGATACATTCACTACTTAAGCTTGTTCATGTAGCCAAATTTGAAGGATTTAATTGACATGTTTTTTTGTTAAATCCTGATTTGTCGAGATTCATGTTTTGAAAGTAGTTTCACACTGCACTTTCTCTTTGTACTCGTTTTCACATGTTTAAAAAATGCAACACGCTTGATGTATTTTTAACCTCAAATGCAGGTATTTTCAGTGTCTGACAAGCTTGGAAAAAAAATAATCTATTTTTCTCAGTCTCTCATAAAATATTTAACGCGTCTAATCATAGAGGCCCATGACTCACCCTGAGCTGTGAGATACGTAGGTGTTTTGGGGGTGAGAGATAAAAGGCGGTCTGATGTCTTGCATGAAGGAATCATTTGTGTTATTGACAAAAAAGCAGCATCGAGAATCAAGCGATCCCTTTCATTCTTTGGTGTATTATGTGCTCAGGTTGGTTCTTTCTACAATATCAAGAATTTTAAAGCATCATGTATCACAAGAGCAATAAGAAATCCTATCATCTCTAACAGGTTACTCACTCCCCATTATACTTGGGTTTTTCCACGGGGGGAGGGGGGCTAACTATTTTTATAACCATTTTCTTTTTTATATTTTACCCGTTTTGATAAAGTGATTTTTCTCTCTAGATTTTTTTTTCCAGGAATGTTTTGTATTGATTTATCTTGGCCACATTCTCCCTGTGATAACAAGACCAAACTTGCATCCTTTTTGGGAGCTCTTTCAGTGTCTGGTCAGCTAGTTTTTAGACTGTTTTAAGTATCTGTTGTTTTAATGTATTATTTGACAGTTCTGTCTTGCTGTATTGTTACATTAATGTGGATGTATAAAGACTGATCAAAAAGTGATTTGAGGATAGTTTAATATACTGTGGGTTTAAATCTTTTGTGTGCTTGCTTTTTTTACTTTGCATGTGTGAAAGAGAAAGATTTTAGAAAAAAAGTGTAATTGAATTCCGAGGCAACAGTACAGCCAACATCGTTTAGCCAGACTAGTGTGCATTCACCTAAACACTAGAGGGCGCTGCAGTACAACATTGGTCAACATACTGTTCTCTGGTTTCGGCTCTTTTTGCACAATAACTTTTTTTGTTTTTTAATTGATAAATGATTGTAATGGTATATAATCCCCAGTAACAGAAAACAAAGGTTAAAAAGGGAAAAAAGAAAGGGTGAAAAGAAAGTTCAACATGAAATCCCTTTTTTTTTAAATTTTTTTTTTTTTTAGTGAACACCGAAGTAAGAAACATAACAGCTACTTGGCATTGATTGGTAACGGATCCAAAAAATACCGAACATTACATATGAATGTAATGTAATTAATGTTTTTTTATTTAGCCTTTTTTTACAATTTCAGAGAAGACATACAATCAAATTTCACTAAACACTTTAAAAGATTGGGGATGAGTTTACTTTTTTATTTTTATCCAATATTGCCAGCAGTAAATTAATGTATTCAAGACCTCTATCACAACATTAACATAGCCTACGTGAGTCGTGTGTCGTAAAGCGATGTCACACGGTCACAGACCGATAAACACTCGAGGGATTAGTCAGCCCAATTTAGTTTCTTGTCAACATTTGTCATCGACCGTTTTCCGCCTGTCTCAGGTTGCATCGTTAAGATGGGGCCTGCACGTCACCGAACGCCTCAATGATTAATAACACGTAATATAAAAACAATCCCTCTTCTGACGAGGTGTAGAGAGTTTGAACTGTGGTAATGAAGAAAAAATAGGCCTGCTGACTATATTAATGTATGGATCATCAATCTGTAATTCAGAGCGCACCCTCTGCATTTCCTCGGACTGTTCCATGCTGAAGTCAATCCACTGAAGCTAATGGTAGTAAAACACCCCTCGATTATATTCTAGTTAAAAGTTTTCGATTAGGTAAAATTTGTAATGTTTTTTTTTATTTATTTATTTATTATAATTTTTTTTAAGACTCTTCTGCTCACCATGACTGCATTTATTATATTAAAAATACAAAAACAAACAGCATTATTGTGAAATAGTATTACAATTTAACAGCAAATATTGTGAAATATTAGATTTGAAATCAGCGGTTTTCTATATGAATATACAGGTATAGTAAAGTGTAATTTATTCCTGTGGTTAAAGCTGAATCTTTTAGCATAATTACACCAGTGTCACATGATTCTTCAGAAATTATTCTAATATGATGATATTGTTATCAATGTTGAAAATGTCAATGTTTTATATCAGGATTGGGTGAATAGAAAGTTTAAAAGAACAGCATTTATCTGAAAAGGAAAGCTTTTGTAACATTAAACAAACACTTCAGTTCAAAAGTTTGGGCTCAGTATGAATTTTATTTTTATTTTGGGGGATAGAAATAAAAGAAATCAATACTTTTATTCATCAAGGATGAATTCAATTGATCAAAAAGTGACAGAAATGACATGCACAATGTTAGGCCTACATAAGATCATATTTAAAATAAATGCTGTTTACATATAATGATTTCTAATGAAAGCACATTCTGACATTCAGTTTGGAGTTCAGGAGATTGTCTTAACCAGACCACACCCTAAATGCATTGAAGCAACTGCCATGTGATTGGTTGATTAGATAACTGCATTAATGAGAAATTGAACAGGTGTTCCTAATAATCCTTTAGGTGAGCGTGTTTAGTGTGGGCTACAACAGCAGAAGCAAGAGTTTTGCCAGAGCTCACCAAAATTGGACAGTTGAGGACTGGAAAAATGTTGCCTGGTCTGATGAGTCTCGATCTCTGTTGAGACATTCAGATGGTAGAGTCAGAATTTGGCATAAACAGAAATGAAAACATGGATCCATCATGCCTTGTTACCACTGTGCAGACTGCTGGTGGTGGTGTAATGGTGTGGGGGATGTTTTCTTGGCACACTTTAAGCCCCTAAAATGGCCCCCACAGTCACCAGATCTCAACCAGATCTAGAGCATCTTTGGGGTGTGGTGGAACGGGAGCTTCGTGCCCTGGATGTGCATCCCACAAATCTCCATCAAGATGCTATCCTTTCAATATGGGCCAACATTTCTAAGAATCGGTGAGTGTATCTAACTTACTATATGTATAGTCTTACTGTTCTCAGCATTAGTACAAAAAAGTTTTTGCATTGAGTGTTTTCTCTGAAACGTTTTAGTTTGATGATCGTAACATTTTTTTTATGTTAGGCCTACTCGTTACAGTAAAATGTCCATAATGTTTGAAAATGATAAAATGGAATGTTTAATTAATGTTCACATAACCAATGACTTTATTTAATTATGTATCTATTTTTTTTTTTAAAAAAGCAAAACATTTGTTGGACATATTTCTGTAGATCCAAAAATCCACAAATAATACAGATCCACAAATAATAATAAATAATGCTGTTTTTATTAAGCAAATACAGTATGTAATATTTTGTCCAGTAATAAAACCAGTTGTGAACAATTAAAGAAATACCAGTGTAGTGTATGCACAAGGACAGAGACACAGCTGCTTACTTTTAATATGGAACAGGCCGTCATTTTAACACCTCGACCATCATGGCATGTCTGGGACCCATTTCAAACATTTCATCCTCTCCAATTGCCACTGGAGAAAATTCCAGAACAAAGCCATGCAGGCCAGTCATGATCTCTATCTGCTCTCAGGATAAACCACTGAGTTGACACTTCCAGATAGACTGTGGGACATACTGACCTGGCTGTGCATAAAGAATGCATTTGATAGCTGCACCACCCATAGATATCCAAAATAAAGGCTAGATGTCTTGCGGAGTATCTATCATCATCACCGGTGGCCATCTTGACACAGGCAAGCTTTCTGATGGGCTCTGGTGAATGATCAGCACGAACAAAAATTATCTTATCTCGTTGAAATCTTGACGGATTTACAAATGGTTTGGTTTCTTACAAACGCTATTAACGTGGTTATAATTCTGGATGATTATTAATTTATACACTTATTATTTATAAGTATGGAGTGTAATAACTCTGACATTTATAACAAATCAAGCTGAAAAATGGTAGAAAATTGAGCAAGTTATGGTTATTTAAAGAGTAAATGCACCATTAAAACACAATGTTACAAATTTGAGCGAGCTGCCTGTGACAATGGAGACGTCGACCTCCATTGGCCAGCAGTACAGTCGAGACATCTAGCCCTTATTATGGATATCTATGGCGCCATCACTCATAGACAGGAGCGTGCGTCATCATGATGTATGGAAACTTCCGGTAGACACCTGTCTTCTGCTCCCTGGGGGAGTAGCTTCTCATGTAGCTAATTGATTCGTGTCTGCTTGGTGACAGCATTTATGTCGTAAGTTCAAAGAAAAGGAAATTTCCTGTGTGTTGGGGAAAAATGTGCAAACGAGTAATATAATTATATTGAGAATGTGTTCAAAAGACAACCAATACGAGAACAATGCGCTTCAAGAAAACTCAGCTTTATTTAACACGTTAAATAACATCAAAGTGTGGATGAGAAAATACTAGACCCTACAGCAGAGATCTTAAATACAGTAAAATGAAGTGAAATAAAATGAACCCAAGCAATAAATAAAGGAAAACCACACCTAAGCACAAACCATGGGATGTAAGTGAGAAATGTAGAGCACAAGCAAAAGAAGAAAACCACTGAAATATTTCTTTGCTCTGTCACTTGATCACGGACATGTCATAGGGATCGGTTTCAGGAGACAGAAAAAGGATAGTGACACAGTTTCTCCAACCCATTACGTCTCTCTCATTTCTTGCTGTCTTCTTTTATGACGGGAGCTGCAATGAAGTGAAAGAATCATTATTAGATTACATCCTGCATTTACAAGAAGAAGAAAAAGGCTGCCTCTGTAGAATCACCTCAAGTAAAATAATTCCTTGTACATCGAGTGATCTAAAACAAACCTGCATGCATTTCAGTGCTCCACCTTCAAAGTGGATGAACCCATTTTTGTTAATTTTGATCATATACAACTGTACTGGACATTTTGAGTTAAGAAGTGTTATATTCATTTGAAATGAGTTACTCTTTATAAATGTAGGCTATATAGATAGATAACCCGTGGAAATGTTCAAAGTCCAATAAGTTATATCTTACAGGTCGAAAAACATGGATAAGTGCACCTGTTGAAATAATTTGGTGTCAGTAAGATTTTTAATTTTTTTAAGATAAAAAAATATAAACTTTCATTCAGTAATGGGTATGGCCAAAGTCCTTAAATAGTCTGTGGTATGGCACAATACATAACAGTGGCAATAAAGAAAAAATAAGATTTCTGTTTCAATCTATGTTCTTTTGAACTTTCTATGTATTAACAATTATTAAGCAGCACAACTGTTTACAATGCTGATGATAATAAGAAATGTTCCTTGAACACCAAATCAGCATATTATAATGATTTCTGAAGGATCTTGTGAAACTGAAGAAAATTCAGCTTTTTTCATTATTATTGAAGATTGTAATAATATTTGACAATATTATTGTTTACTGTATTTTTTGATCTTATAAATGCAGCCTTGGTGAGGATAAACAGTTTACACTAAAAAAATGAACTAGGAAGGTTGTGGACTTTTTACATAAAATAATTATATTTAGCTCATAATTGTGTTTTTTGACTTGAAAATGTTTTTTTTCTGTTAAGGTCTATGTAATTATGTCTCAACTTAACAGTGCAAAATCCTTATGTGTTGTCTAAACACAAACCATGTTAAGTAAAATAATTCATACATCCAAAGGGTTGAAGTGTAGTGCGAGACAACTGCCATTTTGCCCGAACTTAATTTGATTGTGTTCAATCTGCTTAAATATATGTACAATTTAAGTTTACTTAATCCGTTTGTGTTGGATTACATGATTGTTTTGTGTCGCATTAACTGAAACTGGGCGGTGCTTGTTAGTTCCCAGCATGCTTTGCATATGGTTGAATTAAGAGAGAATAAATGTTAAAATTAAGTGTTTTTTATCTTTTTGAGAAATTTAGAAAAGGCGAAGACTTGATAGTGTGTAATTGTGTTTAATGTAAAATTACATTGCAATTATTAGAACTATTTAGTACTTTACATTTTACACTGGGTTACTATTGTGGAGAAGAGTAGAGCATTTTGTTTGGTTGTCGATGTCTACTGCTTTACCTCTAACCAATGTTTTCGTTGAAAAAGCATGTTAAACTTAGCATTTAAGATGCTAATATGTGCTACTGCCAGCAAATAGCTAGTTATAGTCTATCAATTAAATTATGTGTCACTAAAATAAATGAAATATTAATGGATTAACCCTTTACGTGTCAACCCCTTTTTTGATAATTGACATTAAAATGCACTATACAAACTTAAATGGTTGTAATTCAAGAATGCTTTGGAATATATACACAAGTTTGGTCTTGTTTTAAAGAAAACAATCAGCACTTCAAGTGAAAGCACTTCAAAAAAAGTATGAAAAAGTTATGGAAGTTATAATTTACAGTAAATAAAATATACTTTATTAATATATATTTTTAATATAAAATAAATATTTAACAAAAAATATTTGTGTTCCAAGTTCCCATGAATATTTTGTTTAGGCATTATACCAAAAATAGCCACCGGGTGCCATTGAATTCCATTGAATTTAATTGTATGCATTCTGCCATAACAAATTTATACATTTCTTCATTCTGTCACTAAATATGGAACCTTGAGACTCAGACCTTTCTGACAATATGTGTTTTGTCAAGATTAGAAAAGGTTTTGATAATAAATTATGAAAGATGATACCCAAAAGGGGAGGGGCCTAATAAAAAATATGGTAACGTTTCTATGGTAACGCTAATTTCAAAACGGTTTTCACAGGATGAATTCTGAGTTCGTAAGCTTTCAAATGATACCTAATTTATGATAAATACTAAAATATGTGATATAATAATAATAAAAAAATGATTTTTATGTATATAATATATTATACTTTTTAGAGGACTTCTTGCCTTATACTTTTAAAAATATAATTGTATCTTTTTTTTATTGACCAATACTAGATTATGTTTTATTATGAACTTTTGGCACTAAAAACCAAAGTTACAATTATTAAAAGTGTGTGTGTCGACTTTTTGTGACAAACGTCAGAAACTCCTGTAATGACGTCGAATTTTTTATTTTATTTATTTTTTTTTGAGGTGCACTCTTGTCATAAATTCATATATTACTGTTCATTCCTAATTTGTAAGAAAAAAACAGCGCTAAAATATCTATTTAGGAGTCTTAGACCTTTCCAACGATATATAGTTTTTTATATTTAGGTTGCCTCTATATGGGCAAGTGACAGTTAAGGGGTGAAAATAAAAAGATACCTGAATCATGCCAGGAAGCCTTTAAAACTTCACGTTGAGACTACTTAAATTGGGTCGGTTAAAATTACTTAATTTCATGATGAAGTTACTTAATTTCATGTTTAAGTTACTTAATTTCATGATGTAGAAGTTACATGAACAAATTATGTTCGTTTAACGTAATTCCAGTTATGTGGAACCTGTTGACGAAATAAAATTAATTAAAGCCAACATATTATTTTTTGAGTGCATTTCAAAAACATAAAAAAAATCTTGTAGAGACCAAACTTCTGAATAGGTGTACTTTAACTTTATGTGCAACACTTATATTAGTTCTGTCAGTATCAGTATCTAATGGCTCAGAGACCAAGGCTGCTTCTCATTTCTTTAATTGTGCTTCCTAGTGTCCTTCACATCCTGTCTAATCTCCTCAAGATACAAGGGAAGGATTCAAGGATCAGGCACAAGGACAAAGGCACCATAGAAACACACAGTATACATTGAATACTTGTTTATATTATTTATATTATTATATGTTAACAAAGTTAAAGAAAAGTTTGGATTGAAATCATAGGAGGAGAATGAATGCGAATGAATCTTGTTTTTCAGCAAACGTCTTCATAGGATGCAAGTGCTTTTAGAGAATAGATATATCCTTCGAGATGGCGGCGTTCGATCAATGTCAGTATTGAAAAGCACCCAGACAGGCTGGATTCGAGACAGTGTTTGTTAGAGAAAGTGCATGCAGTGTGGGTGTGATTGCAACACATGGGGCACCATCATGCTTACCTTGGACACATTTCATATAGAGCAAACTTGAGCTTACTGTTTACTCGCGCACTGAGGGAGTGAGGGCGGAAGGGAATGTGAAGGGAGACAGGAAGTAAGGAGTAAGTAAAGTGTGACACACGTCAGGAATCATGGATCCCTAGAAAGAGATCCATTCTGGACCTTCAGATACACCTACAGGTCCAATCTAATAGTTATTAACCACAATGAAACATTATGATTTATGCCAGGACATCTCATCCATGTTTCTTTATTTAGTTTGAGTAAAACTGCTGTCACTTTTTTTTTTTAACTCGCAGCAGATTCTGTTTAAGCATTTTATAAAATAAAATCTTAATACAGCATGGATTGATTTGGATCTACATGTCTCAGCATATATCTTTCATTTGATCATAAGACTGTGCTCTTATGTTCAGCGGTCATTCATGTGAGTTTCATTCATTCTCGTATACATACACTACAATTCAAACATTTTAGATCGGTGAGAATTTTAATGTTTTTTTTGGTTTGTTTTTTGTTTTTAAACCTCTTCTGCACATCAAGGCTGCTTTTTTAATCCAAAATACAGCAAAAACAGTAATATTGTGAAATATATAGAGAGAATCATTACTCCAGTCTTCAGTGTCACATGATCCTTCTGAAATCATTCTATTATGTGGATTTGCTGTTCATTATTATTATCAATGTTGAAAACAGTTATGTACAAACAGTTTTATGTACAATTCAGGATTATTTGATGAATAGAAAGTTCAAAAGAACAGCATTTATCTCAAATAGAAATCTTTTTTAACATTATACACTACCGTTTTTTTTTTTAAAGAAATTAAACCTTTTATGCAGCAAGGAGGCATTAAATTGATCAAAAGTGACCGTAAAAAAACTGTATATTGTTACAAAAGCTTTCTATTCATTAAAGAATCCTGAAAAAAATCAACATTGATAATAAAAATACATTTTACTTGAGTAAGAAAGTTTGCTGCTGAATGATTAGAATTGAATGATCGCTCACAATGATTTCTGAAGGATCTTGTGACTGCTGAAAATTCAGCTTTGCCATGAAAGGAATAAATTACATTTTCAAATATGTTCAAATAAAATGTAAAAATATTTCACAATATTATTGTATTTTGGATCACATAAATGCAGCCTTTGTGAGCAGAGGAGACTTCCTTTACAAACATTAAAGAAAATACCAATATAAATCTTTTGAGATGTATAGATACACTACCGGTCAAAAGTTTAAGGTCGGTATGATTTTTTTTATGTTTTTAAAAGAAGTCTCTTCTGCTCACCAAGGCTGCAATTTTTGATAAAAAATACACAAACACAGTAATATTGTGAAATATTATGACAATTTAAAATGACTTTTTTATGTTAATATATATTCAAATGTAATTTATTCCTCTGAAAAAAGCTGAATTTTCAGCATCATTACTCCAGTCTTCAGTGTCACATGATCCTTCACAAATCACTCTAATATGATGATTTTATGCTCCGAAAAACATGTATGATTATTATCCATGTTGAAAACATTTTTTTACATTTTTATTTCAGGATTATTTGATGAATAGAAAGTTCAAAAGAACAGCATTTATTTAATTAGAATCTTTTCTAACATTATAAATGTCTTTACTGTAACTTTTGATCAGATGTAACTCATCCTTGATGAATAGAAGTATTGATTTCTTATTTATTTCCCCCAAAATAAAATACAAATTCTTACTGACCCCAAACTTTTTAAAGGGTAGTGTTTAATGTAACAAAAGCTTCCATTCAGGATAAAAGCGTGTACGTGTCATGTGTCAGTGTAGTGTAGTGTAGTGTAGTGTCATGTGTAGTGTAGTGTAGTGTAGTGTAGTGTAGTGTAGTGTAGTGTAGTGTAGTGTAGTGTAGTGTAGTGTAGTGTAGTGTAGTGTAGTGTAGTGTAGTGTAGTGTAGTGATAGATAGATAGATCAGATCAGATAGATAGATAGATCAGATAGATAGATAGATAGATAGATAGATAGATCAGATCAGATAGAATCAGATAGATAGTAATAGATAGATAGCAATGATGATAAATAAATAGATAGATAAATAGATAGATGGATAGATAGATAGATAGAGATAGAATAGATCAGATAGATAGATAGATAGATGCAGATCAGATAGATAGATAGATAGATAGATAGATAGTATGGCTGTAGTAATGGCTACAGCCATTTTATTATAAATTAATAAAATAGTATTTTAAAAAAAACAGTCACTTTAAAATTGTAATAAAATGTCACAATATTTCTATATTACTGTATTTTTGATCATAAAAAGATTCAGCATCGGTGAGCAAACTTCTTTCAAAAACATAAAAAAAATCTTTCTGACCACAAACTTTTAAACAATACTGAATTACTAAACAAATCAGATATAAAATATACAGTATGTGACATTTTTCAATGAGACATTAACTAAATGATGCTAAGTAAATCTCTCAGTTGCTCTTGAGCAAGAGGCAAGTACTTACAGCGAACTTCCAGTTTGCATTCTACTAAGTCTTCTCCGCTGGCGGTTGACCGCCTTACACATGTACACACCTCCATCAAACGGACACAGCTTACGAATCTCCAGAGTCAGCACACCCTGATTGCTGAACATACGATACTTGGCCTCGTTTGTAATGTCCATCTTGTTTTTGTACCATGTGATTTTAGGCTGCACAAAACAATGAGATGCAAGTAGAAACAGATTATCTTTCCAATTTTCTTACATAAAACATGATGATAGATAAGACAGCTATGCCATTTCTTTCTTCGAACATGCTAACACCTGGGTTAAGATACTAATTATATTTATCAGGAATTATGTGAAAAACAAAATGAAGCTGTCAAACATTTCAAGAGCAGGGTAAAATGATACTGTGTTTTTGTAAATTCTACTACATGGTCAGCATAAATAAAACTAATTTGAACTCTCAAGGTTGGGCATTTTCCACTTCTACATGACAATATTTTGGAGAACAAAGTGAGGACTTTTGTGATGTAATGCTGACTGTGAGCCAGAGCCCATTAGTGACCTCACTGATGCTCTTGTGTCTGAATGAGAGCAAAAGCCCATTCACATTCCTTTCATATGGAAATGAAAAGCTAAACAAGCACAAATGAGTTTTTTTTTGTTAGATACAGTAGTGCATAACCATTGATAGTAAGGTCACAAATGCTCACTTTAGGGATGCCTCTCACGGAGCAGCTGAGTGTAGCGTTCTGTCCGGATATAACTGAGCGATTCATGAGAGGATGTGTGAAACTTGGGGGCTTCAGAGAAATCATGATCTTTGTAGGAAGGATGCTTATAAACAATGCCTGTAAAGAGAACACATTTTAACAGGTACATGGGAATTATACTAACAGCCAAACCACCAAATTGTAGCAGAAGTATTCTTGCTATCTACACTGCATACTAGTGAGCAGACATGAGAATCTAGTGGATCTGGGCACAAATGGTCACCTGTTTTCTGGATGTAGGCACTGTCTTTGGAAAGGCAAGGGTCTGGACTCAGACCCACCATGTTTATGGCGTACACACGAAACATATACTCATTCCCCATGATCAGGTCTGATATCACACAATTAGTGCGCGAACGATTACTGTTCATACACAGTGTACCATTCCTGCAAAGAAAAAACAAATAAATGTAGTAATATATTGTGTACCACATTGAGAGACACCCTTTACTGTGTTTAAAAGCTTTATCTGTTCTTCTATGAAACTGACTAGACCATAACATTATGACAAAAATATCTGTTTTGTGGAAATAATTAAAATATCCATAAAATAATAAATGATTTTATAGTGACTTAGAACTACCATTCAAAAGTAAAAAAAAATCCTTTTATCCAGCAAGGACGCATTCAATTAATTAATAGTTAAAGTAAAGGCATGTATTGTTACAAACTATTTTTATTAATCAAAGGATGCATCAACATTTCCACAAAAATATTAAGCAGCACAACCCTGATATTAATGAGAAATGTTTCTTGAGCACCAAATCAGCATATTAACTTATTTTTTTAAAGTTGCCAGCCAGTGTCATCATTTTTGATAATTTTCACAAAATGTTCATGAATATTTTGTTGTATGAATATCTGAATATGCAATATATCAAAAGAAAAAGCAGAGCCTAGATTAAAAAAAGCAGAGCTAGAAAAAAAACGTCATGTTTTTGTTTTAATTAACACTTGAATGTGGGTAAGTTTCATTAAAAGCAAAAAGCTGAGAAAATGATATTCACAAGGATGATTAAAACAGATGGATGTCAACAGAGTCAATCAACACCTTTAAAGCATCACAGCCCTGTAGATTTCATTCAGTAACATGCTGTTTAATTGTTGATGATAATTAATTCATTAATTGTTCTTTTCATGGGCGAGGCTAGCCTCTTTTTAGGGGTGCTTCAGCACTTTATATACAGTATACACTGTATATAGATTTATATATAATTTATATGATAAATATTTTATATATAAATAATATTTTTATTCTTAAATATACATGCGTGTGTGTGTGTGTGTGTGTGTGTATATATATATATATATGTATGTATATGTATACATGTATATATGTATATATGTATGTATATATATATATATATATATATATATATATATATATATATATATATATGTATATATATATATATATATATATATATATACACACAAAATAATTATACACAGTGTAGTACCCATATATTATTTAAACAAAAACTTTTTTGTGATTAATCATTTGACAGCCCTAGTAGAAATATGACAGAAATATTTTAATTGTTCTATAGTGTATGTTGACTAAAATATACTTTTGAAATATTCATTTTCACTTACACATTTAGCCTATAGGCTATATGGATTTTACATCATAGGAATCATTATATAAATCATTACTACATTATTATAATAATTGTTTGGGATCCTAAAACACCATTGATAATGTAATGTAGACTGAGACTCAACTGAAAAGATGTTTGAGCCCTCTTTATTGTCCTGGTACAAATCAATTCTTTTTCTTTGTTCAATAGAGCAGTTCATGGGTTGAAGCTCTTAATTTTGATGCTTGGACTTGGCAGGAACACAGCTCTTACATGTACTTTATTAGACAGGTGAGCAAACTTACATAAAACTGATCAATGTTTTATAGCTCACCATGATGAAATGTTAGAATATGATCAGTATGTTATTCTAATGTTGATCTAGATTACTGCTAATACTCATACAGACAAACTAACACATATAACAATATTATAACTTTCAACACACGCAAATGCAGTTTGAAAGTTTCCAACTGAATCGAGCAGCTGCGCTACCTCACAAGTTTCATTCGTCTAATAAACTGACCTGAGTGAGTAATTCTGCACTTGTGGGTAGTTCAGACAAAATGAAATGTACTTATTCCTTTATATCCAGTGGGACTCACGTGTGGCGCTGATATCTGTCTCTCATTAGCAATCAGTGCCATGCTTCATCATACCACAGTCATGTTAAAAATATCAATGTATTTACTCATCCATAAACATTATTAGATCCCATCAGCATGACGACAAGTTCCATAATTCCCGCTTATGTGTCCTCAACCTACACCTTTGTATTCTATAAGTGATTCAGCGACCCCCAAGCGGCAAAAAAATAATACATATTGTAGCTTTAATCAAATATATGCATTCTTGGTGAGCAAACGACACTTATTTCAAAAACATTACAAAACTCACACCGAGCCCAAACTTTTCAAAAAGTAGTGTATTTAAAATCTATTATTTCGTTTCGGCTATGTTTTAATCATATTTATTAATTTATTGCAGGTGGGGGTTGCATTGGATTTAACAGTTTGCACACGTTTCATGTTTGCTTTGGGATGGTTGTAGCCTATGTGTATGCACAGCAAAAACTCTAGTGTATAAATTAACTCTCCTGGGAGTTTATTTGGCTCCAGACTCAAGAGTGTTAAAGTGTTAAAATATGAGTGTTAAATTAACACTCCAGAGTGTTAAAGTTAATGAGCTAATTAAGTGATTAATTGAATGATAATTGACCATCATTGAAGACACCTGATGTTAACAAGCAGAATCACTGAAGAAGAAAATCTCATTTTCGAAGTCACCATTATGGTGGTCATTGTTTGCTTCAGTAGGCCTCTTAACCCTTAAACTATTCTAGTCAACCGATGACAAAATCATCGCTTGACCAGAATCACAAAACTCATTTAGAGCATTTGGTTTACCTTGTTGATTACAGCAACACTATAGTTCTATGGCAAGCATTTTTTAGCACTTTCAATATAATACAAAATATTTTGTAAAATTAGTTCTGAACAAAAGAAAAATAAAAAAAATCTGAAAAATTATTTTATTTTAACACAGTGACATCAATAATCAGCCTGTGAATCTCAACAATGGTGACAATAATAAAGCATATTGAAATGCATTATGGGCTCTACCAATCAAAACTCATTCATGGCTCCCATAATGCATTGCAGTACGAATAAATTATGATCTGAAAAATTTTAGTAATTTCCTTTTACTAATTGTTTGTCACCATTGTTGAGATTCATACACTGATTCTTGATTTCTAAAAGAACATTTCTTGGTGCCTAAAAGAAAGATTTTTTTTTTATCAGAACAACTTTTAAGAAAGAATTGCAATTGAATCAAAAATTTGTGGATCTTACACTGCAGAATCACTGTGTTGCTGTAATCAACAATATACACTTAAGTCAGAGATTAGGCTCTACATTAGTTCAGTGATTCAGGTGTAATGATTTTGTTAAAACATAACCAACACCATCAGATCCTCTTTTCTCTTTGTTCATCTGGCAGTTATAACTCAGATATAACAGCGAAACAATATCTTAAAGGATAATTCCAGTATTTAACACATTGAGTCTATTTTGTAATTTGTTTTGAATGAAATAGAGTGGTGGACTTAGAAATTTTCACAATGGGTCCTGTCTCAAGTTTTTGACTATCTTAGAATCGCCTGTGACAGCTTTTGACTGGTTGTCTATGGGCATGCACAAACATGTCCTTAAAGGTTCTCTAAGCGATGTGGGGCCAAAACATTTTTTGTCACATACAGCAAACGTCTCCTCACTATCGGCTAGCTGCCTGTCCCCTAAACACACTGTAAAAAAACGCGGTCTCTGTAGACACCACAGGCTCCACAAATGGCAACAAAAACAATCATGTCTCACCCGGACCACGAAACCTAACAAACAGTGTTCCAGCCAATCACTGGCAAGAAGAATTTGAGGGTGGGTCTGGGGGTTAGTGCGCGTGCACATGAAGGGAGTGTGTGTGTGAAGGAGAGAGAAGCATCAAAGTTTGAAAAATGGCCGACACACGACCAAAGAGATGACGTTCTGATGAACAAATTAAAAAGAAGAAGGAATCGGATAAAGAACGTGCGATGTTCCGAATTTACATCGGTAAAGCTTTTGAACGATGGCGAGAACTCCGGCGGCAGAAGGGCTTCCAGTCCGACATTCAGGTTGCTCTGTTTTTGCTGGACAGGTGGGTAACGTTAAATTATTTTTTTCTTCTAAATTGACGCTTATGTTCGCCAAACCTACACAAGGATATAATTAGCTAGAACTATGCAGTCAGCGTTAAGAAATGCACGTTCACACGGGGAGATGAGATGTGGAGGAGGGAGGGTCTAGCTAGCCTCCGATTTGTTTGAAAATATTCTGAATGTCAACACCCAGGATCGCTTAGAGAACCTTTAAAACAACCCTTAACGTTAATTTTCAAAACTGTGCAACGCACCGAGTGGTTGGTGGTGTTCGTTGATGTTCCGAAACAAGTAGCGTAGGGAAATACCGTTTCTGTAGCTAGCTACTGGAAACGGAAAGGGGTCTGTTTACATTTGGTTGTAGTCTTTTCGCTCGGTTCTCCGTCTTGCCATACTCGACCTATGTATTCGCTGTGTCTGTGACTTCTTTTATGGTGCGCTAGACACCGTGTTCCGTACAGCGCCCTGGTTGTCGCCATCAAGTGGTCGGGAGTGTGCTAACGTTTCAGACTCAAACATTGAGCGGAAGTTTGTACGCGGTTGTGAGGTATCTGAAAAAATAGTTCCACTATAGCAAACAACACCAATTAAAAGCATTAATTGCGCCGATATATTTGTTTTTAATCATCAACGAACACCACCAACCACTCGGTGAGTTGCACAGTTTTGAAAATGAACGTTAAGGGTTGTTTTATGGACATGTTTGTGCATGCCCATAGACACCCAGTCAAAAGCAGTCACAGGCGATTATAAAATAGTTAAAAATTCGAGACAGGACCCATTGTCAAAATTTCTAAGTCCACCACTCTATTTCATTCAAAACAAACTACAAAATAGACTCAATGTGTTAAATACCAGAATTGTCCTTTAAGTATAAAATGTAAGGGTTTACTGCCCAACTGAAGCAAACACTGATCTCCATAATGGTGACTTATAATTGTGATTTTTCACTTTCAGTGATTCTACTTGTTAACATCAGGTGTCTTCAATGTTGGTCAATCATTGCTCAATTAATCACTTAATTATGTTATTAACTTAAACACTGCTTCAGTGTTAATTTAACACTCTTGAGTGTGGAGTCATATAAACTCCCAGGAGAGTTAATTTAACACTGGAGTTTTTGCTGTGTGTTCATTCAGAAATCAATAAATTAATTATTTTATTTATTATTTAGGTTTTTTTTTTAGCTTAACTATAAAAATAGGCATAAAACACTGCATGTTCATGTTCATCGTGAACCACTTTGTCATGTGGTCACCAGCAAACAGTATGTAGCTATACTATAGCACCAATTATCCGTGCTAATCTAAAACATTGTCACGTGGCTCTCAGAGCCTGAATACACCACTGTAAAATCATTCAGTCCATTGTTATACAAGTAGACAATGGGGAAAACGTTGTAGGATTGCTTAGCACATGAATTAAGCCGAAGTGTCATTACTATGTCTGTGGGAGCAGTAGATGCAGAAGCAGGTAAATGGCCTGCCTATGAATGTGCACCAAGGCCTGCAGCCTAAAGAGCTTTTATATTTAGCAGCAGAGCATCTCCGATTTCTGATTGAGATTGTCCTGTGAAACCTGATAATTCGTTGTCTTCCTGCCTGCTGCTCTGAACACAGTGAGAAGAATAGACTGGCTTTAGTAACAATGTGAGGTGAAACCCAAACCGGGTGCTTTTTATTTAGCTGCTAACTTTAGTGGCTCAAGAGTACAAAGGGGTAAAGAGAGCACTATAATGACAGCACTTAAATCAGGGCAAGGCCGTGGGCTAAGATTACAGCATGCCTGCACCGAAGGGGGCACAGGTGCCATGGAGTGGTGAGTGGTAGGGGTCATTTTGGAGCTTTGGGTACTGGATGTTCTGGATGCTGTTCAATTCAGTGCTACTGGCCAACTGTATATCACAAGAGAGGCCATAAACTCAGAATGTCCCTGCAATGCTGTGCCACTGATGAATAGTGTACATACGTTACTAAATTACAGTGATCACAAGCTTAGCTGCTTTAGATAGACAATTGTAGGCTGTTGGTGTGGTGAGGCTTAAGAACCCAATAACTCGCTCTCTTTTTCTACTAACAGTGCTTGAGCAGGGGAGCAGAGATCTCCAACAGTACACACAGTATCTATTACTCAATATCAAAGAGAACAGGTAGGGCGGTCGTTTTCAAAATAAAATAAAATAATTTTCCATTTCCGCAAAATGCCTAGTTTGCAGGTTTGGGTTTACCATGGTTTTCTTGTCAGCCTTCTGGATGGTGTAGCCTATGATGTCACAGTTGCCATTATCCTTGGGTGGTTTCCACTCCAGGGCAACGTTGAAGCCCAAACATCCATCACCTTCAAACTTTGGGGTGGGCCTGGCAGGTCTGACATTAGAAGAGAACAAAATGCGTTTTAGTGTTTACTGATGCAAACAAAGACACAAGTACTATATAAAAGAAAACGCATTCTGGAACAGAAACTGTGAACATTGTACTGTATGTAATTACTACGTTCTTCTTGGGCAACTGTGTCAAATCCTGTCAAAAATACAGGTTAAACTGACAGTGTATGCTAACAAACAGGTCCTAGTAACTTACCAACAATCTGTATATTCACATTGGCTTTGTCCTCCACATTCTCAATTTGCACTTGAACATCATACTTCCCAGAATCCTTTCTCTCAGATCTCCTGATGAAGAGGATGGTATCATTGTCGCTGTTCCGTATGCTGACCGTCTTAGGGTCCAGAGGCTCATTGTTTTTTGTCCAGGTTACTTGCGGCCGTGGTTTCCCCTTAAAAGTGGGTGAATAATGTGTCAAGACATCTGACTAACTATATTACTGATAAGAAACATAAAAAAGTACTCATGACAAAAATGGATGGAGATGGATTTTAGAACACAAGAGTTCCCTATAGGTGTGTTAAAGCTTCTATTCAGCCTCGTGTAATTGACTGCCATCTGTATGCAGCCTCCTTTATTGTATTTCAGCCATAGAGTATAGTGTATTTATACAATGAGAGGATGAAGATCTATGTTTCACAAACTGGGTGCTGTGAACAAACAAGTGGACAAGTTACAGTCTATCTGAACACTGAAGCTCTGGCTCATGGAAACTGTTGGAGGTCAAAGTCTGCATCAAAAGAGGACAGCCAATGACAAATAATGCAGTTGGATACAGCAATAGAGAACTTTGCTGGATCTTTTCATAGCACCCAGAGGATGCCTGCCAAGAAATTAATCTAAATTGTTTGCATTTGAAAGAGGTTCAAATGAATTATTCACATGTTCTGCGGCATAATTTTGTAAAGTATTTGCATGTTACAAACACAGTTTGAAGGATGACTTTTCTCACCTGGAAGGGGATTACCAGGTTAATCGGTTCTCCTACTTTCTTGATGAGTGTTTGACGAAGGTTACGGGGAAGCCAGATTTTGGGCCGCTCTGCAATAAGAGAATGTAAGTGATTCATGAAGATAATAGCCTATCTTACCCTTTTCCATCTAATTTCCTTCCCGACACTAGACTATAATGTGATTTAATAGATGGATCTTCACTTAAATATAAAGGTTATTTGTCTCAACATTGTATATACCATGTATAAACTTGGGTCAATATGTAGGTCAGAGAAGAACTGCACCCTCCCCATCGACACTGTTACTGAACTGAATTGGATCAACATTAGAGCCGGAACATTTCATTGGAACATTTTTTGCCCCAGACCGCGGGGCGGGAAGATTATGTAGTGACGTTGAGCTGCGTGCGACTGCTCCTCCCAGTCTGCGTGTTTGTTTTGAGTTTTGAATGTGTTTTGAGTTTTGTATGGAGGAGATTTCTTTTGTGTGCGATTGGTTTACTAACAAGGTAATTAACAAAACGGCAGAAAAGAGAAGAGCACCCAAAGCATATTCAGAAAGCTCGTAATGCTAGATATAAAAGTAGACGTTTGTTATCAGCGGACATTGACCGTGAGGTGGTTTGGATGAACGTGTCGCCATCGGGCAGAAAAGAATAGCGTGGTAAGAACCAATAAGCATGTTCAGCCTCACAAGTCCCACCCCGAAAGTTCCCGAACTCTGAAAAAGTACTGCCTCGGCAGCAGAGACTTTCTGGGGGGAAATTTTTACCCGGAACTTCATTTAGACCCTGGTTCCTGCGGTGTAAACACACCGAGTACCACCCCAAAGTTCCTAGTTCCTGGGGAAAGTTCCTGCGGTGGAAATGCGGTTATAAAATTCTAGCGGTCCACACTGTGCAAAAAGTAATCGTTGTGTTTTTGAATCCCAGGGAAAAACACACCCAAAAAAAACTTTCATCTTCGGAACACAAATTAAGATATTTGTAATGAAATCTGAGAGCTGGATCACTCCTTCATAGGCTGCTAGGTAATTTCATCTGTCGGCCCAGAAAAGTTAGTAAAGACATTGTTAAAATAGTCCAGGTGACTACAGTGGCTCAACCTTACATATATCAAGCGATGAGAATACTTTTTGTGAGCAAAACAAAACAAAAATAACAACTTTATTAAACTATGCAGTTTCTTCTGTGTGGGCCTCTGACACGAGTTCAAGAGAGCGCCAAGACGCATGAGCGAGAACTGAGAAGATGACACAGAGGGGTCTCGATGTAGTGTTTAAAATGGTTCTTAAAGGAGAACTCCGCGAACAATGAACCTTTGGTAAAACATTGGTACCTAGTCAATCGTTCTCTGAGATTTGTTTTCATGATAATCGAATGTAAAGAGTTTTATCTCTTAAAAACTGGGGGCACTGGGGGCATTGACTAAGTAAAAAGAAATCGCTAGTTTATACAACTAACAAGGCTCAAATAGCCCCACACTAACACAGTAACATAATGAGTGTCTATACATGCAAAACGAAGAATTGAGAACTTTGTAAGTGTACAGACCGTTTAATAAGAAGATGCGTTATAAAGACAGTTCACTTCATGTATACAGACCGGAGCCATCTTAGAATATAGTCTCGATAAGTTCGATCCCGAACGCCGTTCATACAGTTCAGAAGTTCGCTGAACTTCACACAGTTCAGCTCACTCAGCACGACGTTCGAAGACTATATATTCTAAGATGGCTCCTGTCTGTATACATGAAGTGAACTGTCTTTATAACGTATCTTCTTATTAAACGGTCTGTATAAACTAGCGATTTCTTTTTACTAAGTCAATGCCCCCAGTGCTAGCATTATATGCTAAACAGTTTTTAGAGATAAAACTCTTTACATTCAATTATCATGAAAACAAATCTCAGAGAACGACTGACTAGGTACCGATGTTTAATTTGACCAAAGGTTCATTGTTCGCGGAGTTCTCCTTTAAGTGTGCATATTCTGGATGTCCAAATCGTGAGAAACCAACGAGAAAATGTAAAAGTGCCTTACCAATGATCGTCAATGCTGCAGAATGAATGGCTTACATTTCACACTTTCCCATCAAATGATAGTGAGCATCATTGTCTCAGTTCTCGCTCATGCGTCGTGGCACTCTCGTGAACTCGCGTTAAAGGCCCACACGGAAGAAAATTAATAGTTTAATAAAGTCGTTATTTTTGATTTGTTATGTGCACAAAAAGTTTTCTCGTCGCTTGATAAACTTAAGGTTGAGGCACTGTAGTCACTTTTAACGATGTCTTCACTAACTTTTACAGCCGACATAAAAAATTACCAAGCAGTCATCCAGTTCTCGGATTTCATCAAAAATATCTTCACGTGTGTTCCGAAGATTAGAACATGAGGGTGAGTAATTACTTATCATGTTTCCATCCACTTTTCAATCGAATTATCTGAAGTTTGGTTCGAAAACTAATGCGAATAAAGCTGGTGAAAGTGTGTTTCCATCCAACGGCTTTAAAGCGAATAAAAACCTGTACGTAATGACGTCACATGGTGTTTTGCGATCAAATTGGTATATCGAATTGATTTGAGACATTTTAGGTGTTTCCATTAATTTTCGCACTGAATCGAACAACATTCAAGCAAACTTTTGCGAACAAAGTTTTGTTAGACAAAACGGATCGCCATCTACCAACAAATGATCAATATTTCACAAATTGTAACCTAATAATGCTTATGTGCCAGCTGATAGCGACATATAAACATTGCTATGATGATGCCGATGCACGTAAATGCCCAATGACAGCGGAGGCGACTGTGGTGTGGGAACGACAGTACTCTATCAGTTCTGGGAGATCCTGGTTCTGAGACACTTCACGGAAACCCTGTGGTTGAAGCATTTTTTTACTTTGTCCACTTACATCTGTCTTTGTTGACATCCGCCATGTGTGCGCAAACAGAGTGGGACTGGCCGGAAATTAACTCGTCATCTGACGTGTTGCAACCATAAAAGGGCCTAAAACTTAATTGCAATTCATTATTTATTCGGTAAATAACGTTTCCATCAGCTTTTATCGCATTAGCCGTATATAGATCAAGAGAAAATTCGATGTGACCGAACGCATTTCATTTTAGTCGATTTTCATGAAAATTCATTGAATTTTACTTTCCATAAGGCATTTTTCATTCGGTATCACGTAATTCGGATAAAAACATGTCGATGGAAACATGGCTACTGACAGAATTGTAATTTTTGGGTGAACTAACCCTTTAAGACATTGAGGGGGACAAGTCAGTCAGTTATAATTAGAAATGGGCAAATTGTCCCCCAATATTTGAAATTCTTGCACTGCTCTGCTGCACTCCATTATGCAGCAATGCACATTGTTAGGATGATAAAAAGGTTTAAAAGTTAAATTTTTAGTCTGGTCTGACTCAGAGGTCTAACAGCACACGCAATGTCAAAACAATTGAGATGGCTCAATCAAATCAAAGTAGGCGGGGTTTACTGTTCACAAAACCAGAGCGTGAATTCAAGTGAAATGCATCAGTTCAACGTTGAAAGACAGTGAGAGATGAAAATATTGAAACATTTAATACACCTTTTACGATAAAAGTGTTAAACCACTGACCGTAACATCCAGTGACGCAAAATACTATTTCCCAACTAGAACTAGGTAATGATCCCATGATAGGCTAGCCTAACTTTTTGAGATTATTCTCTGTCATATAAGACTCACGCATGATTTCACGGATGGTGACTGCTTGTTGCAATGTAGCTGGAGAGCTTGGGCCTGCCATGTTATACGCCCTCACGCGGAACTGCATCTTCTCTCCAGTTGGCAGGTCACGGATGATCACAGAGGTTCTGTCTGTGAGACCCGAAAATGCAGGGATCCATTCATCAGCTAAAGAGATGAAATAAAGTTTTTAGACACAGAATATTTAGGATTTTGGATAAAAAGCATTTTGATGCCGTTGAAAATAATATTTGTAAAATAGGTTTAATGTAGATCCATTTCATACAAATATTTCACCTGGCTGAAGCTACACTGCAGTTCAAAATATTTGAGGTCGGGAAGATGTTTCATAGTTACAAAAATGTTCTATTTCAAATTAATGCTGTTCTTTTGAACTTTCTGCTTTCTCAAAGAAACTTTTGAAGGAATAAACTACATTATAAAATACATTAAAATAGAAAATAGTAAAAATAGTTCAGAATATTTGTTTTTGCTGTAAAAATGCAGCCTTGGTGAGCATAAAAAAAACGTTCCGAACCCAAATGTTTATTTTAAAATTCGCAAAATTCTAACCTTTCATTGACGTAAAAAGAATTTAAAGTGGGGAGTGATTCACATTATAAAATATCTCCAAAACACGTGGCCATAATTATTGGCACCCTTTTATTAAATACTTTCGACCTCCTTCCAAGATAACAGCTCTGAGTTTTCTTCTGTAATGCCTGATGAGTTTGGAAAACAACTTACAAGAGACCGTAGACCTTCATATAGAATCTCTCCAGATCCTTCATGTTCTCTTCTGTTCAGCCCATTTATTTTCTATAGGGTTCAGGTCAGGGCACTGGGACGGCCATGGCAGAAGCTTCACTGTGTTCTCAGTGACACATTTTTGTGTTGATTTTAATGTTTGTTTTGGATCTTTGTCCTGATAGAAGATCCAACCACAGCCCATTATAAGATTTCTAGCGCAGGCAGTCTGGTTTAGATTTGTTGTCTGTTGGTATTTGCTAGAATCCATGAGACCATGTATCTGAACAAGAAGTCCAGGACCTCCTGTATATTTGTATATTTAACTGTGGGCATGGAGTACTTTTTATCCCAGGTTGCACCAAACCTATCAGGTGTATTTTTTTGCCATTTTACAACATTGGACGTTTTCAAAACAATTTCCCCCAAGTGCATCGAAGAAGTTGAAACTTATAATATGCAAAACTGTTCTCCACTCACAGCAGTGGGCGTGTACTTCCAAGTCTTCAGTGTGAGATGCCCATAAAAACCGACCGTTTTTCAGGAAGGCTCACAACTTGGGTACAAAATAGCCTATTACTTATTCATTTTGATATTTTTGAATGCAAAAACCAAGCGAATGTCATAAGTTGACCTCAAACAACAATATAATAAAATTAAAAAAGCCAGTTCATGACCCCTTCAATTATTGCCTTAATGGTGGAAATTGGGATTTTCAATGCTTTAGCTATTTCTTACAGCCACTTTCTATTTCGTGAAGCTCAACATTCTTTTGCTGCACATAAGAGCTATATTCTTTGGTTTTACTCATTGTGATGGATGATTAAGGGAATTTGGCTTTTGTGTTTCCTCATATTATACACTTTTGAAACAAGTCTTAGCTAGACAATTTCATGTTTCATGTCACAAACAATTTAAATATTATTGGTAATTTACTTCAGAGATAATTTACTTATAAAAAAAATCTAAGGGTGACATTAATTGTTGCCAACTTTATAGCCAATGTGGTTTAATTTCATTAAGTGAGTTTCCCCCCACTTTCAATTATTTTACTTCTCAATGAAAGATTTGATTTTTGCGCATTTCTTTAGTATTTATCAGAGATGCCAATAATTCTGACCACAACTGCTCTCTTGATAAATGCATTTAAGCAATTCTGTGGAATCTGTGGGCTTTCTAATATAGCTAAGCTTTTAACTTTGACTTACAGCCTTCCTTGCAGTACTCAACCCCATAGCCTTCAAGCTCAGCTGAGCCTATCCTCTCCGGAGCCCTCCATTTCAGCGAAATAGAGGTATCACTGATGTCATCAACACACAGGCCAATGGGCTCGCTGGTAGGAGCTGTAGACAGGAAGTTATAAGAATGAGATGTGTTCCACTAAAAAGGAAAGATGTTTTTGTATAAAATTTTGTCTGCAGCTGGAGTAAATGCATAATGAAACTGTTGGAAAAGTTCAACTGACACTACTATATTTCTTTCCGTTATCACTTTAGCCAAAAAACTGGTTTACATTTTTGCACCTATGATATTGGACTAAATGTTAGCTTTACTAAACCCCTTGTGAGGTATTTTGACTGCACACATTTTCTGTATTACATTTATGCACTGTTACTAAGCCATCAAATACAGAGATAGTACTGAAGACTTTTTACAACATGGTTGGATTTACCTAGACTTATCACCCTGGTCTCCAAATATAATCTCACTCAATAATGTCAAAAGAGCATAGCATTGTCCAGCCCATTCTCAGGTGTCCTACAGTATTCAACGCTTTTGCCAAAGCGCAGACATCCAACGCACATGGCACCCTTTAACGTCAATATGAGACGCAGATATATATGGTGCAGAAGGCGCCTCCTAGTGGTCTATCCCCAACTCTACCCCAGACCTAAACCTACCCATACTCTGTGTGTGTTATATTGACGCTAAAGGGTGCCATGTGCATTGGATGTCTACGCTTTGGCAAAAGCATTGTATATGACGCCTTGGGATAAGAATGCATTGCAATGTCACAAGCCAAGCAGCCATAGAAATAGAAGCAAGGTTCATCATCTCTACCTCACAGTAAGCCTTTTCTTACAGACAAGAATAACCAACATTCCTTGCATGAGTCTGAGGTTGACTAGGTCAGAGGTGATAAGGGCCTCCTGAAGATATACATGCTTTCTATTGTGATTTGCAAGCAAGCTTCAGTCTAAAATGTTTGTGCCATATTTAAGCGGCAATGACATGCCCAGGTAACTTTATTTATGGAAGACTATGAACTTGTAGCAAATCCAAGTACATCTATTCTTATTTAGCATGAGTACAGTTACTTTTCCTTGAAATGCAAACAACAGTTCATCACTGTAAACAGGACAATTGAATTTTAACTGAAATAAATAGAGTAAAGCAATGAGGCTTGAGTTTAGTGCACTTATTCAGGCCTTAAGGTGTGGTTACATTTACCATTGTTCAGCAAAGTTCCATAGTCATTTCAAAAGGAATTTGCACAAATGTGAATTTCGCTTAAAGTCGGCATTAAATCAAATTTCACAAATCTTCTTTTTATATGTAATATTGTAGTGTTTAATATAAATGATTTATCCGTGCACTTCAATATTTTTTTAAAATTCATGTACCATTGAAATCTTTAATCAAATACATTACCCTTCCTCCCCATCGAAATGACCTCTCTCTCTTTTGGTCACGTGGAATGGCAATGCGGCCAGATCCGATGAGGGTGTGCCTATCGGTGCACCACCTCTCAGAGAATCGCATTCAAATTGTTTGCAACGCCCAACCTCCAACGATCCAATCAATTCCCGAAGGATGAAATCAAGTCCTGCCCGAAATTTTGTTTTCTAATTTTAGAAGCCGTTTCACTTGGATATACGTCACTGACAAGGAAAAAAATGACAATCTCAACTTCCGTTTCAGCGCCGACTTTAAAGGCGAAAGATTTCCGTATGCAGAATTTCCATTGCGTTGAGGTCGGGTACACAATTTCTATGTGTTGACTGTTGACCAAAGAAAACTGCTTGGTTTGGCAGTGACTTTGGAAGTGGTCTGTGCTTCATACGTCACTACTCTATTGACAATGGACCTTCTTTACTCACTTAATTTCGCTAACGTTTGCATGCAACCATTCACGCAAAAACCACTCGTGTATTAAAATCCTACATGCTCAATTCAACAAAATTTAAGTTTTAAGCACATCATTGCCCAAACCAAATACAATAGCCAGTGATTACAATGCGGACAGACATTATTAAAGCAGTTTACGTTTTAATTCCTCTCTCTGGCATTTTCATCAGTGAATGGTTCTTGACAATGATGGATAAAAAACAACCCCTGTATTAATAAGCTCCCCAAAAGATTGTTAGAAATGGACGCCTACTGCCAACAGGTTCAGGCTCTGGTTCCGGCTCTGGTGGGGGGCTGCTTCTGCAGATGGTACCGCCTCCTGTTCAGTTGGTGCTGCTTCTGCTGGAGAAGCTCCATCTTCAGGAGGAGCAGGAGCTGCCTCCTCCCCAGCTGGAGGTACAGGAGCTTCAGCACTGCCCTCTTGTGCAGGTTCTTCTGGAAGAGGTTTTTCTGGCTCCGGCTCTTTGGTTTCTTCTGGAACACTGGGCACCGGATTCGGCCGGAGGTGTCTCAGCTGGTGGTGCCTCAGCTGGCTTCTTCTCGCAGTCTTAGGGAGCATTGGTTTGGTCATTCTGCCGCTGGATCACTACAGTCTGGTAAGTTTTCCAAAGAGAGCCTCCTGAAAAGTGTCTGTCCGCTCTGTAACACCTGCTGTGGTCTTCTCCTCTGGCCACAGTGACGCGACAGGGCAACCAACAAAGAAAGTGCACTGTCCTTCCCCTCCTCTCTTTAAACAGTGCCATAGAGACAGCTTTGCAGAGTTTTTACATGCCATTATTTATAGAGGAGGATGCCAAAGATAGTTTCCTAATCAGCTGTCTTGTAACAGACAACAGTCGACACAGATATAAATCCCTTTAACACAGCTCACTAGATGATTATGTGAAAGATGAGAAAAAAATGTACGCAAGATTTAAACTTTTCTGACCAGTTTAACACACCCTGTTGAATGGACCAATTAGATGAATGGCGAGATGTGTCTAAGTCATTCTACATGTCTGAAGATGAACAGCAGCCACTACCTATTACATTTCAATATGGTAAAAGGGGTTTAAAGAACAGCAAGGGAAACAAACCCTTATGAATAAGTAAAGTTATAAATCAAAGCAGTGGAACTCACCAACTGGCACAAACGGCTGGGAGGCGGCACTTGGCCGTGACATGCCGATGGCGTTCACTGCATAAACGCGCATCTCGTAGGCCACGCCCTCAATCATTTTCTTGGCCTCATATGTTGTCTCTTTATAAGGATCAAAATTGAGTCTCATCCATCTATAGCTCTTTTTCTTCTTCCTTTCCAGGACATAACCTTAGAAGACATTAAGAACACACTGTTTCCTAAAGTGCACATTTAAAAGGACATTTTCAGACTTTTCGGCCATATAATTAGGTAATTCTTCTGAATATCTAGGTTGCATAGGTTTACATAACTTCACTTAACTTCAAGTTTGAGTTAGGTTAGTGGTTGAGAGAAACTCATTTAGGTCTTATGAACTTGTAATGATGTCTTAAAAGAGTTACCGTTAGATACAATATTAACTATGTATCGTAACATGTACTGTAAGGCATGTCACCTATAACTGGCTGACCACCATCAAAGAGTGGGGCATCCCATTGGACAATACAAGAATCTTCACCAACGCTAAGGATTCTGGGAGCTTCAGGTGGATCTGGCACATCTGTAAAACATTAAAAGTGCAGTCAGACCATTTCTTAATAAGGGTCAAAGTGTGGTACAGCTAATATACAGTTATATCAAAGGCATTTTGCTCTCAAATGGCAGAACTCTGCTATAGCTTGTTTTCATATGATGTCACGCCACTGCGTTGTCATGGCGAAATGCAGATGGAGGGCAGGATATGATTTTCTATATTTAGGAAGCACTATAACAAACTCAAAATGCCTATGTTTTGCGTCATTTATGGTTGCTCAAATCAATTAAACCACAAGGAGTTTTTATCATGTGCAAAAAGTTGTTGTTCGTAAGGGGGAAAATACAGAAATTGACAGAAAAACACCAGGAAAAATTCCTTGCAAACCTACGTCTGCGGTCTCGGAGGAACCGAATGGGAAAATGCCCGTGTGTGTGTGCAGTGATCACTTCTTCAAATGTGAGTTAATACATTATTTTGTGGCTTATAATTACATTATTCAGGTGTTTAAATACACTTATGTGGCTGTTTGTGTAACATACCAGTTTCCGAACTTTGTAAAGTCAAAGTATGTCTGTTAAGACAAGGTAGTTGTTAAATCTACTGCCTCGATGGCAGGCAAATCTCTCAATTCAGTTGAAAATCGGTCCTCTTCATAACGTAAAGATCACGTCCAAAATATGTTTCGATTTTCTGTTTATATATTTCTCTTGTAATAGCGTCTAAAGTAGTACAGTACGGATTTTCCTCCACCTCGTCCATTGCGCTCTTCACTGCCTGCCCTCCATCTGTATTTCGTGCGTCAGACACAATCACGTGACTGTGCAAACCACCTATTCATTTGAATGTACTGAAAACCTTATAATGGTCTAATCTGTACCTGGAGTGATAATAAACATCCAGATCTAAAAAGAGATCTCTCTGGACAGTTCAGTTCAGTTTGTGGCTTTTATGTATTATATTTTATTATCTACAAAACAAGAAAGTGCAGTTTTGCTGTGTGCAAGAAGCCATGAAAAAAAACCTAGAACCGTTCTAAGAAATCTAAAGAGCATTCTGAGTTCATGTTCAACAGGGTGTTGCAACATGGCCCGTAATAAAAGGGTCTAACTTCAGCCTCCTGGTGAACAGCTGGGAAGCGTACCCACACTAATGAGGTTAAGCTTACCAACAACTTTGACGTTAATGTCAGCTGTATCCTCTCCAGCAGGATTGCGTACAATGACAGAGTACACGCCCTCGTCCTGACGCTCCGCCCCCTCAATGGTAAAGATGCAATGGCCTTTGGTACTCTCCACATGGACACGCCCATCGGAGTCTGTCAGCACCTGATTGAACAATCAAAAGCACTTGTTAAAATAAGGTCAGTGGTTTTCAATTTGGATCAGTCACAGGCCCTCACATTCAACTCTGAATTTTCAAAACCAGGCAATCAGGAAAAAGATCATAGAGAAAGATCTCATAATA
This sequence comes from Hybognathus amarus, assembly GCA_030378365.1. Classification (NCBI taxonomy): domain Eukaryota; kingdom Metazoa; phylum Chordata; class Actinopteri; order Cypriniformes; family Leuciscidae; genus Hybognathus; species Hybognathus amarus. The sequence continues at coordinate 642,863 of JAQIUQ010000619.1, forward strand.
CTTGCCAAAACACTCATCACAATCTCAGATATTATACATTACCTGGTAAATACCTCCCTCTAGTTCATATGAATGGAAGGTGCTTACCTATTATTTTCAAACTTTATACTTTATGAACATTAAATCATGAAAGACGCACTCACCTTGTAGACACAGTATTCTACAGAGTGGTGTGTGTGAAACACTTGATGCTGTGTAGCAGTGTAGGGATTTCACAAGTATGATGAGTTTTGTTTCAAAGTGATGCTTGTGTTAATGTTAGAGCAGCTTGTTTCCTTTGTACCCAGGGAAAGACAAACCACAGTTAAAGTAGAGAAGAAAGAACTAAACTGCACTACACTTCACTAAACACTTAAAAATTAAGAATGATTAAATATTGACTATATATATGTGAACATGGAGTTCCCATGGAGTGTCTCCCTGGATGAAATCAATCAAGACTGCATCACCATCATGCAGCATGGGTCAATAACAAGACATCCAACATCATAGCCAAAGCAAGAAGCATATAAGGCACAGAATAATGTACATTGTACAAGCAGTCGGGGATTGTTAAGGCCCGAACTCACTTCACCGGTCTTCAGTATCCATGTGTGCCTCGGCTTCAGGACGTCGACTCTTCCTCCTTAGAGCTATCCTACATGAGCAGAGCAGAAGCGGTGAAGCCATGGCAACCAGGTCAGGGGGTTTAGTTAAGTGTGAGAAACTGAAGTGTCAACCTCTCATTCTCAGCACAAACCTCCCAGTCCCAGTGAGCCTCGTCAAGACTTTCTGGTTATGGTTGGGAAATGTTACAGTACCTACCTGTCAAGGCTTCTGAAGCCCACATGCTGGATCTCCTGTTACATTTGCAACAACATGGCAAATCGTAAAGAATTACAGTACACCACAAACTGCAGATGAATTCAAACAATTTGTCCTCAAATAAAAATGATTCTCTAATTAAATAACATTCTAAAGGACAAGTTTAGGTTTGGCTCTTCTGCCGTAACTGACCAGAGCTACATTTCCCAAAAGCATGTAGATCGTACTGACTATTGTTGCCAAACGTTACTAAGATCTCCTTAGACTTACAATGCTTTTGGGAAATGTAGCCCAGACTTATTCAATCAGAAAGGGATTGGATAAAAAAATCGAATACCGGACAAAATTGAATGAATCACTCTTACCTTTTCTCCTTTTGTCCAAACGACAGTGGGGCAGGGTCTCCAGTAATTGGTACATCTAGTCGCAATTTGTTTCCAGCCACAACCAAGATAGTGGATTCAGCGGTGCGGCCCAAGCAGTCCAGATGAATCTTGGGAGGATCTTAAAGTAAACAAAATACTTTGTTTTTAATCTAAAACAAAATAGAAGTATTTTGACGCACATTTCTGAAGTTTTACCTTTTACTAAACATATTTAGATATACCGAAATCGTCTTTCATTGCGATTTCCTGTATATCTGAATATGTATAGTGAAAGGTAAAACTTCCGAAATCTCTGTATAAACAAAGAGTGACGTAGGCGCGCAAGCGATCACTTCCAGCGCATGCACAGACCGAAGCGCCCGTGCCATCAAATCAGTTTGACATGGCTGTGTTACACGAGGTAAAAACAATATAAATACGGTTCTTTTCTCACATAAACCGCTCGTTTCGTGTCTTAGGCCATCAATGTGTACTTACATTTACGAGTCATTCAATCATGTTTAATTTTGACTTCTCAGTGCATGCTCTTCAGAGGTGAAACCAGGGTGGACCCCGTTAACCTCCAGTGTATGACTGATAGACAACAACGGCTTGACCAACAAATATCAAAATTGAAAATACTGTGGAAACAAAGACACCTCCATCTTTGGATGCCCTTGAGGTAAGCTAAAACATATCAAAAATTAATTTCAAAGTGAACTATCCCTTTAAGAATGTACTGTATGACACAAGTCAAACAGAACATTTATGATTTAATGTCAGTCCTAGATATACATGATTGACCAATGATTATTGTAATAATGTTCTTTTTTTTTACCTTGACGGGGAACAAAGTCAATCTTGACCTCTGTAAAGACAAAACACAATATTAAACAATGGAATTGAAATTACAAAAAGGTTTAAACATAATTTGTCAGTAATAATTAAACAAGGAATTTGGCTACCTAAAAAGTTGAGCTTGGCAGAGAGATTGAAGGCATAGCCTTCAGGTACGAAGGTGTAGTCACCCTCATCCTCTGGCTTCACATCATCAATGGTGAGCTTATGAATCCTAAATATAAATATGTAAATTACCTTTACAGTATAAACATCTCAACAGTGTTGTGCAGTGAAATGAGGTTGTGGTATATTTTTTGAAAATTTATTTATTATTTTTTGAAAATCATTACAAGGCTATTTTTTCTCCGACAATCGCAGTTTTGTGTAGTTTCCGTTTTGTTCGTTGGTTTTGATTCAGAAAATGTGAATCTCTGGCTGCCTCTCGAATGAAAGGCTGCATATTTCGACTGCCATGTCATCAAGTGCGGCTGAAGGCCATCTCAGTTTGAAGGATCCTTGAAAGGCTGCCTTTGTTTCGTGTCCTTCATTCAACTCATTTTGAAGGATGCATCAAGTGTATTCCACATTCCAGTTCACAAAAAAGAGTTGGCACTGAGCTTGCCTGAGTTCATTATGAAATGTAAGACAAAAATAATGATTTTGTAGATGAAGGCATACATGTTATCTTTGTTTTGGTGTAAATTAATTAACACTAAACTGCCAATAATGTAAGCCACTGGGAGACCACAGAGGTTGTCATTCACTGTATTGTATTAATAGAAAGCCAGTAAATACAAAGATTTTTAAAACAAAGTATTTTTAAAAAATTAAGTTTTAATAGTATTTGTGCCATGAGACTTTCTAATTATTATAAAATGTATAAAATGCTAATTCCATAAACAGCCTTGTGCTATAAAAGGGAATTTTTCGGAACATTTTACTATAAGTTTGAGTACCCTAATGCCGTACTGTTAAATTGTTTCATTGATTTATAGATCTAATTAATTTACACTGTATTTTTTTTAATAAGCTACACTGTGCAATTTACCCCATCTAGTGGTGAAAAGGTATATGACCATCCAGTGAACATTAGTTTCTGTTCCTCTCAATTCCGATATCATTTTAACTCCTCACGGTGGCCAATGTAGTCCAAGATTAACATGGCTTCCAGTTCGACCGTCGTCCATGAGTGTTAACTCAAACGTAAACGCAAAAGGCAAAGCTTGAATTAACGGGTATGTCCCTCTTTGGCTAATGTACTTTCAAGATGGAGGGGCAACATGGCGACCGACATTAGAACCCCTTACCCGTATGTATTTTCAATGGCATATTATACACTCACGAGAATACTTTATTACTTGAACGAAGTAAATATACATTAATGAGCACATATATTTTTGAAAGAACTAAGTGTTTTTAGTTTTAAGAATACTAAAAGAGTTACACAGTGTAGCATTAAGCCTTCTGCTATGCAAAGGACATTTGTTCATGTATATCTGAAGTGAATTGTTTTTTGGCTTAGAGCTGTTTTGTTTTTGTCAGTAACTTATGCAGTATTTTGTAGGTTGGCCACCATTCAGTTACTAAATCTTCGTATTTTCAGTGCAGCTGTTGTTAGTTATAGTTTTTTTTTTTTTTTTTTTTTGAGTAACATGCTCAACCAGAACCAGTAACACAACTAAATGATGTCATAAATCAGATTGTGGGTGTGTGATGAAATGGTATATACTAAACATTTATACAGACTAAAACTAGTCCTAATAACTGAACGCATAGATATCAAATTCACCATTAAAGTAACACGCACATGCACTTACCTGCCAATGTGTGTGATATGAGTTCTGGCATCAGCTTTCACCTCCACTCCATTTTTGTACCAGATGCCTTTCACATTCTCATCAGAAACCTCACATTTGAACACAGCCTCATCTTTAGCCTTCACGGTCAGGTCAGCAATGCTTTGATAGACCTCTAGTTGTTTCTCTAAAGGTCAGAGGTCAAAGAGAGGCCTATGTCATCACTACCACATTGCACCAACAATGCTATACATTACATTTGATAATCACATATTGCAGTATGTATTATCAAATGTAATGTGGAAATTCAGGTGTTAGACATATAGTATGAAATAATTCATGTTTTCATATGGTGTTTTGTTATTTTTAGGTGAACTATCCCTTTAAAATTTTAATAAAGAGAGGTGGGGTAAAAAAAGTAACAATCCCCCCACAGCCTGGTAGAGTTACACTAATGCTTGGCAGACCTTGACTTGATCAAAAGTCCAGACAACCTGGTAGCTGACACACCTGGGTATCAGTTTGCTTGTAAAGTGCAATACATGCTAGAAGACTCAGAGACAGAATGAAGGAGGGAGACGGGAGAGTGTGAAAGAGACAGACAGAAACAAACAATAAAAAGAAATGGGAGAGAAAGGGAATAAGTCAACTTTCTAAGATGCTATAAAAGAGATGGATGGAGAGGTGTGTGACAATGACAGAAGAGAGAGAGTGAGGGAGAGAAAAGAGTCATCTGCCTTGTTAAAATATATGGGTCAGGCGGTCTAACAATAGCTGGCATGTGGGCACTGTGAGTGGTAACCTTGTACAGAAGTGTCAGTGGCCATGTTTTCTGAACTGACAAGAGGTGAAGTTTGAATGACATGGCCATAAGGGGGTGAGGTTTAAGGGAGGAGTGAATGAAGAATGAACAACTCTTAGATGTCTTGACCTTAAATCATGACATGCAGACAAGTTACACATCATGCATATTAGAAATATCAAGTATCAAACACAAGTTACATTACTGGAAACATTTGTGCAAAAAAAAAAATCAAAGGCCTTGAAACTATATCCAAAGTCAGGTATTTACCCTGAACCATGAGCTCTGCTAATGATTGTCCTCCATTGGTTTTCACCCGGTAGTGTCCACAGTCCTCCTTAGTCACCTCATTAATGATAAGGACATGCTTACATCCATCTTTCTTGAAGCGGTACTTGAAGGACTCGTCTCGGGTGAGTTCCACACCATCTTTCTCCCTGTACAGGTCAGAGGTTTGCTATTTGTTAATATTTTGCTATTATTACTCATTGAATTGCTATTCACTATTCAAACTCGTATACATATTCATTTGTCAATTTATACAGAATTATGTTTGGGTTCATTTGAATTATAATCTTAAGAAACAAAAGTAGCAACAGATATCTTTGCCTGTATTTTGACATATATTCGAGTAAAATGGTTCAGTCCATTGTTAAGCCTACTTGATGGGATTTTGAGATGTGACCATTGCACTAAAAGGAATGCGAGAAAGGGCGGGGTTTAAGGGGACTAAATAATTGGAGAAGTCTGTCTTTTTTACCAGATCATGTTATGATAATTTATCATGAAGGGTTCACATGATAAACGTTCTGTAGCATGCATTTACTAAATAGATGTGTTTCAACTGACTTTAAAATCTCTAAAACTTCACTGAAATTTGGAAGTACTACAGAAGGAACTAAGTCCCTGAAATGACTTGTGTGAAACTGGCATGCTTCTCTAGTGCCTAGGCATTTAATACATCTCAAATCACTATTATCTTGAAAATGAGACAGTTAAAAAGAAATCAATGACAGAAAAGACATTTAAATACAACAGTAAGGGAAATTCCAAGAAGGTTTGCATCTGAAAATTTTTGAAGGTGTAGCAATGGCTAAAAGGGTTATTGCCGAGTAACAATAACTACGGTAACGCTTCCTTTTACAGTCCAGTTACCCATGTAAATACTATGTACTTATTTAAGTAACTACAATTACTGGGTAATAACTAGTACTAACCCTGTTCCATGTACTTACCTTATATTAGCTACTACTTTCTAGGTAAGTACACTGTGAGTACACCCTGAAAGTACTGTACTGTAAACTACCTCTAAAGAGTAAATCTTGATTTATGGGCATTACTTCAGGGTAGTAGTCGGAGCAAATGTGATAAATCAAATGGCTGACATAGTAAAAGACTATCGATTTTATGAAGTTCATAGTTGCTAATCTTTCTCAAGCACACATAAGCTTTTTTGCCGATCCCCAAGCCATGCAATTTTACATCTTATACTGTACACTGTAAAAAAATGCTGTAATTATGCAGCAGTTTGCCAGTAACTTACTGTAGATTTAAATTAATGTATATTTACTGGCAACAGTTTGTTCAAAGTTAAATAAACATTTAACATTAACGAGTCTTTGTCTTTACATAATAAAAACTATAAAATAATCTAATGCAAAGCATTCTGGGAACCAGAAATCTTCATCAATCTTTTTCAGTTTTTTTTTCCTTCAGATTTTGGTTCCCAGAATGCTTTGCATGATGCTGTTATTTTAGTTTTATTCTGTAAAGGTAAAGACTTGTTAATGTTTAATGTTCATTTAACTTTGAACAATCTGTTGCCAGTAAATAACATCAATTTAAATCTACAGTAAGTTACTGGCAACTATCTGCCAGGTTTACTGTAATTTACTGTAATTTCTACAGATTTTTTTACAGTGTACATAATGTTCTAATCCGTTTAGACACACAAAAACACATTACTACCGCCATTTTACTTGTAATATAGTTATATGCAGCAGAGTACCAGGAACAGTATCTACTTCTGCCTTTCCCTAATCATGTTGGTTCTAAAGTCATACACCATTCAAGAGAGGTGCCATTAACTGCCGGTGACTTTCTCATTCCATTCTAGGACACTTGTGAGGTGCTAAAAGGCTGCTATGACCTTTTCCAGGCAATGATCATTTACAGCCCAGGGTGATATAGAGCCTTGGCTACAGGTATGGCAGAACCAGCACTCACTCATGCACCACCATCTGTCAGTCAGTGTGACTCACCCAACCACACTGAAACAGACACATATGCCATCTACTGGACATCTGAAGAATGCCAGGACTCAAGGACAGCTTGTGCTAACCTCTTCTCTGACGTTGTTTTTTTTTTTTTTTTTTTTTTTTTAAATCTGTCTTGTAAATGTGTTATTAATAACGAAAAGGAATATGAAGTGTGTGCATGTTGATAGACCTACCATTTGACCTGAGCCCCCTCTTCAGACACCTCACACTCAAACTCCACTCTTTCTCCTTTCATAACCATCTGATCCTCTAGGTTACGTACAATCAGAACAGGAGGCTCTAAAAGGCACAGAGAGAGATTAAGAATTAATAATTGAATACTTATAAAATATATATCAAATATTTACTTGTCTTTTTTACTTTTTACTTGTCAAAGATCTTTGTCTGTACCTTTAACAAAGAGCTCAGTGACGGTCTTCTCATCTCCAACTTTGCACATATAAGCAGCATCATCTGATAGAGAACAGTTGTTGATGGTGAGGTAACGTTTGTTGCCTACACTCTCAAATATGTACCTGTGGAAAAACAAGACATTTTTCAGTAGCAATTCCAGTTTTGTTCTCTAGATGGAGACAAAGCATCAGCTTCCAAACATACGTCACAAATTAACAAAATACTTTTTTTCTTAATCAATTAAGACATTATCATGTCAGAAAGTTTGTGGCAAACACATAATATTCAATTGTTAAACATATGACAAGACTTGCTTTAAGATTCTTCAATTCAGAAGATGTATTTTTACAAGAGGTTTCACTTAACTAAGGTCACTGAAAGCTATTATGAGCCATTGAGGATTGATTCGTTTTTTTTTCCCCATTGTTATTTCAGTCTGTCCTTAAACATCTGACAGCCTCCATCCATTGCCATAGCTGACATCTGAGTCTACAGTGCTGTTGTGCATTCTTGGAAAACTGTCCCTGCATATTCATAGTCAACGGGCTGTTTGAGACATCTAACCCCAGAGACAACAGACGAGCCCTGATGTTGCTTATCAAGTGAAGGCTGCGTACTGTCAGACTACTGTTGAGTGCCACTCACTTGCTAGGGTTGACAGCGGAGAGTAGGAAGGACAGTCCATCCATCAGCAAGCACACAGCGTTTTCAAAAGTCAAGGAAACAGACAGTTATTTGTGATTCATGCACTTTACTACTTTAAGACCATGCATAATAATTATATCATAGAACGGGTTTTCCCCCTTTTAATTAAAGTGAAAGGACCTTAAAAATACCTTCCAGTTGGGTGTATCTCTTGTCCATTTTTGAACCATTTTACTTCTGCATCTGGATTGGCCACTTCAATTTCCATTTTGATCTTGTGTCCCTTTTCGACTTGGTAGGCTGGGTCCAGCTTCCTAAGAAAAGCTGTGGATAAAATAATGAAAAGCTCAGTCGCACTTTCAGGAAAAAATACTTCTTTACATTGTTTGTTTGCTGTCTGTTTTGGCTCTTGTATAGTGATTAAGGGTTGTAACGCTTCCTTTTACAGTACAGTACTTACAGCGTACTTAAAGTGTACTTACCTAGAAAGTACTGGCTAATATAAGGTAAGTACATGGAACAGGGGTAGGTTTAGGGGTAGGTTCAGGGTTAGTACTAGTTATTCCCCAGTAATTGTAGTTACGAAAATAAGTACATAGTATTTACATGGGTAACTGGACTGTAAAAGGAAGCATTACCAAAAACTCTTTACTTCTAATGCATCGAATGTGCATGTAACAACTAAACCTTTGATGTTTTTATTGAACAGATTCATTTCAGGCTATAAAGCTGCAAAGCATAGTCTTTCATGTACTAATCCACACAGTATATTTCTCTGTTACCCTTCCAACTTGAGCTATTTCTAATCAAATTTGTGTGGTCTTTAAGATTAACAAAGGGCTACAAACCTGCACTTTTCTTCTCTTCTTTTTTCATTTTTTTGAGTCTCTTCAGCATCCCTCGCAAGTCAGTGATTCCATACTGGAAAGCGATCTTTTCATACTCTGTCGCTGGAGCCTTCTGGAGGATTTCCCATACGTCTACGTCAGGTTCTGTGTTCACATGAACCGCTCTGCAAACACACAGAAGATGGATGTTGATTAGGTAATTAAATCAAGTCTTGTATCTTTACAATTATTTAATATTGCTCTTATTGATGTAATGTTGCTTTAAGAGTTTATTAAAGGGATAGTTCACTTTGAAATTAATTGTTGATATGTTTTAGCTTACCTCAAGTACATCCAAGATGTAGGTGTGTTTGTTTCAGGAGTATTTTCAATTTTGATATTTTTAGGTCAAACCGTTCGCTCTATCAGTCATATAATGGAGGTTTATGGGGTCCACCTCAAAGAGCATGCACTGAGAAGTCCAAATTAAACATGATTTAATGACTCGTAAATGTAAGTACACATTGATGGCCTAAGACACAAAACGACCAGTTTGTGTGAGAAAACGAACAGTATTTCTGTTGTTGATACAGCTTCAACCACAGCCGCAAAGTGCCCGCGCCCCTCCGGATTACTTGAACTTGGCTGTGGTAACAAGAGGTAAAAACGATATAAATACTGCTCGTTTCCGTGTCTTAGGCCATCAATGTGTACTTACATTTATGAGTCATTGAATCATGTTTAATTTGGACTTCTCTGTGCATGCTCTTTGAGGTGGACCCCATAGACCCCCATTATATGACTGATAGATGCGAACGGTTTGACCAAAAAATATCAACATTGAAAATACTGTGGAAACAAAGACACCTACATCTTGGATGCCCTTGAGGTAAGCTGAAACATATCAAAAATTAATTTCAAAGTGAACTATCCCTTTAAAGGGATAGTTCATTAAAAAATATATAATTTTGTCATTATTTGCTCACGCTCATTTTGTCCCAAACCTCTATGGACTTTTTTTTGTGTAACGCTGCAATAGTTTACTTACATTTTGAAAAATGTCTTTATTTATTTATTTATTTATTTATTCATATTTATTGTCCATACAGGCAATAAAAGTCCAAAACTGCAATGGACCCCAAATGACTTTCATTGTCTGGAACATAAAAACATACTTGTTTGGAATGATATGAGGGTGAATAAATGATGACAGAATTTTCGGGTGAACTATTTCGTGAACTATTTGAACTATTTTATGTTTAAGACTCAAACAAAATGAAAAAAAAATATAGGCTAAGCATTAAGAGTGTTTAGTACATTATTCATTCAAATTCTTTATTAAAGTATGTAAATGCAATTTACAACAGCAAATAAATATTAGTAAATGAAATCAATGTTTATTAATAGATTTTTTTTTCCTGTATTAAAAAAAAAATCTTACCGTTGGCCAGTTTTTAAGAAACTGCTGCACTTATGTAGAAGCAGAACCCAAGCGTCAAGCAAAGACAAACCACAGCTGATTAATTTCACATTATCAACCTTTTAGATCACAAAGCAACAAGCTGCAAGACCATCAAGACAATTTTACAAGTCATTTTTATATGCATTAAAAAAAATATGCAGAATCTACATTGTAGCCTACGGAAAAGTTTCCTTATAAGAGACCTTTGCAAAAAAATAACAGGGTGCAGTGTGTTTAACATAAGCAATTTGCAGGGTCAGTGAATGTGGGATGAATGGCGTGGGATGTTGAATGACGAGGAAATCGTGAGAGTTCTAGGTTTATTAATGTAATGATTAATTAGGAGTAAATGAGTATGATGAGGGAGTTTGCTAAAAATATGAAAAACGTGACTGCCTATCTAGTTCCAAGTGGGTGTGCAGTCTGCGGAGTGGAAAAAACATTGAAGAACTAAATTTGGCAATCAGTGGCTGATTAGGAGAGAGAACAATCAGGGTATCACACACAAACACACACACTTGGCAGTAAAACACTCAACATTCCCTCATGCACAGGCAGTCAGTTCAGTGTGACTCACTTACTCTCTGAAATGTGAGTGGCAGGGCCACAGGAGAAAAACAAAAAACAATTATAGATGAGCATACAAATTATGCAGCAGGCAAATTGGAATAAATAATTTATACGTCAATATGAAATCACAATTTATACAGTAAGGTACCTATATTTAATTTAAAGGGATACTCCACATTTTTTTGGAAATAGGCTCATTTTACTACTCCCCCAGAGTTAAACAGTTGGGTTTTGCCGTTTTCAAATGTATTCAGATGATTTTTTGATATTTAGAAGAATATTGGGTAACCAGAGAGTTTCTGGTCTCATTGACTTTCATACAGTGTTGGGGAAGCTACTCTGAAACTGTAGTTTGACAAGCTACAAGCTACTCTGGAAGTTAAAGTAGTTTAACTACAGTCAAGTTACCAGTTTAGAAAAGTAGTTGGCTACACTACAAGTTACTATCAAAAAGTAGCTAGCTACATTAAAACTACTTTTGCTTTTTTTTGAACAACGTATATTATAAATAACTGAATAAGTGTCTGAGGAATGTTTTAAGTTAAATATTTAGTGTTTAAATGCAATTACGATTTCAAAGAGTATTGTTTTATTACATACAAAACTCAAATATCTCTGACTGTTTGTCAAAATTGCAACAAATAGCCTACAACATTGCAAGAACGAAATATACATCCAACGTAATTGCATGTTGAACATTTTCTCAAAAATACTGATTGAACTTGGACAAGAGGCCATGGGTAATTAACGTTAGTTGTTTCTCCATCCTCTAAATCTGCCGTCACGTCTTGCTATATAGCTAATCATTATGGGTGTGTCAACCCACTTCTGTACGTCAGTGAACCTTTAGCTGCAAGATGCGTGATTAAACAACAGGTGGCGGTAATGCGGTAAAAAAATTAGTTTGTAATCTAACAAGAAGAATATCCTTGCATCGTCTTGATTCGCGCTGATTCGCGCAGGTCTCAACAAACGCAATGTAGCTTTTGCTTGCGTCACACCGCTGACTTGCTGCAAAAAGTAGTTAGCTACTGGAAAAGCTACACTGTTTAAAAAGCAACTGAGCTACTGCCAAGCTACTGAAAAATGTAGTTAAGTTAGTAGCCTCGCTACTTGTAGTTAACTACTCCCCAACACTGCTTTCATAGTATATTTTTTTCCTACTATGGAAGTCAATGAGACCAGAAACTCTCTGGTTACTGATATTCTTCTAAATATCAGAAAATCGGCTGAATACATTAGAAAACGGTAAAACTATTTAAGTCTGGGGAAGTGGTAAAAAGTGGCCTATTTCCAAAAAAAAGTGGAGTATCCCTTTAAATCATTCACACCATATAGCTCTAAACATACAGTGGTCAGACAACACTTTGAAAATCTTGGATTTAAAATCAATTTTAGACTATTTTAAACAATTGTAACATTGATTGCAACACAAATCATGAAAAATGAGCGTGATCTATGCCCAATAATAAATAAAGGTATATTTACGCGACAATGAACGGCAATGTTGTCTAAAATCATTCCGTTCACATAGATCCGCAAAAACCTTTAAAAGCGCTGTATTATGCATGCTAGGTCAGTAGTTGGCAATGTGCACTTTGTAAAGAAAAGCTACGTACCTATAAACTAAACATTTAATATGCATGAACATGACGTCTATGTTTTTGTAGTTTACACAGAGATGATAACAGTAGGCTATCGTTTTCAAAAACCTTCCTGCTTAAAAAACCCATTTTCATAAGATATCATTTTCTGGACACAAAACACTGTTGTCATGTAAATGAATGGCCAAAACAACATAAAAATAGTTTTTTTGAAAACAGTGTTAGTAGATCCTTAATCAAAATAAAATACTAAGGCATCTAAGCAAATGAACTGGAACAGAACAACCAAAACTAATCAGGGGTAAAAAAAAGGACGAGTGTGACTAAATCAATGAACTAATGAGTAACCATGGAAACTAACCAGAAGCAGAACTAGGAACAAAGACAACAGTTAAATTTTTCAGGGCAACTAAATTGCTAATAGTCATTTGTTCAAAAATGCATACAATTATTGCATTTATTCACAAATGGTCTCAGACTTCTGGACCCCCACTACAGAGAAAGTTTTAGACATGTAGACAATGAATGTATCTGATTGTAATGTTTTAGATGCCTCAAGACTCACCTCTTTTTCAGTAAAGCACTGAAGTCCAGACTCACCCGAGTCATCACCTGCATCTGACGCTACTGTTGGAGAAGAAGGAATCGAGAGCCACAAAACATGAGCATACAAAACTGGTAATTATAAGGCACATTTTCAAAACAGGGGAAATCTTTTAACAGCTTCTATAATGTTAAAATGCAGTCATTTTAAAAACTAAAATGTAATTAATGATTATGTAAAATAACAGAATATCAAGAACAGAATGTCATGTTCAAGCACTATTATTGTGCATAAAATATGGAACAGTTCAGTAAGATTCTTTAAATATTTACACTTATATATTGAAAGAAATTGCATTTATTTGAGAAATTACAGTACAAAAATGTAATGTTATTACAATTGAATTAACTGTTATCTATTTCATAATGTAAATTATTCCTATGATGCCAAAACTGAATTTACAGCAGCCATTCTGGAGTCAGTGGCATGGTCACATGATCCTTTGGAAATCATTCTAATATGCTGATTTGGTACTTATGAAACAGTTATTCCCATTAGCAGTGTTGAAAACACTTGTGCTGCTTAATATTTTTGAAGCTTTATCATTTCCCCTGTATTCTTTGATGCATAGAAAGTAAAAATATATATATATATACATATGTATATATATATATATATATATATATATATATATATATATATATGTATCCTTGCTGAATAAAAGTTAATTTCTTTAAAACAAAATATCTTACTGACCCCCAAACATTAGTAAACGGTTGTGTATACTGACACATATAGAGCAAAACACACACACACAAAAAGAAAGAAAACACATGCAAATCATTTTCTGAGGCAATAGAAACTTGAACAGATCTGCACTGCGCTGTTTTTAAAGTGCCCCTATTATGCTATTTTAAGGTTTCCTCGGTTCAAGGTTAAAGGTTTTGTAGGTATCCTGTAATAGGTTCACATGCTATAGTAAGTGTCTGAAACGTTTTGATAAAGGATTCGGTCTCTCTAAATCACGTCTTTTCTGAGAGCCTGCTCTGATCGGTCAGATGGTCCAGTCTATTGTGGAAAATCCATGGCAGACTCCTAGTACATATCAAAGACACTTAGGATGTTCAGTTATTATAAGGCAACAAGTGAGGAACTTCTCTTATGGTTTGACAACATCTAGCAAATCACCATGGAATGATGAGGAGCAACAAAAGAGACACATCACTCAAAGTTTGGGCAGCCGGTTCCAGCTGATTTTGACAAGGTATCAGCCACAGTTAAGAAGTTGAGTTGCATGGAGAGATTTCTGTTATTATGTTTCAAATTACCAAAAGTCAAGTATTTCAAAACAGTCACGCACATAGTGCGGTTTCTGATTAAACTGCTGGCACCGTTATTAGTGTGATCCTCTAATTTGCTCACTCTTAATCAGTGTCTGCACTTGAAAAGATCAGTGGACAGGGAAATCATATTCACTTTAAGGCTGTCTGCCTCGGATACACAAGTAATGAGTGTTGGGGAAATTGCCCTTCTCACAAAAACAGAGAAAATGGTCAGAATAAGAGAACAGGAAATGAGAGTCAGGATGAGAGTTTGCAAAGATCCTTGGAGAGTGAGTCATAAAGCATCAGCGATGACTAATATCACTCTCCTTAGATGTTGGCAGACAAAGGGAAGATTGAAAAGGACAGAAAGAAAAGGGCAAGCTATAACAGATGACTGACAGAGAGAGACACGGATGGACACTGAAGGACTCAATGAACTCTTTGATGACAAATCAGTGTTGTGAATATATCCCCTGCTGCTGCTGCAAACCCCTATACTTAGCTACCTGCCAGGTTCTCCCATCTTCTTCTTACCACCTGCACTGGTGCTCCTGGGTAATCAGGAGTTCCAAAAAGGGTTAATGCAATATAAAAGCAAAATTTTGAATCCCAAATATGGACTCAAATGCTATCTGAATGTACAAACAAACCACGAAAAGAGGTTCTAGGATCTATGCACACAACATTATTTCATCAAACCAAGCAAGCAAGCAAGAAAAAAAAGTAAGTATTTGAGTACTATGTTTCTGAAATGGCATGATACTGTTGGTCACCATGGCCTTTTTTATTTTAAGGAATTGTTGAAATCATTCCTCTAATCTTTATTAAATAAAGAAAAACAATAAATGACATAATACTCACGTGCGTCTAAATGCAGAGCGAATATCAAACCCTTCGGTTGCACGAGACTCTGGAGTGAAAAGCACACATCAGAAATTAATTTAGCACTTCTTTATGTTGTTGTTTATCAAGCATGCAAATGGTGGTTCTTATTGAAAGTGTTTTGTTTTTTTTTCAGGTCCAAAATAAAAGTTTGGGTCTTACCATGTACTACCAGGTCAAAATTACAGCTGTCAAACTTGTCTCTAAGACGACACCTCACATCGATAGGCTCCAGCAAAGTTGGCTTTAGCTGCAATGATATGCATCTCAAAAGTGTACACCTGAAAGGAAAAGAAAAAAACGTTTTGGGTTCATTTGACTTATTTTTTGACTATCAAACTATTCTAAATGTATTGTGTATTACATAACTATTTGAACACAGACCTTATTGTTGCGGTCATAGTGCTCTTTGAGTTGCAGGTGCTTTCCTGACTTGCTGGCCAGATCCATCCACTTTCCTTTGAACCATTTTACCGTGGGCTTCTTCAGCAGAGATTCACCACACACCCGAGCAACAATGGTAATGTTCTCACCTACATGGGAGGAACAGATTGGAAGAATGTTTTCATTTCATATGCATTATCAGTTTCTTTTTAACTAGAGGAAGGGTCACTCACCTACAGTCACCTCCCCACTTTGGGGCTTCTCTGTGAAGAGACCTGTAAGGTCCTGCCTTGTGTCAGGATGATGACTCTCAGGCAGAGCTTAAAAACAGACAGAAAACTTAGATTTGTTATTCAGTCAATTTTAATCATTTGAAATGTGTAATTAGATGGCAAAGCATAATGAAAAATGTCTGTGTGTGTTTTTCACCTTCAGGTACTGCGCCATCTGACGCGGGTCCGCTGGTGTCTGGAGCTGAGTTTTCAGAAGGTGCTGGTGGAGCTTCTTTAGGTTCCTCAGGCTTAGAATCCACAACTGCAGGTTCTGGGGATATGGCTTTTTGTGGTTCCTTCACTGCAAACAAAATGCTGATTTTAGCTCACATGGCTCTTAAGTATAGATATTCAAACATAAAAACATTTCAGATATATTACCCTTAAAACACACTCTCTGTCTATTAATGAACATGCTTTTGCATCTCCTTTTTAGCTTTGATTTCACTCTCTTCAGGATTCTACTGGCTACTGAAATTAGCACTTGGTTTCATCTTTGTCTGTGGCTGGATAAATGCCTCTAATTAGCCTACCTGATGTATAACCATAGAGCTAGGGTAATGCTTCCTTTTACAGTACAGTACTTACAGTGTATTTACAGTGTATTTACCTAGAAAGTACTGACTAATTTAAGGTAAGTACATGGAACAGGGTAGGTTTAGGGGTAGGTTCAGGCTAGTTATTACCCAGTAATTGTAGTTACTAAAATAAGTACATAGTATTTACATGGGTAACTGGACTGTAAAAGGAAGCGTTACCGAGCTATGTAACGACTATATAAAGTTGCAATATGTCCAGGTGAAGCACATGAAACATTGGACATTTATACTCAAGAAATAGCACTAATACTTGTTATACTGAACCTATACTGTGTTCTATTTGTATAAGAATAATTCTGTAGAATTGTGTTTTTTTTATCAGGAAAAATGCACTAAAAAGACACCTAAACCTTACTGGCCCTCTAGAAGAAAAGGTTCTATATAGAACCTTAAAACGTTCTATCAGCACTACGTATTTGGAACCCCTAAAAGGTTCTATACAGAACCCTTTTTTTAAGGGTTCTTTGTCCCCTGGAAAAAGGTTCTTTATGGAACCTTTTGGGTTCATTCATTATCATTTCTTTTGTCCTTTTCTGATTAAATATTTCATATTATTGACAAACATCAAGACCCTAAAATGTATTTATGAATGCATGTGAATGATCACAAAATTCAAGATATGGGGGTTAGAAAATGTATATATTTATAACATTTTATGTAGTTAATCAGTTAATCAGAAGAGTGCCATTTCAGTTTTTCTCCTACTAAAATCAGCATGATTAAAATGTGATATTAAGTTACTACTACAGTTTAATAAACAATAATTTAATTACAACTATAAAATGTGGCAGAATAATGTAATATACTAATGAATTATAGCCTATAAAGAACCTTTGTACCAAAAGGGTTCTTTCTTGTCATTATAGAACCTTTTTAGCATAAAAGGTTCTTTGGAGTTGAGTAAAGAACCCTATGCTTCATATATAGAACCCCAATGAACCCTTTTTTCTAAGAATGAGACACTGACATTATTAGGCTATTCGTCCAGTATTTAATTAAACTCACACTTATCTTTATAATGCATTTCAAGATCACAAGCTCTATGAACAGACTCTGAAGTTTAATCCCTGGTTTCACAGACCAGGTTTAAGCCTAGTCCCAGACTAAAATGCATGTTTGAGTAGTCTTAACTGAAAGCAACTTGCTCTGATAAATCTTAAAATATATCAGTACATGTTAAGGCACGTTTAAAAAAGCTACTTAAATGTCGTAATTGAACTAAGGACTAATCCTATCTTTATCGAAGCCCCATCGGTGAAACCAGGCCTTAGAGTTAGAAGTGCGGAACAGCTATAAGAGGTCTGGTGAGTTTTCCAGATTCCACAACAGTATGTGAAATCCTTACAAATAGTGATTACATGCTCAGAAAATGTGCTTTAAAAAACATCTGCTTGCAACGCCAGGGAAAAGTGAATCAGAAAGGAGAATGGTTAAGGTGCTCAGTGACTGCTTTACAAACGAACCAAAGGTGGGGTAAAAGTGAGGTAAATACAGGAAAGACATGAGTCACCAACCAAAAATCACCCACCTTCTGATTCTTTTATCTTTAATTCAAATTTGACTTTTGACACCCCAGCAATAACAGCATATCCCACTGCATCCTCAGGGACTGCATTGTTTATTGTGAGCGAGTGCTTAAGGCCCTCCGATGAGATGGTATATTTGTCACTGGATGAGATGTCCTTGGAGTCTCGCTGCCATCTCACTTTTGCATCAGGCTTCTCAGTCTCGGCTACAAATATGACTGTAGCCCCAATCTCTGCAGTCTGAGACTTTGGTTTCTTGATGAAAGCTGAGACTGAAGGAGGGAGGGAGGGTCAGAAGGAAAGTATTTCCAAAATCTCCACCTCAAGCTCTAATCTCTGAAAATGGCTTGTCCTGACCCGGTTTCTTCTCTAGCCTCTCCGATATTGCACACTTTGAATGGTCCTCAAGACTTTGTGGTCTAATGCTTAAATCTCTAGATGTCTCAGACCAATATTCTATCATTTAGCTATATACGAAAATGTGTTTAGAAGAACATTAAGATGAATCTATACAAATCTCAGTTTTTATAAGTTTATTTCAGTGGAACAATCTAAAACACCTGCCCCCAGTTTCACAGACAAAGATTAAGCCTATTCTCAGACTAAAATACATGTTTGAGCTCTCTTAACTGAAAGCAACATATACTGACAAATCTGTTCTTGTCTCAAGCTGCACATGTTTCTTTCTAAAGCATGAAGGTATGCAAGGTCACAATGCTCAAAGTCCATTCCAAAGGGAGATATTTTTATTCAACAGAATTCACTTTCCAAGAACTATGAACGACTCGTTGGACTACAACACGTTTTATTCCGGGCTTTATGAAGTCACAGTGGTACTCATTAAAATAATCTCCACCCGCAGAATACGCACAAAGGGACAAGGCCTGGTTGAGCTGTTGATATGTCAAAGAGATGTTGTTTTTTCCACCACTTTTCCAAAACTCATTTGTTTGATCTTCCTAAGCCTGACGAACTTAAGAGTGGTTAAAATTTATTTTAAACACTGTTCCTGAACATTATAATCCCGATGTTTATCTGTGTGCTGCTCATTTTACGTTGAACATTTTCAAGAAACTTAGAGAGTACAATGCAGACTACACATAAAAGCCTTTGCTTTTAAAGTTAGTTTTTGGTGTGCGTTGAACGGTGCAACAGTGACTCAAATAACCACCCGTTACAACCAAGGTGGGCAGAAGAGCATCTCTGAACGCACAGTACGTCGAACTTTGAGGCAGATGGGCTACAGCAGCAGAAGACCACACCGGGTGCCACTCCTTTCAGCTAAGAACAGGAAACTGAGGCTACAATTTGCACAAGCTCATCGAAATTGGACAATAGAAGATTGGAAAAACGTTGCCTGGTCTGATGAGTCTCGATTTCTGCTGCGACATTCGGATGATAGAGTCAGAATTTGGCATCTACAACATGAAAGCATGGATCCATCCTGCCTTGTATCAACGGTTCAGGCTGGTGGTGGTGGTGTCATGGTGTGGGGAATATTTTCTTGGCACTCTTTGGGCCCCTTGGTACCAATTGAGCGTCGTTGCAACGCCACAGCCTACCTGAGTATTGTTGCTGACCATGTCCATCCCTTTATGACCACAATGTACCCAACTTCTAATGGCTACTTTCAGCAGGATAATGCGCCATGTCATAAAGCTGGAATCATCTCAGACTGGTTTCTTGAACATGACAATGAGTTCGCTGTACTCAAATGGCCTCCACAGTCACCAGATTTCAATCCAATAGAGCATCTTTGGGATGTGGTGGAACGGGAGATTCGCATCATGGATGTGCAGCCGACAAATCTGCGGCAACTGTGTGATGCCATCATGTCAATATGGACCAAACTTCCTGAGGAATGCTTCCAGCACCTTGATGAATCTATGCCACGAAGAATTGAGGCAGTTCTGAAGGCAAAAGGTGTTCAACCCGTTACTAGCATGGGGTACCTAATAAAGTGGCCGGTGAGTATATGTAACTTTTCTTCTAAAATCAATCCTTTTTTTTATTGCCTGTGTGTGAAGGGGTTGTAATCACACATTACAATGATCCACTTGTTGGGTTTTGCTATTACCTCTGAATGGCAGTATTCCTATTTCTAAGTCTCCAGGTCGGATTTTCTGCAAAAGCCATTGGATGTGACATGCATGCGGGCTCTCGAAGCCTCCTTTTTACTCCTTTTTAATATACAGTCTATGCGATGGCACTGCAGCTAACGACATGGAGTGATAACACCCAAAAACGCACTGCCTCCAATACAACACACTCTCCAACACAAACTCCACATAAATATATATATATATATATATATATATATATATATATATATATATATATTTATATATATATATATATATATATATATATATATATATATATATATATATATATATATATATATATATATATATATATATATATTTATATATTTATATATTTATATATTTATATATATTTATATATTTATATATTTTATATATATATATTTATATATATATATATATATATATATATATATATATATATATATTTATATATATATATATTTATATATATATTTATATATATATATTTATATATATATTTATATATATATATTTATATATATTTATATATATTATTTATATATATATATATATATATATATATATATATGTATCTGCTAAAGCTCAGGCCACAACGTTAATCAGTATTCGATTTCAGTCTAGTTCTCTAACCGTTTCATTATCATATTATTCACCTATGTTGACATCGCTGATTGTGAAAGACACACGAATAGTTAGTGAAATGCATTATGCTAGATAACACCACAAATGTAACGTTATCATGGTACGAGCATGGAGCATTAGTTCAGACGTCAAGCTAATAAAAATAGCCTGTTATTGTAATGTTGCAGTGTAAAATCTGAAACATCACAGATAGAGGCCGCTAAAAAATACATATAGCGCCTTTGAGAGAAGTAATTCTCCAGAGGGAATTCTGTAAAAAAATACTAATGAATAAACTTCAAGTAAAATGTATACACCTGCTTAGGAATAGCTCAGGCAATATTTAGAAAACTACTTTTCACTTTAGTTTTGACACTTGAAGGTGTTGCTGGAACTTGATCTCCGTTGCTATTGTTACTCGCATACCTTGAATTTTTAACCGCTTATTCATCGTTCTTTCTTTCACTTTGAGTCACACATCTTCAATAGCATCATTCAAACATAAAGCAAGCCAAACCCTCCGGGTTTAAAAATAGTGCATGTGCTCTCCATTGAGAACTGCAATCCATTTTGACACAGCCGCAGGTAGCTGCTAGAATGGATTAACAGATCTATTTCTGTTGTATATCAAGTACTGGTCCCTCTCTTGCCATTTCAAAACTGCTGGTATCCACATTGTCTTTGTTCCATGGATTGATGGAAGCAGTGGCAGTAAACTATTGATCTCTGTGTGGTAAATGTGTTTTGAACTATAATGCATGTGAGGTAAGCACAAATTCCAGGACCTGTTCAGGAAGCATGTTCATTCGAAATGTTGGGCTGAATGTCTAGGGGACTGATAGATAAAAGGTAATTGCCTAAACTCTAGAGTAAAATAGACAGTTCATGGGATAATTTAAGTCAGCCAGTGTGCCAGCCAAAAGTCATAGGATTTCACTGTGAGCTGGGATGGGAAGGGAAAGTATTTCATGAAGGTGACTTGTATCATTAAACTTATACTAGATGCTGATGCCACACAAACATTTAAATCCTAGGCGTGTCTGTCACCCAAAAGAAAATGTGACATCTGTTCAGTCACTATATACTTTATAGTGACTCCAAGGCTGCCCTTTGTCCAAGATAATATTCAAAGGCCCTTTAATCTAAGCTGATATACCTCTGGTATTTCTGGTGTAATAAAAATAAACTCGAAAATATTATGTCAGTTTTGTTAATATAACTACATCTAAATAATTGTAAGACTTTTTGGGGCTCCAGTGTAAGTTTGCCGAGTACCCCTATTGGTCCACTGCCCCTGATTGAGAAACCACTGGCCTAGAGTCATTGAAGTACACTGTAGATATTGAAAACGGGAAGAGAAGGGGTTTGCTGATGGATTATGTGGCTACCACTAAACTCCATTAATGCTTAATGCTGAAAGCGATGCAACAGCATTGTTAGCAAGCTGTAGGTCTTAGCGAATATTGCCTGAGTAGGCTGTCAAACAGGTGGCATCACATTATGGCAATCCTTTAATTCCTGCTTATAGGCAAGGTTTTCTGTGCATTTTTGGAAAAAAAAACTTTAGTCAACTGCCATTATAATATCTCTTTTGCTTAGATAAGGCATTAAATGGCCTTTTAGATAAAAAAAAATATAATAAAAATATTGCCAGAAATTCTACAGCAGTGCTAATGCAGTCACATGCTTTGAATGCTGTTTTCATACAGTATGCAGTACAATTTAAAAAAAACATATTGACAGGATATTAAGAAAATGCTCATCACATCAACTGATTCTGCCCATGTGTTCAATCACAAATGTTCATAATTGTTCAAATTATACAGATTATACCACAAAAACAGAAGTGCAGGAGTTCAATAATGGAAAGCACAGTATATATTACAAATTGCTATGATTTCTAAGGTTGTATACGGTGATCAACTCAGTACACGTAGGGTCAAAGTTCAGAACAGAAAGGTTAACATTTCCTCAAACAACAACTCCAGTTAAATATCTCTGCTAAAAGAAATCGGTCAAATGCCTATTTGTCAAATAGAATTAAGAACAAAAACACTAGCATACCAGTTTTTTTAGTTGGTTCTGGCATCCTTGTTGAGTGTCCCAAACAGGCATTGTGGACACCAACACTAACACTTCTCTTTTAATAGATACCCCCGCCCCCAGACCCCTTAAATGTCCCACGGTACTTGCCCCAAATCATCCTGCCCACCCCTTCACACATCTACCACCATATCATTGAGCCCACCTTCCATCACCCCCATTGGATGACAGAACAAAGAAGCTAAAGGTTGATGGAGGATAAGGGAGCACAGACTGGATGGGGTAAATTTAGAGTCTGACTGTAGCAAAGCATCTTCAGATGTTTCAAAAGTAGCAGTCAGTATGTGGTTTGGCCAGCAGCTGTTTTAAGCATATCATCCTCATGGACTAAGATATTACTTCACTCTTCCACCAAGGCACTTGCAAGTTCTCAAGTTCTCTCAAGTCTCTCATCGTCCTGGGGACACATGGTTACATGCATCTTTCTTTTGGTGTTCTGGAGTCAGAAAGGTCTCTATAGTGCCAAATAACATGTGTTGGATGGTAAATTTGAAATTTTCTTCTAAAAATGACAATTTTTATCAAGCTTGTATATTTAAGTTCAGTAATTTCACTTAAATGACAATTAATAGGTAATCTTCATTGCCATTTAAGTGAAATTACTGAACTTATACAAGCTTGATAAAAATTGTCATTTTAAGAAGAAAATTTCAAATTGCATTTAAGAGGCTTTTGCATCTGAATCTTATATATATATATATATATATATATACACACATATATATATATATATACACATATATATATATATATATATATATATATAGAAATTATATGTAAATCTCATATACAGTGTTTACATGAAAATATTTATTAAATATATACAAGCATGTGTGTGTATTTTATATATATAAAATAATTATACACATTGCACCCACATATAATATGTAAACACAAACTTTTATTTTGGATGCAATTAATCGTGATTAATCATTTGACAGCCCTAATTTTTATATAATATGGGAACATTACATTTAAAATTCACTTTAATTTTTAATCATGGAGATAATTCATGGGAAATGTGCAATGCTTAAAGTGGAAGATTTTTGCCACATGATGATAAACAAACACTTGAAAATGACATTTTATCCCCACAACCAAAGAGGATCACTCATTGTCACATTTTTCACATGTTTTGCTTTTAGATTTATATGTAAGCACTTAAAAATCAGTTTTTTGTCCAAGTTCAGCACTGTTTTGCACTGAAGTATGAAGTAGCAAGAGTTTTTAAAAACTCATCAGATCTACATGAATCACACAAATAGCTTATTTTGAATTAACCAATTATTATAATTATTTTGAAATATTTTCCTCTCTGTTAACAATTTCCTAATGAGTGAAATCTGACTACCCAATTTACAAACAAACCACAACTTTATTTTTTGAGCATCCGAGATATTTGGAAATTAACTGATTAATGTTAATCACTTTGCCCTCTCAGCCTCATATAAATTAAACTTACCAATCTTGTTTGATCACTTGGACACAATGCTGTTCCATTTTAATGCATTGTTTTTAATTTTCCTTTGTTTTGTTTTTTTTCTGTTCTGCACCTCAAAATTCCCTCTTCTAGTTGTTAATTTTGTGACTCTAATGTCGCAAGGGTGAGAGGTTGATAATAACTTGTTAATAAAATATTTTTTTTAACTAATTTTAATTGCTAAACAAAAGTTTAATCAAATAATTTCACTGTTGTTGTTGTTTTTTAAAGCAAATAAGCTTTATGTTATTTACGTTTTATTAAAAAGATTTTCACAGAATAATTTCGGGTGAAATGGCCCTTGTGCAGAGCCCTCGAGATAGTCTATTGCATAGGCCTACCTCATTTAGGCGCCCCTGTGTCAACCTTTTCTTGACCCTGAAGCACAAGAACATCAACACTGGCTTCTGAATTATGCATCTTGTTTTGTTATGGCCGCCCTTTTAAGAAAATAAACCCTGTTGTTTATCTGAATGCCATCTCATCTTAGATTAATATTGCATCTTGACATAGTATTCAGCTACTACTTTTAGATACATTGCATGAATACTGTTAAGACAACGTTCTAACATGACTGAATGTGCTTTAACCTGAAATTGCAGTGCCCTGATGTCCTTTTGTGTCTTTTGAAAGTCACTGTCTGTATAAAATACCAGATTACCATTGCATGTATTACTGTCCGTCACTGTGATGCATTATGGTCTTTTGATCACTAGTCACACACACACCTGTCTATGGCCTGTCAGCACCTCGTCATTCCAGACAGTCACACCTGGTTGCATGCTGACAACTGCATGAAAGGCTTCAGCTGGAGCTTCTGCGACATGAACGAAAGTTATTTGCTGTTCTTGTAATGACTATATTTTCGCATCGGGTACCGCAGATAGGATTTCTTCTAATCTAAGTGTGAATCCAGGAGGATCTGAATCACAAAGAACAGGAATTATCAACCACTGTGATGCTGTGTTGTGTGATTTAAATGTTTCCTTCTAAATCGAATTACCACTTGGACTATATATATGCATTTTACGTGTGTAGCTACATGACGTGTTTCACACAGCAGGATATTATGACCTCTCAACAGCCCAACATGGCCAACACAAATAATAAATCCGTGGACTACGTGTGCGCTTGCTGTCACTCTCTCAATGGCACATTCCATTGACATTTCTCTGTGAGGGGTGGGAATTCTGTCTGGAGTCACAAACCAAAGATAAGTGCTGTCTGGGTGACAGGGTCCTTGACCTATAACGAATACTGTTGAAATCCCACGTTTAGCAATTTTTTTGTAGTTTAATTTCGCACAAAAACAAAGAACGAATAAAAAAAAATAAAAAGGGGAAAAACACAAACAAGTAGGCCTATTCTCTTCCATACAAACTTCAAAAAGTGAAGAATTCTGTTAATAATAATAAAAATAATAATATGTGACACTGGTGATTTATTTTTATGTTTTATTAATCTCAGATAGGATAATACTTATTTGTTTAGTAATGCCATAAGCAGACAGGTTACACATAAATAGAAAGAATCCTTATTATTAATAATTTATTTGTGATTTTAGAAAATCACAAATATTTCATTTTTCAGCATTTTCAGCAATTTCAATATATTTCAAAAATATTTCAGCAATTTCATTTTGGGTGAACTATCCCAAACGGGAAAGTTCACCCAAAATGAAAGTGCTGTCACCCTCTCGAGGTAATACTTGGATTCCCCCTAGCGGTCTGTGTTTACAAATTTCCGAGAGGAAAAAAAAGAAAGCGAAAGAAAAAAGTGAGAGGTGACAGCATTCTAATCGATTAAAAAAACAAAAACAATATGTAAATAAACTGAAACGACACTGTCTTTAAATATGCTTGTATAATATAAAAAATAATGTCGTATTTGATCCTAGTAATAAAAAAAAAATAGTAATAAGGCTAGATTAATGCCTGCCCTTAACATTTAAAATGTAAGCAATTATTTTAAAATTACTTTAATTTGTAACACCATTATAATTATAAAAAATTTAATAATTATATATATATATATATATATATATATATATATATATATATATATATATATATATATATATATATATATATATATATATATATATATATATATATATATATATATATACATATAGACATAATTATTTTCGACATTAGACTTTTATTTTGGAATAAAGAGGAGCTTTAATATTTGCCGGAAGTAGTATGCTGTGTAATCGCATACATCGCCATAGAAGAGCAAAAGCATCGAATCTGTATACTATTGAAACACGCAACGAAAGCCGTGTAAATAATTCTAGAGAATCCGTAAACCAGCATTGATTTCGTGCATGTCCTGTGTTTCATTGTGTTTTCCGGACACGTTATTGTTGCATCAGATAGAGGAAAATGGCAAGCACAGGAGATATAGGTAATATTTCTTTATTTAACGTTACTTATTTCACTTTTCTTTGCAATGTAACTGGCATGCTGTATGCTGCTTGAACATCAATGCGTGTTCGTTCTGTTAGACCTGTTTAAAGTGATTCATTAATGCTGGTTCTATTCAAACCTGCAGCTGTTACAAGATTCCCCACTATTTATTGTACTATTTTACTGCTCTTTACATAAACATGTAACGTTTTTTTTTTATGTGGCAACATCCCTGAGTCTCTCCTATTGCTGTTAAACACTGTCTGTCATATTGTTTTATTAGCCCGTGTCTG
Organism: Hybognathus amarus; assembly: GCA_030378365.1. Lineage (NCBI taxonomy): Eukaryota > Metazoa > Chordata > Actinopteri > Cypriniformes > Leuciscidae > Hybognathus > Hybognathus amarus. Next base: position 669,780 of record JAQIUQ010000619.1, read on the forward strand.
AAGGTCTGAATATTGCTTTGACAGATGAGATTAAATCAGACAGTCGAAATAGTGAAACACTTATGGCACATAAGGAGTAAAATAATTTCATATTTAAGTAGATGTCGGAATCGAATGGAATTGAGCTCTTCCGGTGTTGTGCCGAATTCCGACTCCCTGCCAGAATCTGACTCCCCTCGCGAGCACGCGCGTGACGTCATTTTGTGCCGCCACCAAAACAGACAGTAATCAGACGACGTAAGAAATTACATGATAGCAATTTGTTCGTTGATTTTTGATCATGTATTCTTTTTTCGTCTTTGATCATGTATTTTACCAAACTCTTATGATTTACAACTTGGACTGTCAGATTTTTTGCTTGTAATGTGTTTTTACTACAGTATTGTAAAACAGTGTTTTTTTTTTATTACTAGTGTTTTTTTGTGGTAAAACAATGGTTTAGTTTCGTAAGGGTAGCCTACACCTATACATGAACATCATTACTAAATGGAATGCAGACAAATATGTCATTTGACTTTCCTGCCTGCACATTTTCTATATTAAAACAACAGTGCTGCAAAACATACTTCCCAGGAAAAACGCTTATCATTGAACCTCCACACTTGTGCTTTTAAAATACTTATTATTCAACCTGCACACTTTTCTGCAGGTAGTCTACAGGATGAGATGAGTCTCCAGAAGTGTCTTGAGTCTCTGACCCAGCTAAAGTGATCTCAGAGTGGGGGGTGTGAACTCAGCAGAGCTGCCAAAATCATGCCCCCTATGTAAAATACTTAATATTTAATTTATATTAATATTTTTTTTTACAGGTAGTCTACGGGATGAGATGAGTCTCTAGAATGAGTGTTTTAGATCTCTGACCCAGCTAAAGTGATCTCAGAGTGGGGGTGTGAATTGGCAGGGCTGCCAAAATCATACCCCCCTATGTAAAACACTTACTATTTAATTTAACTTAATTCAATTTTTTTTACAGGTAGTCTACAGGATGACATGAGTCTCTAGAATGAGTGTTTTAGATCTCTGACCCAGCTAAAGTGATCTCAGAGTGGGGGTGTGAACTCGGCAGAGCTGCCAAAATCATACCCCCCTATGTAAAATACTTAATATTTAATTTATATTAATTTTTTTTTTTTACAGGTAGTCTACAGGATGAGATGAGTCTCCAGAATGAGTGTTTTAGATCTCTGACCCAGCTAAAGTGATCTCAGAGTGGGGGTGTGAATTCGGCAGGGCTGCCAAAATCATACCCCCCATGTTAAATACTTACTATTGAATTTAAATTAATACAATTTTCTTACAGGTAGTCTACAGGATGAGATGAGTCTCCAGAATGAGTGTTTTAGGTCTCTGACCCAGCTAAAGTGATCTCAGAGTGGGGGTGTGAATTCGGCAGAGCTGCCAAAATCATACCCCCCTATGTAAAATACTTAATATTTAATTTATATTAATAATTTTTTTTTACAGGTAGTCTACAGGATGAGATGAGTCTCCAGAAAGAGTGTTTTGAGTCTCTGACCCAGCTAAAGTGATCCCAGAGTGGGGGGTGTGAATTCGGCAGAGCTGCCAAAATCATACCCCCCTATGTAAAATACTTAATATTTAATTTATATTAATAATTTTTTTTTACAGGTAGTCTACAGGATGAAGTGAGTCTCCAGAAAGAGTGTTTTAGATCTCTGACCCAGCTAAAGTGATCTCAGAGTGGGGGTGTGAATTCGGCAGGGCTGCCAAAATCATACCCCCCTATGTAAAATACTTAATATTTAATTTATATTAATTTTTTTTTTTTACAGGTAGTCTACAGGATGAGATGAGTCTCCAGAATGAGTGTTTTAGATCTCTGACCCAGCTAAAGTGATCTCAGAGTGGGGGGTGTGAATTCGGCAGAGCTGCCAAAATCATACCCCCCTATGTAAAATACTTAATATTTAATTTATATTAATATTTTTTTTTTTACAGGTAGTCTACAGGATGAGATGAGTCTCCAGAAAGAGTGTTTTGAGTCTCTGACCCAGCTAAAGTGATCTCAGAGTGGGGGGTGTGAATTCGGCAGAGCTGCCAAAATCATACCCCCCTATGTAAAATACTTAATATTTAATTTATATTAATTTTTTTTTTTTACAGGTAGTCTACAGGATGAGATGAGTCTCCAGAAAGAGTGTTTTGAGTCTCTGACCCAGCTAAAGTGATCTCAGAGTGGGGGTGTGAATTCGGCAGAGCTGCCAAAATCATACCCCCTATGTAAAATACTTAATATTTAATTTATATTAATTTTTTTTTTTTACAGGTAGTCTGCAGGATGAGATGAGTCTCCAGAAAGAGTGTTTTGAGTCTCTGACCCAGCTAAAGTGATCTCAGAGGGGGGTGTGAATTCGGCAGGGCTGCCAAAATCATACCCCCCATGTTAAATACTTACTATTGAATTTAAATTAATACAATTTTCTTACAGGTAGTCTACAGGATGAGATGAGTCTCCAGAATGAGTGTTTTAGGTCTCTGACCCAGCTAAAGTGATCCCAGAGTGGGGGTGTGAATTCGGCAGAGCTGCCAAAATCATACCCCCTATGTAAAATACTTAATATTTAATTTATATTAATAATTTTTTTTTACAGGTAGTCTACAGGATGAAGTGAGTCTCCAGAAAGAGTGTTTTGAGTCTCTGACCCAGCTAAAGTGATCTCAGAGGGGGGGGGTGTGAATTCGGCAGAGCTGCCAAAATCATACCCCCCTATGTTAAATACTTATATTTAATTTATATTAATATTTTTTTTTTACAGGTAGTCTACAGGATGAGATGAGTCTCCAGAAAGAGTGTTTTGAGTCTCTGACCCAGCTAAAGTGATCTCAGAGTGGGGGGTGTGGAATTCGGCAGAGCTGCCAAAATCATACCCACCTATGTAAAATACTTAATATTTAATTTATATTAATTTTTTTTTTTTACAGGTAGTCTACAGGATGAGATGAGTCTCCAGAAAGAGTGTTTTGAGTCTCTGACCCAGCTAAAGTGATCCCAGAGTGGGGGTGTGAATTTGGCAGAGCTGCCAAAATCATACCCCCTATGTAAAATACTTAATATTTAATTTATATTAATTTTTTTTTTTACAGGTAGTCTACAGGATGAGATGAGTCTCCAGAAAGAGTGTTTTGAGTCTCTGACCCAGCTAAAGTGATCTCAGAGGGGGGGGGTGTGAATTCGGCAGGGCTGCCAAAATCATACCCCCCATGTTAAATACTTACTATTGAATTTAAATTAATACAATTTTCTTACAGGTAGTCTACAGGATGAGATGAGTCTCCAGAAAGAGTGTTTTGAGTCTCTGACCCAGCTAAAGTGATCCCAGAGTGGGGGGTGTGAATTCGGCAGAGCTGCCAAAATCATACCCCCTATGTAAAATACTTAATATTTAATTTATATTAATAATTTTTTTTTACAGGTAGTCTACAGGATGAAGTGAGTCTCCAGAATGAGTGTTTTAGATCTCTGACCCAGCTAAAGTGATCTCAGAGTGGGGGTGTGAATTCGGCAGAGCTGCCAAAATCATACCCCCCTATGTTAAATACTTACTATTTAATTTATATTAATTTTTTTTTTTTACAGGTAGTCTACAGATGAGATATGAGTCTCTAGAATGAGTGTTTTAGATCTCTGACCCAGCTAAAGTGATCTCAGAGTGGGGGTGTGAATTCGGCAGGGCTGCCAAAATCATACCCCCCTATGTAAAATACTTAATATTTAATTTATATTAATTTTTTTTTTTTACAGGTAGTCTACGGGATGAGATGAGTCTCTAGAATGAGTGTTTTAGATCTCTGACCCAGCTAAAGTGATCTCAGAGTGGGGGGTGTGAATTTGGCAGAGCTGCCAAAATCATACCCCCCTATGTTAAATACTTACTATTTAATTTATATTAATATTTTTTTTTTACAGGTAGTCTACAGGATGAGATGAGTCTCCAGAAAGAGTGTTTTGAGTCTCTGACCCAGCTAAAGTGATCTCAGAGTGGGGGGTGTGAATTCGGCAGAGCTGCCAAAATCATACCCCCCTATGTAAAATACTTAATATTTAATTTATATTAATTTTTTTTTTTTACAGGTAGTCTACAGGATGAGATGAGTCTCCAGAAAGAGTGTTTTGAGTCTCTGACCCAGCTAAAGTGATCTCAGAGTGGGGGGTGTGAATTCGGCAGAGCTGCCAAAATCATACCCCCCTATGTAAAATACTTAATATTTAATTTATATTAATTTTTTTTTTTTACAGGTAGTCTACAGGATGAGATGAGTCTCCAGAATGAGTGTTTTGAGTCTCTGACCCAGCTAAAGTGATCCCAGAGTGGGGGGTGTGAATTCGGCAGAGCTGCCAAAATCATACCCCCTATGTAAAATACTTACTATTTAATTTATATTAATATTTTTTTTTTACAGGTAGTCTACAGGATGAGATGAGTCTCCAGAAAGAGTGTTTTGAGTCTCTGACCCAGCTAAAGTGATCTCAGAGTGGGGGGTGTGAATTCGGCAGAGCTGCCAAAATCATACCCCCCTATGTAAAATACTTAATATTTAATTTATATTAATTTTTTTTTTTTACAGGTAGTCTACAGGATGAGATGAGTCTCCAGAATGAGTGTTTTAGGTCTCTGACCCAGCTAAAGTGATCCCAGAGTGGGGGGTGTGAATTCGGCAGAGCTGCCAAAATCATACCCCCTATGTAAAATACTTACTATTTAATTTATATTAATTTTTTTTTTTTACAGGTAGTCTACAGGATGAGATGAGTCTCTAGAATGAGTGTTTTGAGATCTCTGACCCAGCTAAAGTGATCTCAGAGGGGGGGGTGTGAATTCGGCAGGGCTGCCAAAATCATACCCCCATGTAAAATACTTACTATTGAATTTAAATTAATACAATTTTCTTACAGGTAGTCTACAGGATGAGATGAGTCTCCAGAAAGAGTGTTTTAGATCTCTGACCCAGCTAAAGTGATCTCAGAGTGGGGGGTGTGAATTCGGCAGAGCTGCCAAAATCATACCCCCCTATGTAAAATACTTAATATTTAATTTATATTAATTTTTTTTTTTACAGGTAGTCTACAGGATGAGATGAGTCTCCAGAAAGAGTGTTTTGAGTCTCTGACCCAGCTAAAGTGATCTCAGAGTGGGGGGTGTGAATTCGGCAGAGCTGCCAAAATCATACCCCCCTATGTAAAATACTTAATATTTAATTTATATTAATATTTTTTTTTACAGGTAGTCTACAGGATGAAGTGAGTCTCCAGAATGAGTGTTTTAGATCTCTGACCCAGCTAAAGTGATCTCAGAGTGGGGGGTGTGAATTTGGCAGAGCTGCCAAAATCATACCCCCCCATGTTAAATACTTACTATTGAAACTACACACTTGTGCTTTTCTGCAGGTAGTCTACAGGATGAGATGAGTCTCCAGAATGAGTGTTTTAGGTCTCTGACCCAGCTAAAGTTGTCAAGAGGTTAGACAACAGAACCCAAGAGCAGATCAATTTAGAACAGGATTTACTGTCAAAAAGGTTAAATGAAAAAAAAAAAAAAAAATTGGTAGCCACCAAGTGAGAGGGCGAGACAAAGGCAAAATCAAAATCTGGGGTGGGCTGGGGTGAAATTGGGTAGCGGACCAACAGTTTGAAGGATGGAGCCGAAGGCAATATTTCAGGGACGAGAGCAGGGGGTGGAAACGAGTGAGCGAGCCGAGTGGAGATAGGGAACAGGAAATAGGCAAAAAAAAAAAAAATTCAGAAAGGGCTTTAAAGGTTTAGAAGCAACCAAAAAAGACTTTCAGGCAAGGGAAAGTGGTGAATCCGTACAAAAACCAGGACACACTAACAGAGAAAAAGAAAATGAGAAGCATAAGTCGTTTATATCACTTGGCAAATAAATTGTATAGTTAAGAAATGTACAATGAAGTTTTCAAAAGAAAAAAAAAGAAAATTACCACCTCAAACCTTACATTAAGGTTGACAAACTGGGCAGATGTATGTTTTTGAGTTTTCTTGCTACGTTGAACACATTTGCCAGTGAAACCGGCAGTTGGGCACATATCACAGCCAATCTGAACATGTTGACAAACACATTTTGAAGTCAAGCATATATTTCTGTAATCCATATCAAACAATACTTACATGAAAATTATTATATGACCTTCAATTCATATGATAAATTCAATAAAGGTTTGATAAGACAACATTCTTTTTTGGAATGCTTACCCAGTTAGTCACTTTTTTGCCACTGTTTCTGTCCCCACATAGATGGCACAGGTCCTTCAGGTTATCTAGTTGAGGCAGAATAAACAATGTTATCATAAATCAAGTTCTTAAAACATCACAAGTTTACACGCTAATGAATAATCACATTTTACCAACACAGTTTAATGGTTTAGGAACAAAAGAATTAATGAAAATTGGACCATTGAAACTTACCAGTGTGCTGCAAGACACAAGCAGCAATTTTTCTTCTCAGGGCAGCCACACTTTCCTCAGATGTGGAAAAGTGAAAGCGACTCATTAGTTAAGAAACATTCTGCAAACTAAAAAAGAAAAGTGATTATTAAGAATGATATGTAATGTATTTATTTTCTCTATATTTAAGGCTGCAAGACTGACCTTCTGTCCTAGAATATCAAGTGAGGGATTTCACAAAGAATGATGTCAATACTAGAATGATAACTAAACTTTACAACCTTAACTTCTATTGTCAACAGTGAGTCTGTTGAAGGGAAGTCATATGTGGCATGATGATGCAGTTCACTTACCTTCAAGACAAAAGGTCCACAAGAACTACCATCCTGTTAGGCACAAGGAATGTGGCAATGTCTACGCACGCCCATTTCGGGACACGTGTAGCCCTTGTGTATCGTAAAGGACCTGTAATATTTATGATTATGGGGTAAAGAGTGATGATATGGGGTTGGGAGTGGTTCATGAACAACATGACAATAAAATCTCTCTGAATTTGGAATTTACTAAATTAAATGGAATATCTAGAAACACCTTTCTAAGGCTTACAGAAGGTCTTGTTTTAAATGTTGATTTACCTTGTCACATTCTGACACCTTTGGACTTTCTGATGCGGTCTACTCTAGAGGATGAAGGAACAGAGCCCTCTCTCTGGTGGAATCATAATCTTCATGATAATAGAGATGTGCAACTTATTTGAACTCTAAAAAAAAAAAATGTCACCCAACCACTTAAAAGTGTACACCATATCCAACAGAGTGTAGGCAGGAGAACAGAAGATGCAAATGCTCATTCCAATTCTTACTGAAGGAGGTTGGAAACAAGGGCATTAGTTCAACCTGGACAGACAATGACTTCTTAACTGGACTGAGCCAATCAATACCAGCAAGAGTGAAACATCAGACAAAGACAGTGATACAGGATGAACAACAAGGGAACAGGTGCTGATGGAGTTCATTCAGGAGTGGAAACAAGGATCCTGGGAAGTGTCATGCAGATGGCAACAGATGGTGAGGGGCAAGACTGTGACAAAAAGATAATTAAGACTGCTTAAACATATAAACAGTACCGACAAAGTCCAGTGCTGATTTTACAGTTAATGATCACAAATCGTGTGTGAATTGTTTTGGATCCATCTGAAATTTCAGTTAAAATAAAATCAACATTTAATGCACAAGTATTTTGAGGTGTAGTGAGCAACAAACAAAAAGCATCCCATGACCCAAGCTTTGATTGCCTGTCAAAAGAAATAGACTTGTCATTGCATGGCCATAAACACCAAGAAGACATTGCCAAACCTACTATTTGCGAAAATAATCAGAAATTAATATATAAAAGTAATATTGAAATAATAATAAGAATTAATTAATATATTAATCAGAAATACGTTTTTTGCCCTATAAGTAAACAACTAATATTACCATCCATCAAACAATTAAATTTATCTCCACTTCTTTAACATACTGACCTTTAGCATTTATATCTTGATCATGTATTAGTTTCTATATATTTTAAATGGATTGATTTTGTTACAACTGTGTCTTCCTTGTGTTGACAATGCAGTAAAGGCTTTACCAAATTGGATAGTTTATATTGTAAAGTAAGTGACTGGTGCCAAGGTAAAAGCAATATTTCTTTGTGACCCCACACACAGACATCACAGAGTAATAAACAAAACTCACTACCTATTATATATGGTTGTATAAAGATGTAATACACAACAATGACAGTGTGAAATTCAGTTACATGTTCAATTAATTCCTTTGTATCATGTTGAATGATTGTGCTGGTAACCTGACCTTGGTTTTTTATGCTTCCAGATGCCACTCATTTCGTATGAATCAATACACACAGCCTTGTTCGTGAATCCTTGTTTATTTCTTGACCAAAATGTGGTGTGAGCAGCTTCCTGACCTGAATGAAGGAAGGCATATTAGGATTCATGGGGAAAAAGGATACAATAAC